>VWPU01017962.1:0-38705 GCA_013398955.1 Callaeas wilsoni
TCTGTGGTCAGCAAAAACCTTCCCGCGCTTATCAGCCAAGATGAGGGAACTGAGGGGAAGAGGGGTTCCCTCAGTGAGGTCCTAAATGTGGGGCTCCACAAAGCAGGACAAAGAGAACACAACACTTCCCTGCAAGAGGCAAACACCTCGCTGAGCAGCTCATTAGGAGAAAAGGAGGTTGATTAAAGCTGGAACCAAAGAACAGCAATATTAATGCTGTAAATACATGTGCAGGATGTCCTGCGGCCTCGCTCTCACAGCCTGGTGCCCCGGGTTCCTGCTCTCCCCTGCCTCTTGTAACAGCAGAGACAGGAACAGGCTGATTAATAAGGCTGCAGAAAAACAAAGAAACATCTCCAGAGAAAGACACACATTCAGTTTTAACTCATTTCCATATTTTTCTTTCCCCCCCAATGAATTTTGACACTGATCTTTTCCCCTTTTCCTGTTTACCATTTGGAATAGAAAGCTTCTGCTTTCAAAACAGCTTCTCTCCAATTCCCCCTTTCCTTCTTATTAATCTCCAAACAAGGGGGCGAGCAGGTTCCCAGCTCCTCCAGTGAGGGACAGGTTCAGTTCACATTTTCTGATCAAAAGCTGGGAGGGGTTTATCTGATTTCTGTCACACACACTGCCTAGGCCAAGGCATGTCTGGGGAGGTGTATTCAAGATGTGTGTCAATGGATGTTTATTGCAATGGCTTCTTCACTCCTTTTTTTTAATTTTCTTTTTTTTCCTGGAAGAACTTTATTCAATTTTACCAACAGATCAAGCCCTGGATCAACCCCAGGTTCCAGTCAGAGCAGGAGGATGTGTACGAGGAATTGGCTATAACTGGGTGGGGTGTGGAGAAGCCCTGACACCCCTTTCCCAGGAAACCTGGCTTGTGATGGATGCTCTGGCAAGGCAGCGTCTCCTAGCAAATCAAAATCTGGAGTTTAGCCTGAATCCACGATATTTAACACCCCAAATGCAAAAGCATGACCCATTATTTACTAACTCGGGCCATGTTAATAAAGATAATACATAATTATCCCTGAAACAGTTCAATGCAGAGGTTCCCTCAGCTATAAACATATCACATTTCTCCTCTGTTTGATGGCCTAATTACAAGTATCACCGTCCATCTGAGTTAGAACTAGATTAAGGCTCTGCTTGCATTTAAAGTAGCTGTTAGCATTGCTTAATAGTTAGAGATGACTAATTGGCCATCACGCTGGTGATGAATGAAGCTGAGACATGAGGCAGTGCATGAAAATTACCCATGATTATCGCCAAAAATCCCACGGAGGGATAAAACCCCGTGAACACACACACCCCACATCCTGTGTAAACCCCAAGGCTGAGCTGAAACCCCCCAGCAGCACTGGAAACCAGCGGAGATGGGTCCATTCTGCAGCCAAGGCTTGGATTTGTGCTCCTCCCCCCCGTTCACACCTGCTGGGGTGTCACTGAGGCTGTGACAGAAGCTGCTTGTCACTCTGCAGCTGGTCCCTTCCTCACCAGCAGCGCTCAGGAATAATTTTGTCACACTCCTCAAGTTAAACGTGGTTTATCCAGCTCCACGTGGTGCCCGTCTCTCCCCCTTCCAGGCCCCGGGGAAGCAGCTGTGTGGTGGTTCCAGGTGCTACTTTTCCATGGAAACAGAGAAAATAAGGCCCTGGCTGCATCAGCTCAGTGCTGGGGGTGTCCTGCTGTCACCCAGGGCAGAGTTAAATTCCTCCCAGCAGCTGCTGCAGTGCTGTGCTTCAGATTTGGGATGAGAATGGTGTTGATACCACACTGAGGGTCTGGGTTTTCCCCAGGTTGTGTTTATCCTAAATCAAGGACTTTTTTTCTTGTCTCATGCTCTGCCAGTGAGGAGGTTTGCAGAAGAAACTGGGAGGGGACGCAGTTGAGACCGGTGACCCAAAGTGGCCAAGGGGATATTCCACACCACAGAATGTCCTGCCCAGTATAAAAACTGGACAGAGTTACCTGGGAGGGCTGATCCAGGTTTGGAAGGGGAGGTCTGGCATTGCTCAGTGGGTGGTGAGCAATTGCATTGATTTTTCCCTTATTATTATCATCTTTATTAACCATTATTACTGCATTTTTACTTTATTTTTTGGTTATTAAACTGTTCCTATCTCAACCTACATATTTCATGTTGATTCTCCTTCCCATTCCACTGGGTTGCAGGGGGACAGAAGGGATGGTGCTTCATTTCCAGCTGGGCTCAAACCCTGACAGGGGTCTAAGGGTGCCAGCGAGGCAGGAACTGGTGAGAGAAGGAGTCTCTTCTTTAATCCAGTGAGGAAGTTAATGGGATAACAGGCTGGGAGAAACCAGCCTGCTGCTCCTCACAGCTGTGGGAATCTCCCCTGGGGGAACCCAGGGTGCTGGAGGGGCTTCTGAGGTGATTGTGTGTACAAGATCCTTCCCCTCAGTCATTCCTGGAGTTTCTGGGGGTGCAGGGAGCTCTCTGAGCTCAGCCCACAAAGCCCCTTTGTGCTCAGACCTCCGAGTGCCTCGGGCTGAGCTCGCTCCTGGGCAGTTCTGAAGGCTTTTTACCATGACATGTTCACAAGGGCAAGGCGTGCTCAGCAAAGTGCTCCAACAGAGCCTCGTTCCTTTCCTGGAGCGCACTCCACGAGCTGGGAACAATAAAACACTTTTCTGTCTGACGTACTTTCTCCCCCCACCCGAAACAAGCTTCTTCCCCATCTCTCTCCACTCCCTGATACAAATCTTTCAGATTAAACTTCAACGACGTGCTAGTGAGGCTAAGAACAGACTTTGCTCTACCCTGGCCTCATTTTTAGGACGCTGATGATTGCAGAAATCCCCGATTAAGGTGGGGAGCTGGGATTGGCCCACTCCACACAAAATGTGAGATAAAGTTTGGTATCTGTTCAGAACAGGAAAACAACAAAATCTTCCCGGGAAATTCCTGAGCTGACTCTTAGTCTGGATGTTCGTCCAGGCAAATCTGGGATGTGTGATAAGAATCCATAGTCTGAGTTTTGCCTTCATGAAGAGGAGTTACCAAAATTCATCACAGGAGATAAAATCTGCATGGCGAGGATTTGATTCCCTCAATATAACCAACCAGTGGACCCTGATAGATCCCAAACATGGTTATGGAAACTTAGGGGGTTTTTAAGTTACTTTTTGGGAAAAAAAAAGTCAACTTCTGCTGAGGGATATTTTTATGGTTGGGTTTTTGTATCTTCTCACAGCAAAGCCAGGGTTCATAAAGGGATGAGAGAAGAGGTCAGTTTATTCCTGTAAACACTTCCCACAGGAGAGTTGGGTTAAAGAGGATCCCGAGCCACATCCAAGCCCTCAGATCTACGTGGAGAGCCTTTTGCTGGTGTGTGCCAGGGGGAAAGGAAAATGGGCATGATCCCAGTATCCCTCGGGGCTGCTACAGCCCATGCCAGGTGCCAGCCCAGGGGAGATGCTCTTAATGGTCCCCAATTGTCTGAAACTTCATAAATCTCAAAAATTACCCTAATGGCAAATCTAAATTTTAAAAATCCCTTGCTTCTCACAGTCCTGTCATGCATTGCTTGGCAGTCAGCTTGTCCCCAGGATATGAGGAAGCATCTGTGTTTGTAGGGTGGATGTGGGAGGAAACTGGCTTACCCATGGAAATATTGCCCATTTCACCTTTTATTTCACACATTTAGCCACTGAGATGAAACAAAACTGTGTAGAAAAACGAATTTCATCTGCTGCATGATATTATTATTACCACAATCTGGTATAAAAGGGGGAACTTCGCAGCGCTGGTAAATAGATTATGAGAGTCATTTAAGATCCCGGAACACGCCGAGAGCCTCACATTTTGCAAACAAGGGATTACAAAACTAATGCCTCCTTCCTGCTAAATCCAGACACTCCAGCTCAGATTCACCTGAGGAATAATGAAACACCTGAGTGTCTTGGGATGATTCTATGGCCAGACTGTATTCCCCATCGCCTGCTTGATTTCCAGTGTACCTTTAAATTGCATGGGGGGGAGAGATAATCCGAGAGGACTCTTCAAAGCGGCCAGCTTGACCTTGCAACTAGAATGTCTGCATTCTTTTCTCTCCCGATTCTGACAACATTTGTTGGTTAGAGGACTTTTGCTCTCTAGTCTCTTCGGCTTTCAGCGGAGAAGGGACTGTGATCTGCCTCAGCGGCTTCTGTTCCTTTTTGGACTGTTTTTGGCTTGCTTTTCATCCCAGACCAGCTCCCATCTCCGGCCCTGCTCGGCGGGACCCTCCAAGGGGGATCGTCGGACCCTGCCTGGCCCGGCCCAGCTCAGGACTGCAGGTTTTACCTACAGAAAGAACTCTAAAATCCATAGTCCTCTTTTAGGGGACAGGGGAGGGGGTTTCAATTTTTCTTTTCTTTGCCCTGTGACAGCGGGGGACTCTGTTTGTTAAATAAATAGTTTTTTTCACTTTCACTCGAGAAATTATTTTCCTGCACCCGTCAGGGAGGTGCTGCCGGGGCCTGCTTGCCTGGCAGGCAGGAGAGGGAGAGAGAGAGAGACGCCCCTCTCGGGTTGTTTCCTCCTGGATGTGTGTCCAAACCGGCACACTGAGTGCTCTGGGTTGTTTGGGTTTTTTTTTCCCCCATTTCTATTTATTAAATATTTCTGTCTCTCCACCCCACCTATAGCCTGGAACTGCTTCTTCAGTTTAGCAGCACAACTGCAGGAGGGGACAGAGGAGACGTTGCCTGTTCCTGCCTCTGCCACCAGCTGCCTTTGAGAAAAACACTTTGCTGTCCCTGCAGCAGCGGGGGCTCTCCTGCCTGTCAGTGCAGCACACAGAGCAGGGCTGCAGCAGGGGTGCAGGGGTGCAGTAATTAGCACCAGCCGTGGGCCCCCAGCTCCAGGCTCCTCGCATCAGCTGTCAGCTCCACGGCCAGGACCCACTGCTGGGGCCAGAGAGCCCCTCCAGGACAGGAGCCAGGGCTGAGAAACGGGGGGCGACTTGTGGCAGCCGGATGGGGACGGGTAAACACAGAAACGCCGCTTTGTCCAGGGGCTACAGTTCTCCTCATCCCCTCAGACGGAACAGTCCGTTTTCAGCAGAAGCCTCTCTGCAGACGCATTTCTCACTGCCCTTCTGTCAGGAAAATGAATCCACCAACACCAGAGGTTCATGTCCGAAAAGGAGACAGAGGAGTCCCGTTACTTTATTCGAATAAAGGGAGAGGCCATGGGGCATTCCCCTGGGGTCTCTCCAATTTTTGGAGGACGCAGCCTCCTTTTTATCCTAATTTCCCGACCGCATTTTCCCTCTCTCTTTCCCCATTGGCTGAGGTATTTGAGAGGTACAGACTTCCTGGAGCACCTAATTTTTAAGATTCCCTTTTAATGTACACCCCCCCTTGCCTTTTTTTAAATTCCTATGGAATTTATGGTTCTCCTCATTGTTTCTTTCATCTTTTGATATTCAATTTCATTTATTAGCAGACCTACAGTTTATTGATAAAGACAAATCTCTCTTTCCATTCATCAATCAGTGGAACCCTTCCCATTGTTTCTTTTATCTCTTAGTGCTGGTTTTTATCTACCAGCAGGCCCACAGCTTATTTGTGAAGACAAGTGCCTCATTCCTTTCACCTTCCAGCATCAGGCTTTGTTTTCTTTATTCCCTGTGTTGTGTCCAGGGGTTATTTTTCCACATGTCCTTCACTCCACACCCCACAGGCTGTGCGTGGCCGGTACCTTGTACCTCACACTGAGCTCGTGCTTTCCCTCCAGCTCTCTCCACAGGGAATTCTTAGCAATCCCATTTGCTGCAAGGGTCACTTCCTGACCCAGCCGCCCCCAGCCACTCACTGTGTGATGAGGCATTAACGCTTCTGTTCAGGGCTGGCGCCCCGAAGGGCTCCTGAGATGAAAGAAAACTCCTCTGCACACCAGGGTAACTCTTGGATTAAAAGGAGAAATCCAAATAGCCAGACTCGGGCGTGTTTACAGACCCTGCTGGCTCCTGCAAGGTGTATTGAAGGCATGACTGCCTGGTGGAGTGAAAACCTTTTGCCTCCAACTCCAACTCCTGCAGGAGGAGCGTGATCTCCTGTGGAAAATCCCACCTGGAGGTTGCAGAGCAGCACAGGTGACCTCGCTGTTCTAAAGCACCTTTGATGCAGAAGTGCAGAGCCCTCACGGCAACCTCAGCACAGGGAGCCACCAGGTCCCAGTCATTTGCCTTCCCCGAGTGCTGCTCCCAGTTCATCTTTTGCTGGAGATGAGCTCTGAAGTACCAATCATGCAAAAATCGACTTTATGTTTGAAGGACAAATGCAAAGTCTCTCTTAATGTCCTTTTATAACCCACACTCCATCACACCTGACACAACCACTCCTGTCAAATATTGTAGTTTAAATAGTGCTGTTGGTAAATGATAAATACATTTGGATAACCTTGCACCCTGGAGAGAAGAGGGTGCCCTGGATTTATTGCTACGGTGTTTAATATTGCTTTATTTTGACCAAAGAGAAGTACTGGAGATGTTCATAAAGCTGAACCCTGTAAATCAATAAAGACATTCTTAGTGAATCTGATTTTTAGCTGGGAAAGATTTTAGCTGCATTGCTAAGAGGTGCAGGGGAGTGGAAGCTGTTTTTTCCGAAAATGAAAAAAGCAAGGCATGAAGTGCTTCCCGCTCCAGGTGCCCAGAGATGGGAAGGCTGCTGGCCTGGAATATCTCCCCAGAGGTTGTGAAACCCCTCTGGTGTTCAGAGGCAGCAGGGAAAAGCACCTGAATGAGGAGAATCCTTCCAGAGCACACCTCTGAGCTGGCCTGAATTCCTCCGTAGGCAGCTCTGGGATTATCCCACCTCGCAGGGCAGGACGGCCTTGGCTGTGCAGTTCAGAGGGTGAAAATAAGATTGTAAATGTGATTGACCCAGAGCTGAGCATGTGATGACCCAGGGAGCAGAGGCTTTGGCAGTTCTATCCCAGAAAGTAGCAGGAAAGTTTCTGACTGTGTTCCTACAGCTTGTTTATGTTGGACTCTGCTGCTCGCTTCTTTGAACTGCCTCGACTGTGAAGGTTTGTTGATGGGGTTTTTTTGTTGTTTCTCTAATAAGCTGTGTACTGCAATTTATTCTGTATCACAGAAACGTTTCTGAGCGAAAGACAACTCATGCACAGAATTACTCAGACGTACATCCCATCCTGCAGAGAGGAACAATGATCGTGCCAGCACAGCGGAGCCTGCGAGAAGCTGTAATGAGGCTGCTGGAAACAACAAGAAGAAGGTTGGACGAGCTATAGAAACAAAAGCCAAAGCCTCTGATCAAAGAATCGAATTAGAGACAAGAAAGCAAGAGAGAGCTGGCTGACAGTCAAGCAGCCACCCTGTGGGACTGGCAGAACACGATTTAATCTGTCTCTGCTTCAGCTGTCCAGCCATAAAATGGTTGTCGGCCACCTCGCCCAGTCAGTCCACGGGAGGCTGGGGTCACACGGCCTCTCCTGAGATGTCTGCACTCTTTCCAGCCAACTGGATCCTGTATTGCTATGAAGGTAAATAAAGATGAAATTCTTGAACACAGGCATGGTAAAATCAAATTTCTGAATTATTTTGTATTTCACTCTTCACTGCCTGAGAGCTCTTCCTGAAGATTTTTCAACTGTGGAGAGGCTCTGGACCCTTTTTTTCCAGCTGAAGAAACTGGAACTGGGGCCTTTGAGCCTTAGCAGGTCCCTTTCCTCTTCCTCGTCGCTACTTCTGTGAGATTTGTCTGGACATCATCCCTTTTAAGACCATTACTTCTCCACCAAACAGGGCTGGAATTGGCTGAGATGTGCAGAAGTTGGGGAGTCAAAGCACGTGCAACTGCACGACCTATTTCTGGTGAAAGCAAACCCAAAATCAAGCTGGCTGGAGCAAAGCCAAGCCAACTGTCTCATCTCAATCAGCAGATCAGACTGTGTCTGAACAGTCCTGTCTCCTTTCCCACACAGTTTAAGTCCAAGGGAAATTATATCAAATGAGAGACAACCTGATTTTGGTTTTTCATTCTGTCTCTGTCACCTTTGCTGTCTTAATACCCCAAGGGCCCAGTGGCTGCAAGCTGAGACTGAAATATTTAAATGGCATCTGAAACACAAATATTAACAGGGAGAGGAACTATTCCCTGGAAGAGCTGACCAAAGAGCAGGGCTAATGCTCCATCACTTAGATCCAAACCAGGAGAGCATGGGAGGAACCACAGCTTGTTAGACTCAGTGCAGAGGTCAGCCACTGCGCTTTTCTGAGCTTGCTAAGTGCAAGAGGCCAGAGCAGAGCAACCCACCGGTTCTTTCTGACCAGAGAACCCCCATGACTGACTCTGGCTCACACAAAGTCTCTGCTGTACCTGGTACCAGCCCTGGAGAGGGACCTGCGCCACTCTTGGGGGTTATTTAAGAAATACACACTAGAAAAGCAGGAGACTCGGCACTAGAATTTCAAGCCAAACCTGCATCATTTACAGCAACACTTCCAGTTTGCTTTCCAGATAACAAAACAAAACAAACCCTAAAGGCTTTATCATCCCATGCTCTTAAAAAATTCGCCTGGAAGTGAATCCCTCCCAGCTGCCCGGCTTTCCAGGGACACAAAACCTTGCTCCCCCGTGATCTTGGGATGGTGGCTGTCCCTGTGACACAGGGACACCTGGCTGGGCTCAGCTGCCATCACCCAGCTTTCCAGGGGTACAGAACCTGGTTTCCCTGTGATCTCAGGGTGCTGGCTCTCTCTGTGACAGGGAGATGTTTAGCTGGGCACAGCTGCCATCACCCAGCTTTCCAGGGATGCAGAACCGTGTTCCCCATGGTCTCAGGGTGCTGGCTCGCCCTGTGACACGGGGACACCTGGCTGGGCACAGCTGCGATCCCCCAGCTTTCCAGGGGCACAGAACCTGGTTCCCCATGGTCTCAGGGTGCTGGCTCGCCCTGTGACACGGGGACACCTGGCTGGGCACAGCTGCGATCCCCCAGCTTTCCAGGGGCACAGAACCTGGTTCCCCATGGTCTCAGGGTGCTGGCTCTCCCTGTGACACAGGGACACCTGGCTGGGCTCAGCACAGCTGCCACTCTCACCCAGGAGCCTGGCACTCCACGTGTTAATGCAGATCCGCTGGAGCCCGTTCATCGATGCTGATAGGAGTCCACGAGCTCCTTAACCCCTGTCCAGCGCTGTCAGGCTGAATAGATGGTTTGGCCTCGTGTTTGCAGCTTTCACTGCCTTGTCACAGCATATCTCCGGGGGCCAGAGGCCACACCGCAGCTCCCATCAATCCAGCTGCGTGCCCTGCCGGGCCGCATTAGCCCTTTCTGTCTCTGTCAGGCTCGGGGAGGCAGGCAGGGATGTTTACTGATATCCCCAGCACAGTCAATCTCGGAGCCAGCTCGGCTCTGTGACCCCTCTCTTCACAAATCACATTGGTTGAAGGCTATAATTATGGGTTATAATTAGGCGTGGAGTTTCATTTAATGGAGGCAGCAATGTGTGAGGTGCCCTCAGAGTCCACCAAGCTGCGAGCTACGATTCCCCCTCGCTCCCCTCAGCTGCTGCTGCTGGTTTGGAGCACATCAAATGCCTGCTGAACTTGAGGGTGACCTAGATGATGATCTTGCTTCAAATGTTGTATGCCCAGCTAAGAAGTAAAGCTCCAAACACGGATTTAGCCCATCGCTGCACCTACCAGATCCTGGAAGACAACAACAGATCTTACAGGACAATGGATTGGATCCAATGATTCCCACAGGAGGATCCCTCCCTTTTCCCAGCAAACCTGTCCAACTCCAAAGAACACTCAGTGCATGCACTTTTACTCCCTTCCCAGATCACAGATTCAAGCAGAAATTAACATGTTGCAGAGAAAATGCCCATCTATACGAAGGCAAGGAAGATGATCCAGTCTTTGTTATATTTCTTGTCCTGAGAGAGGTTTGTTCTAGCTCTCAATAACCCTCCAGCAGCAAACTCTGAAGAAGAATCAGGGGACCTCTTCATCTCTTGATCAACCTAAACCTCTTATGTCCTGGTAGTTTCCAAAGCCAACCTCTTCTGGACTATCAGTGCTACGAAGAGAAGGTATTGCCATGGAGCAGGATTAAAATCCAAAGCAGAGGAGCACAAAAAACACCTGTGAGAAAGGAGACACCACACAAACCTAGCCAAGACGTGTTCCTGCTGCTCTGCACCGCCCATGTGGCCAGCCCTGTGCCACCAGGGTGCAATGACAGCCTTTGGGTGCAGTCAGTCCTCGGCCTTTCTGCAGACTATGGAAAAAGCCAGCAGGGTCTTTGTTGTGAGACGACTGCAGGACACAAGGAGTCAGGATCATTTCTCAGCCAGTCAAAGGAGTGAAGAGAACATTCCGAATTCAAGTGGTGTCAACAGGAATTCAGCTCCCATTCAGGCACTCGAAGCAGTGAAGCTGCAGCAGGAATTTGCTCTGCAGCCTGGGCAAGGAGCTGATAAAGGTGACACATTCAAGTCTCAAGTGCAGCAACCAGGGGATGAGGATACCACTTCCTATTTGGAAACCTTTGGGGTGTCTTTGGAGAAACACAATGAGAGAAATTCAAAAGAGCACTCACTGCACCTTGGAGTTGCTTTTGCTTTTTGTGCTTCTGAGAAGAAACCACCGAGGGAAGGAACACAGCCACGACTGCCAGAGCGAGGTTCCCAAGGGCTCTCCCATAAGCACTTGAGTGGTGCAACCTGAAAACGAGAAGAACACGCCGGGAAGAGCCAAACCCAGCAAAGGTGTTTCACAAGAGACCTGCCCTGCTCTGATGAAATCATTCCAGCCAACGCTGGCCTCCAATCAAAGGGGAATTTTGGAAGCAGCTTCCCAAGCATTTTGTGTGATAATCTGGCTCTCTTTCCCTCACCCTGACAGAGCAGAGACTGGAGAAAATGATGAGGATTTTATGGCTCTCTGCGGTAAGCAGTTAATAACTCTCTGAGGCGATAGATCTGGGCTCCACTGCAGGACTGGAATAATTCACAATAAAATATGACTTTTCATTTATCACTTTGACACTTAATAAATAGTTCCTGGTGAAGCCTGGGGACAAGGGAGAGAAGAGAGAGGGGGCACAGCCCACACCTGTGGTCACCAGGTGCTTTCAGTGAACATGGCACACGGGGAAGGATGGTGAGAGATCAACCAGCAAACACAGGCCTGGGAGCTGGTGAGGGAACACGGTGATGAGGCTTCAGCTTAATGAGGACTTTTTTGTTCATGACCATCATGAGAGGCCCCTTCTGAGCCAGGCTGGGCCCCTGTGGAGACCGATGTTTCCTAGAACAGATAACAGTGGATGAAGGGTGCAAATGTTGAGGCAAAATGGTGTGTGGCCCTTTCTCCTCTCCTGTGCTGCCATCACCCCACTGTCCCCACACAAAGAGGGCTGGAGCATCCCAAAATCTCCGTGTGCCAAGAGGCGTCTGCAGCTGCCTTTGCTTGGGAATGGAGGTGCCTCACGGACATACCTCCTCCTGTCGCTGCAGAGAGGCAGGAAAACATTGTCTGTGTGCTTCAGGAAAAGAAATAAACCTGAGGCAGAAACTTGTCTGCAGAGAACCAACATCAGTTTGCCTGGGGCAATCTCGGTGTTCTGGAGCAGAAGGGTGAGCCTTGCTAAAAACACATCTTTGCTTCCCCCGCAAGCGTGAGGGATTCCCACTGAGGTGCCACCTGAGAGCTGGGATGGGGCCTCCAAATCCCAGCTGGCCCCAGAAGGAAGGGGAGCTCACCCTCAGGAAATGTAAAATCAGTGAGCACCTCTGGCAGGAGCTGCTGTTTGCTCTCAGCCCCTCGGAAATCTCAGTGGCCTCCCAGGTGAGCACCAGGGCCCAGGGTTGCTCCTGGGGCAAAAGTGCTGCTGTAGGAGCTCCAGTGGGTTTAGACGGTCAGTATGGCTACAGATGAGAGATCTCTGAGGTTAGGTCTTAGAACATGGAGGTTTATTATGAAGGGCATGGATGTAGGGGCCCTGCTTGGAGCTGCCAGCTGCAGCTCGGAGCAGGCAGAAAAGTGAGAGAGCAAGAGAAGCAAAGGCAAGAGCAAGAGAGAGGAAGGGAGAGAAGAAGAAGAAGAAGAAGAAGTAGAAGTGCAAGGTTCTCGTTTACAATACAATAAATCTTCTACTGTGTTGAATATTCTAATTTCCACTAACCAATCTAGTACAAGATACAAATCCTATAGCATTTACATACAGCCTATAAGAATTGTGACATTACCATGCTGCGTTACATTTTAAACTCCAGAAACTCCTCTCTGGACCCCTGCTGCCAAGCTGTAGGGTCTGCTCTGACCCTTGGAGCTGTCTGCAAGCAGAGGGTATTGTTCAACAGAGAGGGGATTACCTTCTGCCGGCCATCCCATTGTTTTCCAGTTGTTCAGTAACTAAGGCTTGGTATCTCAGAGCTTGCTTTCATTTCAATCTCACTTACAGTTTCCCTATTCTCAGCATCTTTTGCCAGGCAATCATATTTATAAGGCTTTCCTGTTTCATTTTCCCTAACATCCTGCTACATGGGAGGAACCTGCATCCCCTTGGACTTTCCCTCTGCTGGATTCCCTTGGCCCTGGGCTGTCAGTGGAGACAGCACAGACACTGGCCTTAGTGAAGAACCCCAGCTCCCTAGGATGTACAGAACCAGGGAGATTGCTGGGAACCAGGTCTGCCCGTGGCTCCTTTTCAGTGTCGTTCCTCTGCCTCCCCTCCTCTTGGGCACCTTTTTATCCGCAGAGATGCAATTTCCTTCTCTGTCCTTCGCATCCACACACTCATCATGATCAATGGAAGAGACTCTTGGCTTCCCCCACCCTGAACAGGCCTTCACACAAACCCCTGATGGACACAGAGCCCTGGAGGCCCCCAGCTCCCTTTTCCCTCGTGGCTGTTCCTCTCAGAGAGCGCTGGTTTGGATGAAGAGCTCACCCCTACAGCAGGGAGGTGAGGATGTTGCTGTGTTGCTCTAAACACTCTGGAAGTGTTTTAGCAACAGAGGCAAACAACAAACACCATCCTGTGCACAATATCGACTCAGTTAATTGGCAAGTGAGGTGTTGGACTGGCCTCCTGCTTGGCTTCAATTGTAGATGCACCGAGCTCTGTCTCTGCTCATCATGCTGTCAGTGGGAAAGGCTCCACACAGGGTAATCACAGCCTGCTGCAGACTCGGTGCTCAGGAAAGCTGCAAATCAAAAGAAAATAGCAGACAAGCACCAAGGGGAGACGGAAGGAGGGGTGGAAGGGGCCAAACATGGGCAAACTCGCAGCCTGCCATTGTAGCTGCTCCTTCTGGGAGATGGTTCCTGAGAAACTTCTTGGAGTTGGCCTGAGGCTCGTGTTTGGTGGCTACAGGCAGACCCAGAAGAAAAGCACAGGAAGGGGAGAGCTGAGGAGCTGCAGGAGGGAGTTTCCTTGTTGCTCAGCCCTGGAGCTAACGGGAGAGGGGACAGCTGGTGCTGGAGCACAGCAAAATGAAAGAAAGGGGATATTCTGCCACTGCCTTCTCACATAACCTCAGGCAAGTCACAGGTACTCCCTCTGCCACAGCTCCCACATGGCAAATGAGCATTGTGGTCTCTCCTATGCCTCTCTCGCTGTTACTGCTTGAGGACCAGGTTTTCTAAGGCAATTTGCACCCCTGAGGATGCATGTGTGTGCCCGGAAGTATTTCAAATTGTTCTAAGCAATTATGTGCCTAACTCACTTGGGTCTTGTCCCATTTCAGTGCAGCCTCAGGCATCCAAATACCTCTGCAATTCTGGCCCTTGGACTCTTTGAAGCAGCCAATTGTCTCTTGCTGTAAGTGTCTGTGTAATTATGAGTGTCTGTGGATGCGTGTACACACATCGCTGCCTTATGCCATGGCGTAAGGAGCTACAGAGGTCCAAAGCCAAAAGCTGTGTCCCAGGAGGTCTCACTTTGCAGCTTCTTATTGCAGGTGCAGCACCAGCTCAGCTACAAAACTGTGGATCTGATTCTCTTCCCACTTTGCACCCAGACCACGAGGAGACCGTGCCTGCTCCTGCCTCAGGGGCTGGGCAGAGCTGATGGATGGCCCTGGCGGTTGTTGACTCTCTGGAAGGGGTTCTCAGAGTCACACAGAAGCATGAGGGGAGGCAAATAAACTGGTAACCTCTTCACGAGGTTACCATGAACCCGGAGAAACAAAAAGCTGTAAGAACTGTGGCTGGCAGAGGGGGTTAAAGCACCAGCTCCTCGCTTGCCCTGCAGACAGGCACAGAACTTCGAACTTACACGAATTCCCACATATTTGGAGATCACATCCTTGCTGGAAGTGGTGTCACACCAGAGAAGCAGAGGGCAGTCTGGCCACCGGGGACAAGGCTGCTCTCCATCATATCGATTCCATTAAACAACTCTTCCCCAGCTCCAGACGTGCCACGAAGAGTGGGGGTTCAGGGCAGTGCAAACTCAGCCGCTCAGCCCTGACAGCTGCTCGGGCTCGGGTCTGTTTGCTCGGCAGGCACTTGGACAGGAATGTCAGCCTTTCTGTTAAGCCCTTGTTCAGAGAGGATGACAAAGAGGGGGGAAAGGCACATGGGTGAGAACAATCCCCAGCGCTGGGGCCAGGCCACGGCTCTGGCAGGTGTATTTCATGTACACATCACCTCTAAACTGGAAAGCTTTCTTTAACAGAACGGAATTTGTTAGCACAGGGCTTACTCTGCCTTTGTGCACGCTGTGTGTAACCCCAGCTCCCAGGTTCGGCTGCAAAGCAGACATTTCCATTAGCACTGCTCAAAACTCGGCTCTGTCAGCACTTCCACTCCCCGTCTGGAGGAGCTAACTCCCCATAAAGCACCCGCTCCCAGCTGGAACACAGCACATGAGAGGGGGAGATAGATCTGCGTAAGTCCCATCAGCGCTTAACGTTCTTATCTCTGGGGCCCCATAGCTGGAAAACACCTCCCCAGCTCAGTGCAGGAGGCAGCATCCTTTCCTAGATTTATTCTGCAGACATTTGGCTGGGGATTTTACTTAAGGTTTAACTCGATTGGCAGACGTTGTTTTTCCGGGTGGCTTCTGTTCCAGCTCTAGGTTTCTGTAAAGCAGCTCTGAGATGCATTGGCAGAGCGTGCTGGGTGTTAATTACCAGCTACAAGCACAGCCTCAAATGCAGAAGGATTTTTTTTCATTCGCAATCTGGCATGGAATAACAAGGAGAGCAACAGGTTGTGGAGAAAAGAGTTATCTTTTTACCTGCCTCTGAATTGGATGAGAGTTTGGGAGCCAGGTAGGGAGAGCAAAGTCTGCTTAGCGCCAGGGCAGCAGGGAGGGATGGATTTAGGAGAACACTAAAGTTTAGTTAAACTGAACACAGTTTCATGTGTGTGATCATCTGCTGCGGGATGAGCTGCACACTGCAACACTATGGAAACCCATCCAGGGAATCGGGGATGCTACAAATCCACGCAGAGCCACTGCAGATGTTCCAGGATCCTGGCTCACCGACAGCCCTGCTGGTGCTCTGAGCCCTGTATTTATAGCCCACAGTGCATACATTCCCTAGATCCACCGCCTGCAGGCCAGCAAAATTTGGGAAGGCAGTACCTTAGATGAACTTCTGTCTGAGGGAACAGAGGATCCATCCATACAGGAGCGACGTGAAAGCTCAGCCTGGCTCGCAGCAGAGAGGGAGCTGCTTCAATTCCAGGCACAAGAGAGGAAAGCGAGGAACAACCACAGCACTTTATCTACCACATATTTCTGTGTCTCACATGAAATTGGATTTTCTCAGAGCCTGCATCTGCCTCCCCAGGAGTCAAGGTTGGAAACATCCTTCTGAGAAACACTGGCGAAGGCAAAGAGAAACGCAGAGATATTTCAGCATCACTGAGAGGGTTTCAAGGCTGCAGCAGAATTTCTCCATCCTCTCACTCCTACCCTTATCTCTAAAGCTCTTCATGTTGTGCAGAGCCCAGCACCTTGTGAATCCTGGAGCAGAAAATGAACAGAGAGCAGCACCAGCAACAAGATTCCTGTTAGAGATCCCTCATGTCCACATCTTGGAGCAGGCAGAGACAAGTCTGGGAGCCTGCCAGCACACAGGGAAGGCTTTCCTTGAGATTCCTGGCTGGATGTTGAACTTCTCCTCCCTTGGCCAGTGTGATTACTGCCTAGGAGCAGAGAACACCCTGTTTCTGCCTTGCTTTGGGGAGGTCTCTTCCCGAGGGCAGCAGGGGACAGAGAGAGAGGGGGAGAATTAGGTATTTATGTTGGTTCATGGGAAGCCTCACAAAACCTTAGTTCAGGCTGTGGGGAATGAGCCTTTCATGGGGCTGCTGAGCACTCAGAGCTGTTTGAAATCTTGGTGCTTAGGGCAGGATTGAGGTGAATAAAACAACGGGCAAAGAACAGGAACCCCAGAAGCAAATTTGGTTTGTGTCTTAGAGCGGAGCCTTTGAAACAAGCAGGCTGAAGGGAACTTCCAGTGTGTGAGGAGCTAGCCAGGGGACAAGCTGTGCTCCAAGGAGCCTGCAGTCCAACCAGCTGAGACAGGGCAGGAGGACAGGCAAAAGGAAACCCCAGAAATCCAGCAGTGCAAAGAGTACAGAGAGCCCTGAATGATCCACTCCAGCCTGCACACTTGAGCCCAAGCAGGATTCCAGCCACTGCATTACCAGGAAGAGAAACCTTTAAGAAGAAACTTCTCAATTACTATGAACTAATTAAATGACCCTCTTCGAGACATTGGTGTTAGAAGATGGAAAGTATCATTTTTTGAGAAGAAATACACTCAGTCCCTGTCCTCAGTGTCTGTTTCTGTGCTGGATTTTTCTCCCTGCAGCTCCAGGTCTCCTGAACTTTGCTGGGGATGCTGCCTATTTTTAACCTGCCTTGGCACTTGTGTTATCGTTCGTGTCAGAATGAGGCCAGGTAATAAATATATCTCCCCACCAAAACTTCCCAGATTCTGTTAATTTAGACACCCCAGTGTGAAGCCTACCAGACGTACGGAATGCTCCAGAAGGAATGTCTCAGTCCTGCATGGAGAGCAGACTCCTGGCTCCCAACCAAGGGGAAGTTTGTGCAGGCGCATGGCCACACCATGTGCCATTGCCAGGGAAGCTCCTGCTCCTGGGCAGGACTATTTTTGTCACCTGCACAGGTTTCACTCCAGAACTGTGCTTCGAGAGTCTCAATATTTATGTGTCACCGATTTGTCAGCTGCCTGGGAACATCTGCTACAGGTAGGAAATCAATCCGTGGCATCAGCACAGCCCAGCACCACAGCTTTCCGTGCTAAAACTCTCTAGGTTTCAAGGCTAAGAGAGCTCCCAAGGAAATTCCTGGGGTCTTGTATAATGCTTCCCAGCCTGACAAACTAATTGCCCTATAATTCTAACACAACTGCAATCTATACTGGAAGGGATTATATGCAGATGACAGGGGTGACTCTCATTTCCTCTCTTACTTACTCTGAGCCTTTTTTTCTGGTATCAATTCCATTGAAAAATAACTCTCGGAAATTATTAACGCCCAAACCCCCGTTTTATTAAACCTGATTTTAGGAGCCGCGTGTTAAGCCCACATACGGACACAAAGGCTCCCGAGGAATCGCTCCTCCTGTTGAAGTTCTCCGTACAAAAGCCTCTCTGCACTGCCTGCTGGGAATCCTGCCAGCCCCGAGCCTGGGAACTGGTGTAGTAATAAAAATGTAACATGATGTATCGTAAATTATACACGGGATGGGACCGGGGAGGGACGTGTAATTGTCTTTCACCCCTGGCAGCGAGCTCCAGCACTGCCTAAAGGTCTCTGGCTGACAAGGACTTGGGAGGAGATGCCTTTGTGTGCTCTGCACCTGCCAGGCTGAGCCTTCCCCACTCGGAGTGAGAAATCCCAGCCCTGAGAGCCGAGCCGGGGCTGCGTCGCCTTCCGTGGAAGTGTTCCCTTTGGAAAAGTGATGGCAGGACACCCTCCCCTGCACAGCCCACCCCGGGCAGCCGGGCTGACCCAGCTGGGAGCACAGCAGAGGATCAGCAGTGCCCAGCAGACGATCAGTGCCTCGCAGATGATCAGCAGTGGACCAGCAGACGATCAATGCCCAGCAGACGACCAGCAGGGCCCAGCAGACGATCAATGCCCAGCAGACGACCAGCAGGGCCCAGCAGACGATCAATGCCCAGCAGACGACCAGCAGGGCCCAGCAGACGATCAATGCCCAGCAGACGACCAGCAGGGCCCAGCAGACGATCAATGCCCAGCAGACGAACAGCAGTGCCCAGCAGACGATCAGCAGTGGCCCAGCAGACGATCAATGCTCAGCAGACGATCGGCAGTGCCCAGCAGACGATCAATGCCTAGCAGATGAACAGCAGTGGTCCAGCAGACGATCAATGCCCAGCAGACGAACAGCAATGCCCAGCAGACAATCAGCAGTGCCCAGCAGACGATCAATGCCTAGCAGATGATCAGCAGTGGTCCAGCAGACGATCAATGCCCAGCAGACGATCAGCAATGCCCAGCAGACAATCAGCAGTGGCCCAGCAGACGATCAATGCCCAGCAGATGATCAATGCCCAGCAGACGATCAGCAGTGCCCAGCAGATAATCAGCAGTGCCCAACACAAAGGATGGGTCTCTGAGTTGTTGTTTCCAAGAAGACGTCAATCCCTCGCAGCTTAATTTGCTCCTTCCGTTTGTTGTGCAGGGAAGAGGAGGCTCCGGCACAGTCAGCAGTCCTGGAATGAGGACATTTGCCTGCTCCCAAACAGGCAGAGGAGAAGCTAAGGAGGGATTTCAGTCCCTTCCCTCTCCTCCATGCCACAGCTTCTCTCCCCCAGACTCCCTCAGGCTGGCTGCCCCACATTTTTACAAAAACTGTAACAATATCAAACTTACAGCCATATGGAGATCAAATTTTAAAAATTCTATAAAAATCTCAGCTGTTTCGTGGGATAGAAAAGAGAAATTCCCTCCTCCAGCCTTCCAGACTGTCCCACAGCCCAACTCTCTGTGCCAAACATCCCTTTTTCTTCCCTGCTGACTCCAAGGACGTATCGTGAGCCTTCCCCAGATTTATATCCCACATTTCCTTGGTGTTCCCCTCCTATGGTGGTACCTGGGAGCAGTTTGTTGCCAGTACTACCCACAGGTGCCTGGAGGTCCCAGCTGGCAGACACCAGCCAGGAGAAACAGGAATGAACTCAGCAGGAAGGAGAGGAGAGGTCCTGGTGCCTGGAGATTTGCAACGGGACAGGAGCAGCTCGTTCTAGGCTGGAATTGTGCATTTTAGTGACCTGGGGACAGGAGGATACACAAATTTCACAAAGCTCTGCCTGGTGCTGAGGGAGCACCAGATCCCCCTCAGGGATGTGAAGGGCCTTTAATCAGCATGCAAAAGCCAAAACAGAGTCTAATTTTTGGAAAAAGATAGGGTTTTGAGGGTACTTTTTCTCTCCCAAGTGTGTGAAAGTTCTCTTCTTTTTGTTCCAGAGTGCCAGACCTTTTCATTGCACCAGTTCCGAAGAAAAATTCAGCACTTCGCTTCAAGGCTGCTATCTTCAGTTTTCCTAAACAGCCTATGGAAAGCTACATGGAACAAAATGTTCTTTTAATTTTCAATTTTGCCTCCAAGATTTCTGGTTTGTACCTAAAAGAAAAGGCTTTCCTCTGCTTGGCTCCAGCAAGAACCTGTTCTTTGTTTTTTTGTCTGGCTCCTAAATTATGGGAGGGAGGATGGGAGGGAAGGAGGGAAGGAAGGAGGGAAGGAAGGAGGGAAGGAAGGAGGGAAGGAAGGAGGGAAGGAAGGAAGGAAGGAAGGAAGGAAGGAAGGAAGGAAGGAAGGAAGGAAGGAAGGAAGGAAGGAAGGAAGACAACACAACTCCATTCTGGCTCACTGCTCACCACAGAACCTGGGAAAAGCCATTTCTTCTCAGTCTCCATTTCCCTTCCCAATAAAGGAAGGGGAATTATAATTCTCCTGCCTTATAAGGATTTTATGGGATACCTATTGTGCATTATGTTAGTGGGATTGGCTTTGGTCCATGCTTTTAGATCCCCCCTAGGGAGACTGCCCTCCTCTGCAGAGGGGTATCCAGGCTGCCTGGAAACTTCCCGTGGGAAGGGTGGGGGTTTGCTCCAGCCTCCTTTTAATCCATGAGATTGCTCAGCAGGAGCTGCATTTAGGAGCTGTGCATCATTCCCTGAAGGAATGTCTCTCCTCCTTGCCTGGGATGTCAAACACCTACGAAAGGGGTACAAAGAGCCCTCCCTGCCCTGTGCCACCCTCTGGGCCCTGCTTGGGATGGAAGGAGGATGCTGTGCCTGGCAGATCGGATGGGGAGGGACCACAGGAGGATGAGTTTTCCCAGGACAAAAGCCATGAAAGCAGCCACACCATCCGGGAGGAAACGAGAGTCAGCCCTGCCGGTTGGGATGGAGACTTTTCCTCCCAGGTAGGGGTCTGGCAGTGTCAGATAAAGGCAATTCCTCTCTCCAGGTGAGGCTCTGGCCCCTGCCCAGCTGTGCCAGCGAGGCAGGGCAGCACAGAGGCCCTGCACACTCACAGGGCCACTGTGTATCCATCCCAGGAATTCCTGCAGCAGGCAGGAATCTGCTCCCTGCTGCACTCCCTGAGAGGAACAAGTGCAGCTGCTCAAGGCAGAGCCCCAGCACATCCCAGCCCAGCCCAGACGTGAGGAGAGGAACCATCTCCTGCTGCAGCAGCAGTAAAAATCCTTCACAATTGTTAAAGCCACAGGAAAACAAATGTTTTTCTTTTTTTACAGCCTCTCATCCTCTCCCCTCCTTCCCTGGCTGGTATGAGGCTGAGGAAAGCCAATTGCAATTAAACATTTCTCTCCTCTACGAACGGCTGCGTCTGTAAACAACAATAGCCACACACACAAAAAACCCCCAACCCTGCAGCTCTCAGCAAAAGCAGCCTAGCTTCCCTCACAAAATATCCCAGGTCTCCAGCAGGAAATGGCTCCTCTGCACATCATCCCGAGCTCTCCTGCGGCACTCCCTCGCCCCTCCAACCCCTCTGTGCCCCAGATTTAGAGCCTGTCACAGCTAATCTGAAGCAGTGGATGCAGGCACGGAGACATCCCGGCCTGGAAGCCGTTCTCCTGGAAAAGCGCTGCAAACCTGCTACTTTAGATAAATAAATAGCGCGTCCCCTGTGAGGCATCGTCTGCAAAGCACCAGCGCGCGGTGCCTCCGCTGCCATAATTCCCCACGTCCTTAGTGCCCGACAGCCTCCATAAAGAGCCGGCAGCTTTATGTGCCACTTAAACCCAGCCTGTTACTGCAGCAAACTTCCCTCAAAAGGCCGGGAAGCAAAAGGATCAGGGTGGGCACCCGGTGCCACCTCACACCCAGCCAGAGCGCCCTGCCAGCGGCCCCGGCACGGAGCCCCATCCTCACTGCTGCTCCTGGGGCTCCCCTGCAGCCCAGCACAGCTGGGAGAGTGTCAAACACAGTTTATAAACACCGTTTATAAACGCCAGGCATGAGGGATGCTCCCCGTGGGATGAGTGCGAAGGGAGGCAGGTTTTCCATGGATAGACAGGCGCGGATGGCGGGGCAGTGGATGAGCCTTGCCTCGCTCCAGGGCTTGATTCAGCTCAGGCTGCCCTGCCTGAGGGACACGAAGGATGCAGCCCTAAAGATAAAGGGTTTGAGCTGCGTTTGGGGTGGAACTGGACGAGCTGCGTGCATTTACAGGCGGCTCCATGGCAGCCTGCAAGCACAGGCAGGTCCTGCCATGTGCAGAGGCCTCTCAGCAGCAAGGGGGAGAGGTACCTCAAATCTCCCAAACCTTTCCAGCCTCCCCCTACGTAGGTCTGTGGTTAAACACAACAACTTTTATTTTAGGATACTGAGAAGTGGGGTTTTTTCCCCAAAATTAAAACACAAAATACGGGGCCAAGCCAACTGCCCAAACTATTCCATCTGTTGCATGGATCAGAGTTCCTGTGACAAAGGCCAGAGTGCTTGTTGTATTTTCAAACAGCATACGGTTTGATTTTGAAAAGCTCAGCCACTCAGGACCAGCCTTCCAGAAAAGCCTGGAGCACAGCAGCTCCTCTGGGTCCACATGGGAGGTTCTGGAAGAGCCCAGCATCCAAGCATTTGAAGTCCCTGGAAAAGTTGCCCTTGTTTGGGAGAGGAGAACAGCAGAAAAGCATCTGCCTGCTGCAGGAATGTAATCCTTCTACCCCAAAAGCAAGGAAAGCCTTAAATCAGAGGGAAAAAACCCTCAGAAATATAATAAAACAGAAAGGGAAAAGAAAGGCAGGAAGGGGTTGAATAAATTCCACTCTTGGTTTTAGACTTGTAACACCATAAATGCTACTGAATAAATCACCAGCAGACCAGAGAGCTGAAATAATCTCCAAAACCTTTCCAGCCTCCCCCTACATAGGTCTGTGGTTAAACACAATAACTTTTATTTTAGGATACTGAGAAGGGGGGTTTTTTCCCCAAAATTAAAACACAAAACACAGGGCCAACCAATTGCCCAAACTATCCCATCTGTTGCACGGATCAGAGTTCCTGTGACAAAGGCCAGAGTGCCTGTTGTATTTTCAAACAGCATACGGTTTGATTTTGAAAAGCTCAGCCACTCAGGACCAGCCTTCCAGAAAAGCCTGGAGCACAGCAGCTCCTCTGGGTCCACATGGGAGGTTCTGGAAGAGCCCAGCATCCAAGCATTTGAAGTCCCTGGAAAAGTTGCCCTTGTTTGGGAGAGGAGAACAGCAGAAAAGCACCTGCCTGCTGCAGGAATGTAATCCTTCTACCCCAAAAGCAAGGAAAGCCTTAAATCAGAGGAAAAAAACCCCTCAGAAATATAATAAAACAGAAAGGGAAAAGAAAGGCAGGAAGGGGTTGAATAAATTCCACTCTTGGTTTTAGACTTGTAACACCATAAATGCTACTGAATAAATCACCAGCAGACCAGAGAGCTGAAATAATCTCCAAAACCTTTCCAGCCTCCCCCTACGTAGGTCTGTGGTTAAACACAATAACTTTTATTTTAGGATCCTGAGAAGTGGGTTTTTTTCCCCCAAAATTAAAACACAAAACACAGGGCCAAGCCAATTGCCCAAACTATCCCATCTGTTGCATGGATCAGAGTTCCTGTGACAAAGGCCAGAGTGCTTGTTGTATTTTCAAAGAGCATATGGTTTGATTTTGAAAAGCTCAGCCACTCAGGACCAGCCTTCCAGAAAAGCCTGGAGCACAGCAGCTCCTCTGGGTCCACATGGGAGGTTCTGGAAGAGCCCAGCATCCAAGCATTTGAAGTCCCTGGAAAAGTTGCCCTTGTTTGGGAGAGGAGAACAGCAGAAAAGCATCTGCCTGCTGCAGGAATGTAATCCTTCTACCCCAAAAGCAAGGAAAGCCTTAAATCAGAGGGAAAAAACCCTCAGAAATATAAATAAAACAGAAAGGGAAAAGAAAGGCAGGAAGGGGTTGAATAAATTCCACTCTTGGTTTTAGACTTGTAACACCATAAATGCTACGGAATAAATCACCAGCAGACCAGAGAGCTGAAATAATACAGGGGGAAACCTGAGTTGCCATTCATCACGCTCCCCCTGACACATAATAAATGCTTCTCCTCCAGCCAACACGCATTAGCATAGTCAGCACAGCACGCCCAGCACTCTGACATCCCCATGCCCACGGATTATCCTGCTCCTTGCTCTCCAAAGCCTCTGTTCCTGCTGCCTGGGGTCCTTGCTGCCACCCAGGACACGGGGCTCTCTCTGCTGTCGCCACAGTGGGTGCGAACTGCAAATTCTGCCATGGCAATAAAGGCCACGAGAGCTGCTAATGCCCACGTCTCCCTGAGGGAGGTTGCTGGCAGGTGAGCAGCAGAACTGGAAATGGCATTTCTGCGTCCCACCGCAGCATTTCAGAGCCCAGACGGTGACGTCTCGCTTTGCAAGATCCAAGAATCCAAGGATGAGGGTGCCCGGAGGGGGTGAAGGAGCAGTCGTGGAGCGAAGCCACCCTCACACAGCTTCACACCAGCCACAGACAGACTGCGGTGCTGATGAGGACATGCAAGATCTTGGGACACAGCAGGAGTTGTGGGAAGCCGGGTTTGTCCCAGGAAACCCAAGGCAGCACCTGCCATGGGTGTTCTCATGCAGATGGAAACTGGCTCCAGTCAACAGGAACCCGACTGTGGCTGTGGGGGGACACTGGGGACACCGGGGCCAGCACGTGACAGGACATCTCCATCAACCAGGGCTCCGTCCTGACACCACTCTTGTTTGGTTTAATTTTTTGTTTTGTAGGTTTTGTTTGTTGTATTTTACGTTTTGTTTTTTGATTTTTAGGTTTTGTTTGTTGTATTTTAGGTTTTGTTTTTTGATTTTTAAGTTTTGTTTGCTGATGGTTAGGTTTTGGTTTTTGATTTTTAGGTTTTGTTTGCTGATGGTTAGGTTTTGTTTTGCAGGCACGGGCGTGAGGCTGTGGTGTGCGGGAGTAAACGGACTACACACAATCCAGTATGAATCCAGCAGAAGCCACTTTATTTCCCCCAAGCACCCTTATTATACACTGTGCTCCCCCTGTCCAGGCGTCCACACGTTACATGATTGGCAAAGCAATACACACACATAAAACACGTAATGATTTAATTGGATCTCTCGCGCTGTTCGCCCAGCTACCATGTGTGGATGCTGAAATGCTGTTAGCAGGGAAATTTTCTCTTCTTGCATTCATTCTGTGAGAACTTTTCCTTTGCTGTGTAAGCTATGCGAACCAATAGATAGGGTTTTTGTAAATAGCATTCATATCTGGTATCTTCTGACCTTGTGTACATTATATTAAAAAAACCCCATTTCTAAGTGGGTGTCTGAGGCTTTGACCAATCACCCTAGGAGAAGTGTGAGCACTGTTCAATTACTTTATAGAACTAAAATATATAAATGGTATTTTAAATTTAATAAATAATTCATTCCTCACTCTAGACTCCTGCCTCGCTGCATCTCTGAACCCCTGCTTGGAAACCCACAACCATGCACCTATTCACACAAATCATCAGACAGTTTTCTGTCTTTGTTTTTCTTCGGCTGCTGTCCCTCTGTCCTTGTAGCACCAGCATTCTCTCGCTGTGTACGTTTTCTCCGTGCTCTGTTCACTTGTCCTTATGGCTGGTGCACCATGTGTCCATTTTCTTGCAAAAACTCTGTCTCCACAGTGGTGGGAAGCGCTTCCTCTGCTCCCTGGATGGCTGGAGCTGGGAATGAGCCCAGCCCCCAGCGAATGAGCCACAAGGGGCAGGGGGAGGGCAGTGACAGCTTGAGGGACATCTTAAATCCAACTGGAGACAACCTTTACAGATGTCCTAAAGGTTTGCAGCCGTCACTGGTGGATGAAATCCATTTCAGGAGGAAATACCTTGCCAGGCCTGAGCGATTGCCCAGAGTAAAGATGGAGTGATGTGAAAATGGGTGGTAAATATTAAGAGAGGGAGATGAGAGATGTATAATGGAATGTCTGACACAGCCTTAATTACAGCCTTGTATATACTCCGAGAAAATATATTTAGCTGATAGCAGCACTGGGGGTTTGAGGCTTTCTACAACGAGCTTAGGTTAAAATAAACATTTATTTTAAGCATAAGCAAGTCATTCAACTAGTTAGTTTAAAGCTGAGCTAGGCGAATAGCTTACAGTAAATAATCTGCTACATGCATTTATTCAAGTTTCTTTTTAGCCTAAATTTCTTAAGAGAACAACAAAACAGACCTGTTATTGCTCTGCAGTAGTCATTTCCTCCTAAGAACTCTCGAATTTCCTGCCCAATTTCTGAGATTCACCATAGGAATAAAGGGCTTGGAAATGCTATGGTCCTCCAAATTGCTGATGATCCCCACTCCTGGAACAGCTTCCAGAAAACCCAGACTGGATGCCTTCGAGTTTCTTAAAGTCATCTTTGCTTGTTTATAACTGTCCTGACTCCTAAGACAAATAACTGCTCCCTCAGATAGCCCAGCACCAATCTGAGGTGGATTTTGGTCAGGACATCATTTTTGTGGTGGTGTCTCATGGCTCTTTTCCCCTCTTGCCCCTGGCTATTTAAAGGCAGGAAGTTTTCAGAGTGATCCTTCCCAAATACCCAAACGCTTCTCCCGCAGATCCTCTGCCGTTAATGATCCCTACTGCCAGCTCTGCCCATCACACCCCTGTGGGGAAAAGGGAGGGATCTCTGTGTGTAACTGGTGCCTCCTCTGGATCAGGCATTTCCAAACAGCTCCTGGACCAGCTCCTCACCTCCCTCCGCCTCGGGAAGAGCCTGTGGAGCAGCTCACGTTCCCTCAGAGGATGTGGGATCACCAGGACGAAGAGCTGGGCTGGGCAAGCTCCCTGAATAATTCATGGCCGGGCTGGATCCTGCTCTGGGCAGGGTGAGGAAGGGCCTGGCTGTGCAAGTGCCCACTCCAGCAGTGTCCATCACAGGGAAGGACCTGTGGGCATCCTGTCCGTTCCACTCGCTCCCAGGCAGGAACCTGACCCCTGGCCCGTTTGTCAGAGCTGTCCGGTCTGTCCTGAAGCGCCTCGGTGGCAGAGCTGCCACGCTGCCCTTCCGTGCCCTCCCGCTGCCCTTCCCGTCGTCATCCGCTGCCCGAGTCCTGCAGGACTAATGGTGTTTTTCCTGGGGAATGAGTCAATCCATGATGGGCTTTTCAATCCTCCGGTGTGTCAGAAAAGGTCATGCTCAATTCAGCTGCAAATGCTGCTCCCTCTGTGGTCTCCTCCAGGCTAGGAGCTCTCACAGCCCCATGCACACCAGCAGGCATCGCGGACTGGGCCCCAAATACCCACTTTTTGCCAGAATTTCGAGGCTTTTAGAGAGGCCTGCTGAGACCCTTACATCCTCTTCAGATCATCAGCAAAGGCAGGGAATTCCCTTCCCTCCTCCTTCCCAAGGTCTCACACCCAGCCCCTCACTGCAACAGGAATTACAAGAGGTTCGTGCTTTATTGCAGGCTCATTTTTACACCGATTTTTTGCAACCCAAAGAGGACAAGAGCATGGGATCCCAGTGGCAGGTCCAGCTTCCAAAACGAGCCCAGAGCCTGAGGAATCAGCTCATATGCTCAGCCCAGCCTTCAGCAGGGCCAGTGCCAGCCCGGGCAGCTCCGGAGCAGCCAGGGATGGATTGTGCTGTCACCTCTGCCTCCCGCCCCCGGGTGCCACCCAGCAGAACCCATGTCCTGCTTTCCATAGTGCTTGGGCTGGGGATATTATTCACCTCACAGATCACTGGGAACGCACACAGCTCCCCTCCACAGGGAAGGCCAGGGCTGGCCCTGTTCAATCTGCTTCCATAAACAGAACCAAGGAGCAGTGAATAAGCAGGAGGCAGCTGAGTGTCTTTGGAGGTCAGGGGTTTGTGTGGATGTTTTTCTGCTTTACAAAACATAAATACATTCCACATTAAGCTATGGATTTTCATCTTGTCGACCTCTCATAAACTAAGCAGGGTCAGGCATTGGTCAGTGCTTGGATGGGAGATCTCAAGGGAAGCAAAATCCACAGTTAGAGGAGGAAGAGAAATATTTGTGACTTGGCTGTTTAGGGAGTAACGCTCCTCTCCCTGAGCCAGCCCTGAATCCCCACTGCAGGCAGGGTTAATAAGGCAATCACAGCTGCAGAACTTCCCTGCTCCCTATGGAATGTGAAACCAGGGTGAGTTGATTCATAGGAATCAAAGGGAGTTAGGAGCAAGAATTAAATGGCAGTCAAGCATTTGAGCTCCTTTAAGAAAATACCAGCCTTGATCATAAAATCTGATATCTGCCTCACTCCAACAGGTATTAGCCGAGGGGCAGCTGTTTAATGCTCCACATAAAAGGCATTCTAGCCTACTTCTTCCCCTAAATTTAGGCAGCAATTTTGTTTGAATCCAGTATGTTTGCTCCCCCTACTGAACCGTCCCACGTGCTCAGTGTATGTTTTCCAACAGCTCCCCACACGGTGTTCCTGAGCTGGCTGAATTTCCCCAGTGAGTGAAATGATTTCTATGCTCAGCAGCCTGCAAAGCACCTCGGAATCTTTCAGATGAAAGGCCCTCATCGAAAAGTGTATAATAAGATTCCATTCTTGTATCATTTATTCTCATTAGGGCTAATAGCAGTGGTTGTATGAAATGTTCTCCCCGTGATCAGAACTGACTCTCCAGCAAACGGCCCAGCCCTCGGGAGCTGAGGACAAAGGAGGCATCAGGGAATAGGTGCCCAGGGTTCACTCGGCTCTTCTCAGCTCCCCGCACGTCCTGCTTTGAAGATTTTAATTAGAAGCCCACGGAACAGCGTTCCTGGAACAGCTCCAGAGGGATAAAGGACAAGAGACCAGCTGGGACCCTCCGCTCACGGCGGGCATGAGGCTGTTCAGAAGGGAAATGCAGAAGGAGCTCACAAAGGAAGCAGGAGAAGAGGCAGAGCGGAGGTGTGGGCGCACACAGCACGGCCAGCAAGGAAAGCGGAGTGGTTGGGATTCCTCAGGCCCTGGGTTTGGGGTTACCCACCAGCAAACAGGGTAGGGAACATCCAGGGTGTGCTGGGGAGTGAGGCAGCACTTCCGTGAGACATGTGGAGGAAAAAGGGGAGTCTGAATTCAGCAGCAGTAAAATAGGGCAGAGAAAATTGGGCAAAATAGCATGGAGAGGGAATGCTGAAAGAAAAGAAGGGGCGAAGAGGAGGAAAAGCACTCCTAACTCACACTGACCTCTGCGCAGAGCTGCAGAAAGCATTGCCCCAAACAAATACAAGAACTAAAGTTGGGGAGATTTATCAGCAGGAGAGCTACAGAAAGCAGCTGGTGCACTGGGGTTTGGATGGGTAATGGAAAGTATTTACAGTGTTGGCAAAGAAGGCCGACAGGCAAGAGAGGCCTAGGCATCATTTAGGGCCAGAAATAAAAGAAATGACAGCTGAAGATCTCTCACCACCGAGAGAGACCAAGAATGAGGGATTTCTGCACCGTTCCCGCTCTTCCCTGTGTACCCCAGATGCCATAACTCCGGTGATTTGTGTGCCATTCAGACACTTGTGGCCCCACAAGTGTCAAACAGTGCAGGGACAAAGAAGAGAACTTCATCCAGGAGCTGGAGAAAACAGATGGGCAGGAAGGCATTTCCGACCTCTGTCATTCCAGGCTGATGGAGACCAGGGAAAAGATTCACACTGTGATTCTGTGAGAGCAATTAGAGCTGGATTTCATGCTGGAGCCTGGGGACCCTTCAGGCAGTAGCAATGTTTGGAGATAGTCCAGTGTGAACAGAAGTCATTTTTCAGATGGAAGGGGATGAAAGATATGGGACAGTTGAGATTTGGCTGGAGATGCAAGGGAATAGATAAGACACAGAGAACGGAGTGGTTCTGTGGTGCCCTGTGCTCAGTGAGAACAAGAAAACCAATATCCAGTTTCACTGCTGGAAGTTCATTTTCCTTGAGCATTAAATGACAGTAAAGAGCATGAGTTGTGTTCTCATTCTACACCCTGGTTTGACTCCAAATGAAAGGGGGAACCATCAGGCTTGTCCTTGGGTGATGCAGGGATTCCTTGTCCGTTCCTCTTCACCAGAATCATTCAAAGACGACCCAGGTTCCAAGGCTT
This sequence comes from Callaeas wilsoni, assembly GCA_013398955.1. NCBI lineage: Eukaryota > Metazoa > Chordata > Aves > Passeriformes > Callaeidae > Callaeas > Callaeas wilsoni. The sequence continues at coordinate 29,626 of VWPU01017962.1, forward strand.
TGCTCCAGTTCCAGTAGCCAGGCAAAAGGCCCAATTTTTGTGGCATCCCCACTGTTAGGCCAGGTGAGATCTGGTCCCTGGGGACTGGCAGAAAGAGGAGGATGCTCTGCTCGGCTGACAGGTGTCCTCTTTCCAGGGTGACGCATCTGAGCACCTCCGTGGAAATTAAAATAATCCTTTCAAGACCTTGTCAGAGCTGCTCACTGGAACTGCCCTGATTAACAAGCAGCACTGAACAGCAGCTCCTTTGTCCGTTTGATCACAACCAGTCCTCGAGTGATGGACGAGTTAAATATTTAATGGCCTGGGTGACAGCTCAGGACAGCTCGGCTGCTCTGTCAGACTGCTCCTGAGGGCCCCACGTACCTCGGAGCAGTCAGCAGGCACAGGAGGGAGCAGTGGGAGGGTTGGCAGCATCCCTGGCTGCTCTCCAGGCTCTGTGGCTGGAGGAGCCATGGCTCGCCAGCCAAAAAGATGGATCTGAGCAGGACGGGAGGATTTTAACCGGGATTTACGCTTTTCCAGAGTGGACATTATTTCCTGGGCTGCCACCAAGCTGACAAAGGGGTTTTTTGCAAGCCTTACCCAGTATTTATTCCACAGTGTATGTCTCCATGTAATCCTGGACCAGGAGGAACAATTCAGAGGCTGCAAGGCACACAGACGAGCTGGGATGGTAATTCCCAATGCACACCTGGAGAAATGCAGCATTGCACAAGCAAGAAAACACACTCTGGAGTGGCCTTGTTGAATCCCACTGAATCCCAGCTCCACAGGTTGGATGTGTCTGGTGGTGAACTTTAGACACTGAACATTAGAGGAGTCCAAGGAAAAGGCTGGCACAGGTGGAGCTGGGGAAGATTTGTCGCTGTGCAGATTCCTGAAATCCCTTTGGTACCTGCTGTTTGACAGCTGGGATCCTTGGATATGGTCTTCTGGCTCTCCCCCAAAACTCGAACAAGCCACAGTGACTGTGGTTACAAACAGGAGCACTTTAATTGCAACGAGGGCCCCTGCTAATTTAGCAGAAACCCTTTCAGCTCAGATAACTGCTCTGCTAATGAAATCAGAGCCATCATCACTCCTGGCTCCCCGTGGTAAAACCTGTGTCCTTTCCAGGGAGTGAATCTCACCGTAGCTTCAGAGAGAAGTTTTAATGGGCTTTAGCAGCCTTCAAGAGAAAGTGCTCGAAGGACAAAATAAATCATCTCTCTTACTGTGCTGTCATAAAATCCCCCTGCCCCTTAATATTCTTCTTGCATCACCATCTAGTTCTGTCACTTCCCTCTTTCAATGCTCAGACTTAAAGCTGAAAGAGCAGATCAACCCAAGGGAAACAAAAAAAGACCTCCAAAGTTTCCATTCCTCAGGCCTAGGATTTGGGAGGGCAGAACAGCAAAACAGCTCTAACCAACAAACTCCTTTTTCTTAATGCAGTGGGGAAACCACTGGGACAGCTCTCCATGGGGAACCCTTGGGAAAACAGCTCCTTCTCCCCCTCTTTATGCTCTCTGCTGCTTTGCTGGGACACTGACAGTTGTTTTTAATTGGCTTTGGCAAATGTTTTAGTCTCGTAGGAGTGGGGGACACGGGGCAGCAGAGATGGCTCCATAACTCTGCTCTGCAGAGGTCATCATCAGAGGAATTCCAAGGATTTCCAGGACAAATCCTTGGAAGCATCTGGCTGGGCTGTTCTTAGATCTCGAGTACTGCAAGGCATAGGAAAAGCTGCAGATATCCAGAGAAGTCTATGCCAGACTGTAAAAAAAGACAAAAATAAGGCAGCAAAGCCACCTCTGCATCCCAGCTTTTCTTAGAGCAGTAACAACAGAGCTAAACTGGGTCCCAAGTGTTGCCTCATATTTCCAAACACTTACTAACTATTGCAAGGAACAAGTGCCTCAGGGCTTGGCTGTGTTTATGCTTTTGCTTTCCTTTAATAAAAGCTGCATTTATAATGCATGATTAATTGTTTTGCACAAGCCTCCCTTTTATGGGAACCTGTGAAATGTAAGTGATTTTTAATACCACCTCACAGACATCACTCCTTCTTCCCACCCCCATTACCATTAATCCACGTTGGAGAGAGATGTAACATTTGTCACTGCTTTATTATGAAGTGCAATGTTGCAAGTTATTTATGAGCTTGCTATTTATTGAAGTATTTGCTGGTAGTTTTAGCACTTCGGCTTAGGGTGAGACTCAGCCACGTTCCCCCACTGCCTAGCAGAACCTTCTGCTGTTTAACCCCTTCACTCCCTCTCTCGGGCTGTGCCCCCGCAGCAGTCTCCCAGAGAGGTGTTTTAGGGCAGATTCTCACCCCTGACACCTCCAAGGGACTGGCCAAGGAAGTTCAATCTCCTCTTGTTCCCTGTTGGAGGAAGGTGATGTTTGGAAAGGACCCAGAGGCAGCGGGCAGGAAAAAATATTGTTGCAATAAGAGGAAAGAGAGAAGAGGAGCCAGTGCTCCAGCTGTCCAGGGAGGAACAGAAATCACCTCCTTTGAAAAGTGTGGAATGATGAGATCCACTGAGGTGTTAGACTGTGGGGTTTAGACACACGGGATGTGGAGACTGAGCAATGTGTTACCCTGCTTTATCCAAGGCACATAATCTGCACGTGGTCCGTGGCAAACACGGAATGAACTGGCGTTATCCCACGACAAACAGGAGAAATTCATCAGAGTTCAGACTGATGGGAGACCCCAAGCCTAGGACTGAGCTCAAACAGGGCTCTTAACTCAGAGACACAACTCCCAGCAGCTCCTGAGCTGCAGCCACCACTCCCACAGTGACTGTGGGCAGCCAGAGGGATCCAAGCTGAAAACTCCACGGAAAGCACAATATTGCCTTGGCTGAGCTCAGCTGCTTTTACAGTTGCTTTTTATCAACTGCAGCTACCTAAGCAGTCAGTTTTCAGCTCCTGAAATGTCTTGCTGGAAAGTGTTTACAGCACTTAGCACTTTGTGCTGTGATCCCTTGCTGAAATGAAAGCCCATATTTTATTGAGAAGAGCAGACACTTTGCAGGCACAGTTTTACTCCAGTTTAACACAGCTCCCTGGCACAGGCAGGATGCAGGGATGCTCTCCTGGTCTGGGGTTTGCTGCAGGTACAGGTTTTGACGGGTGTCAATTAGAAGGACACAAATTCTGCTCAAAAGCTTTAATAGCCATGGGCAGAAACAGTTGAATGTGTTTCCCCTCTTTCTGTACATTTTTGTTCTAATCCTGCTGTGCCTGTGAGTTCTCCTGTTATATTCCCTACAACACCTTTGCTGACAGAAAATACTACTCCTTCAAAACAAGACAACTTGATTTTCATGGAAATTCCGTGTTTTAAGAGAAGCTTGCTGATTGGAAGCATTTTGTAAAAAATCAAAACAAATCTGGGAACTTTGAGGTTTGGCTTCAAACTACCTTTTGGTGTGAATAATTCAGGAGGGGAGGACCCACACTCCCACTGCATTTGTCAGAGAAAAGCAGAGTCACCTGTAATTTCGGAGCACTAAACACTCTGAAATGCTGTTAACAGAGCATTTGGATATTTCCAGGGATTGTTCCAAAGAGAAAGCAAGGCAGAAAACCACTCAAAGTCTTTTAACTCACTTTTAGCAGACTTGTTCCCAGCTGATCCAGTTGGCTCCTGGACCCCCTCCAGAGGGAAAAATGACACAAATCCTCCACTCAGCAGCATTTTATCCCGCACCTCGCCCTAGGCCGGGTTCTGCCGATGGGAAGTCGGAGTAATTTCAAAGTCCCCAGAGCTGGTACAGATCTACTGAGGCCTGAGTGAGGACAGGAGGTGTTTGATTGAGCATCGGTGGTTGCCTGGCTCCAGCTGGAGCTCAGGACAGCGAGTTCTCCACGCTGAAAGCGAGGAGCCGCTTCTGCACATCACGCAGCGGGTGTCAGCCCTGCTCTGCTCTGCCAACCCAACACCTTTTCTTCCTCCCTCTGCAAACCCTCCTGGAGGAGCATCACTTCAGCCCCCAGGTGTGGCTGAGCTCCAGAGCGGAAGCAGAAGCTCCAGGGCCTCTTTCCCCATCCCTCCTGAGAGCCCAGGAGGAGAGGCAGGGCAGGACGCTGCACCTTGGGGCTTCTACCCACGGCCAGACCGGGCTGGCAGGAGCTGTGGAGTGGAGATGGGGTGAGCAGCTTTGCTGAGAAGAAGCAGGATCATAAGCCCACCTTCATGGCTGCAGAGGAGCACAATCTGACCTCATTTATGTGCAAATTGTGGTGCCTTCTTCCTCCTCTTTCGGGGCAGGTGAGCTGAGTCTAACGTGGGGATCAGAGCGGCGCTTTTGCGTCCCACCAGAGCTGGTAGGAAATTCTCTCCGCTTTGTTCAGTGACTTGGGCTGTGTTTAAAACACAAAATCCCTTCTGAACAGCAAGCAGCTCCATTTGGCTGCCACCTGTCACGGAATCACCAGAGCCTCGGGAAATTTTCAGCCACCGGCTGCCACACCCTTTGTCAGCAAGTTTGACTCCTTGTTCGCTGTCATCAGGCTCTATTGGCATGGAAACCAGGCTCTGGTGCTGAGGAATCCATCTGTTCCTGCTGTTCCCTCCTCACCTGAAGTCAGGCAGTCCTACTTTCCGTGTTTTTGGGTGCCTGTGAGTTGAAAGGACCTAACTAGTTAGAGATTGGGAGAAAAAGATGAAATAAAAGTGAACAGCAGATGTTCTTCCATCTCGGGATGGTTCCCTGCAGAAGCAGACCTCCAGCAACCCAAAAGTTGTGTGCCAGGCTATTTTTCTTTCCAAAATTAGAGGTGAAATACAGCAGGAGCTCACCTGGATCTGCCCAAACAAATAACTACATTCTCCAAGGTTTTGCAGATTTGTATTCCTATAAGCATTTTCTTACCAACCACAGTAAAACCCACATCCTCCATAAATCTACACAGCTCCCTTGTCCATCATCTTTCCCAATTTTTTTTGGCAGCTACTCCAACTCCTTCTGAGGAGCAGTTATCTCGTCTCAAATTCCCCCAGCTTGCTCTTATCTCAACCAGCCTGCAGCTGGATGAAGTTTGTATGAACTTCCAAATTCGAGGCATTCTGCTCCTCCAGTGTCTTGCATTAACCTTGCACAGTGGCCCACAGCTTTCAGGGGAAGAGAGTAAAGAGGAAGTGAGTTGTCTTTTTAAAGGAAAAAAAAATGAACGTCGTATTTTTATGCAAATGGCTTTCAACTCTGAGTAGGGGCAAGAGAGAAAATGGGGGAAGAAATCCATTTTAAAATCTACTTCTGTTATTTTCTCCTTTATGTTTTCACTGTGGCTTTAGTGGCTCTTTAAAGATGTACTACAAAGCTTTTAATAAAAGCCAGAATGAAAGGCAGAATCCTCTTGAAGATCCTAAATCAGTCTTGCAATACGTGTCTAGACTCATACGTTCCTAATACATTAACTTTTTAGAAGTGAGATATTGTAACACCCCGTAATCCCTTCAGCTCCTGCTGAATTCCCTGGCAAGGAGGGCTCTGTGTTCCTGTTTAGATGGGAAGCAGCAACATTCACAACGACCCCTTCCAGAGCACATTTAACAGGCAAGTAGATCACTGCAAGTACTTTTCATTTGTGCCTCTCGTTCGTCTGGAGTCCCTTCCACCACTCCGTGAGCACTGAGGGAAGGATTGCTTTGACTCCTTCAGCTGCTGCACTCACTGAGCAAAAACAGGCAGGAGTTTGGTCCTAGTGCTGGTGTTGGCATGGATTCCACCAAATTCGGGTTATGGCAACAGCCATTCCAACCTCAGCGAGCCGCAGCAATTTCCTCTGGTCACAGCTCTGCAGTTTCTCTTCTCCAGGAATTCAATTTTCAGTGCTGCTGGCTGTCCAAACTGTGAGTCCCTGGCAGCTTTTATCAGCCCCAGTAACGTGTTCTGCTGTAATTCGCAGTTTGGAGACTTAGCAAGGTTTCCAGTTTGCTTCCAGGCCAAAGTGTAGCATCTACAAATTGTCTCTTGAGAAAAGGTAACAAGCAATGTCTAAAGGAAGTGTGGATTTGATTTTTTCTTGAAAAGACTAGGCATTCTCAGTCCCAAGCAGGAGCTGTACTGATTTGTTTCCAGTGGAGGTGCCAACCTGCTGATTCCTCTGCTGGGGAATGCCAAGGGCAAAACAACAGGTCACTGAAAAATCACTGGGTTTGTCTGGAGCTACGGAAAGAAACTGGTTGTGAACTCGGATCCCCTGAGATCCCAGCTCCGTTCCTGGCCTCCCCACTTCCCACACAACCACAGGCAAATCACTTCATCTCACAAAATTCAGTTACCCAGCTGTGAAGGGAGGATAAGAAGAGCTTTGTTCCTCCAGGCCCTTGTTTGACGTGGCTGTGCAGACTGCAACCCCTGCGAGGCACCAGCTCTTGCTCTTCCCTTGTATGTACAACTGCTTTTTTTTTTTTTAACAACCACCAAATGAATCCATGATCCCAAAGACTTAAGAGGGGTACCTGGAAGTACAACAGAGTGAATGTGTTGCCCTCCTGCATTGCCTGCAGCCTTTGGCAGGCTCAACTTCTGAGCAACTGCCCCAGTAGCCACAAACCTCAGGAGCCCCAGGCAGGCTGCAGCTAAATTTAGATCCTCTGTTCCATGCTCCAGCTGGCATTTTACAGATTGATTCCTCTCCCCAGTGCAGCCAGGCTGCTCAGAGGGATCCCTTGTTTCCCTGGTTAGTTATTACCCTCCTGCAGGGAGAAAGGGCCCCGTTTGCACTGCGAGCACCAGACAAGCTGCTCTGAGCAACGCAGAGAGTGCCAAGTCCTCCATCAAAGCACCGAGGCCAGAACGCGCCCTGTGTGTGCCAGGAACCACGTGAAACCATCCCTGGTGCTGCTGAGCCTCTGTGCAGGGCCAGGGGAAGGCCGGGAAGAGCAGAATTCCTGACCCAGCTCCTCTGGGGTGCTTTGTGCCAAGGCCAGCTGTCCCCTTTCCCCAGGCTCTCAGGAGCCACCGGAAGCTCGCTCAGATGTGTAACCCCATCCCCTGCAGCAGCACTTTCTGGAGGACCCAAATTATCAAACCCGGGACTCGGCCCTTGCCAGATCAAAAAAAAGCTCAATGAAACTGAAACATCTTTGCCCTGGGGCCACTTGATGCCTGCTTAACTGCATCACTCCATTAAGGATGATACAATTTAAGGCTGAATGTCTGGTTTGTATGAAGATTGATAGCAGCTGGTTAGCCATATTCCTTGGATATTAACAGCAGAGCTTTATCCTGGTGATTTCTCATTGCTCCTAACAAGATGAAGGACTCCAGTCTCAGCCAGCAGGAAACCAAGTTCGACTATCACCAGCAATTAAGGAGTCAAAAAGAAGCAAAGATAACTCTGTGTCACTGCTGAGCACTCAGGCACTCATTAGATGCAATGACTTCCAGGGCCCCATGCACACTTTACCCAGGTTCCAACCTAAGCTGTGAAACAACATTTCAAAGATAATTAAAACACCATAAGCAATCATGTGTGAATATTCCTGAATGCAGCTACTAAATACGAAACAATGACAGATCAGAAAAGGAAGAAATCATAGTTTAATCTAATCTTTAATGGGTGTTTATTAACTATATGATTACCTCAATTTAGAATGAGCCACTTGTTACAGACTGAACTGTATCACAGCTTTTGCCCTGTTGGATCCAAGGCTCAGCACTCAACAGGTTTCTGGGCAGTGAAAATGAGATTCATGTACAGACTGAACATGCCTGATCCCTCTGGCACATCCTATGCTGACTAACTGATCTGGACAGAGGCCACTGGTGCAGATTGGGAAATGGGGCAGCAAACCAAGGAGTCATAGTTCGAAACGGGGGTAATATCAGAGCACAGAAGAAGAAGTGAAAAAAAAATCCTTCTGGCCTCATGATTGCTGCAGAACAGGCAGAAATATTTACAGAAGCACTCCCTGGAGGAAGAGGAATGGCTGTGTCTGAGAGAAGACCACGGGAGCCACAGTCTGGTGGGTTGCTGGCAAGAGGTTTGAGTTGCTCAGGCTGAGAAGGCAGAGTGGGGCAGGAACTTGTGGGTGGAATCTGGGCACATTCACTGTGAGAAATGGTGGAAAATGTTACCTGTCAAGCACTGCTGCTGTTCCCTGCAGCCCTTGAATCTAGGCTGGACACCCTGGTGAAAGCCAGACCAGCTCAGCAGCCCTCTGGGTCTCCTAGGGGGACACAACACCAGGGGAGCCTCTCCTGCCCACCAAATTCCCAGCTGGAAGAGCTGCGAGGCCACATTAAACAGCAGCAGTCAAACACCTCTGACCACACTCTTACAGCTCATGAGAGGACCAGGATGGCCTCTGTCCTCAGAACTGTGAGCCCAAGCTCCTGCTCGGTGATTCAGCTGAGCAGCTTCGGTTTATCTGCAAAAAGCCCCAGCAGAGGAGCTCAGCAATGGCTGGGGCAGGGCTGGCCAGCTCTGGGTCCTGCTCTCTAACCGTGGCTGGCAGAGGATAGATGGCAGCGCTTAACTTTGCATTAGAGTGGGTAAGTGCTGAAGAGAAAAAGGGCCTGAGCTTACAGCCAAACCCTGCAGGGATAGGGCAGGAATTTAACTGAAGAGAAAGACCCAGTGTTCACCCACCTTTCCTCCTCCTCTAATGTGCTCTGTCTTTCCAGACAACTAATTCTGTTCTCTCAGGGATAAGCCAGCATCTTGCCGGGCTATTTTTAATCCTCCTCAGCTACCCAGGTGGACAACTGTATTTGTGGAGAGCTCCCCAGGCGGGCTCAAACACGCTCAATTACTGAATCCTCGGGTCTTGGACTCCAGCTCCTGCTTCTCCAGAGGTAAATGTGTCATTGCCTCCTCGGGGCCTCTGGCCTGACACACATTCCTTCTTACTGGAGCTCACTTCATTAACCAGCAATACCTACCTCTCACTTTATTGCTTCTTTGGCTTCAAGGGTGTCTGAGCTAAGGGTTTATCAAAGCAGATCATCCGCGGCTGGCTCGGTGCCGCAGCAGAACGCTCACTAATGGCCCCGCTGGAATTCAGCTTTTGGTCTCACACCTGCCCAGGTGTCTCTGCACAGAGGCAATGTGTTGTGGTGACTGAAGCGACC
>VWPU01017964.1:0-13901 GCA_013398955.1 Callaeas wilsoni
CCTTCGGCCCCCACGACCGCGCCCCGGTGCGCCTGGACGTGCCCCCCGACAGCCCCCCGCCTCCGCGGCGGCCGCTGGCACAGAGCCACTCGCTGGGGGGGACCCCCGTGAGTCCCCCCGGGCCGGCGCGGGGCCTCACCCGCAGGCACTCGCTGGGGACACCGGGGGGGACACCCTGGGGACCCCGGCCCGGCACCCTGGAGCGCTCCTTGTCCATGAAGCCCCCCGTGCTCCCCAAGCCGCCGCTGCTGCCCGCAGCCCCGGGGCGGCCCTGAGACGCTCCCGGGACACCCCAACTGCAGCCATGGGGACCCCGAGCTGTCACCTTCCCTGGGGTGCAGGGTCCCCACTGCCCCAACTCCCTGTTGAGCCATGAGGGTCCTCATGTCACCAGGCCAGCCCCCAGCAGGGTGATGGGGGTCCCTGTGTCTCCCAGAGGACACTCCAGAGGTGACAGGCATTCCCGTGTCCCCAGACTGCAGTGACAAGGTCTCCATGTCTCCAATCCCCCTGGTTTTGCGGGTTTTTTTATTCTTCCTAATTTATTTTCTGTTTGGGGGGGATGGGAGTCTCTGTCACCCCCCTTGGGGACACCAGGAAGAGGGACACGTGGCCCAGCCCATTCTACTGTGTAGGACCAGGGCTGGGCCAGGGCACCGCAATAGTGGCACAGGATTTTAATAAAAAATACAGAACAAAAAAAGAGCATAAATGTTGAAATTTCTGCATGCCAAAGCATTTTCCCTCAGTAGAAAAGGGAGGGGCTGAGACCTTGTGTTCTTGTCCCAGAACTCAGGGAATCTGTCCCCAATTTCTTCAGTGATCAAAACAACGCAATAAAAGTCCAGATTAATCAAATAATTAGATTTGGCCCCAAGAAGGAGATGGGGAGTGGAAGGGGGGTACCCCATGCTCAGCCTGACTCCCCAGGTCTGTTACCCCCTTCTGCAGAGGACGGAGTTGGGGCTTCCACGGCCTCCTTCTGCTCACTCCAACCACATTTGCACTGATTTGGGATAACGGAAACTGCTCGGAGCTGGTTACTGCGAACAGGAGGGAAACACGTGTCCAATAAACCCCAAAGTGTGTTAATTAACCCCAAACTGTGCTAATGAGAGGGCAGACAGACAGGGTTCTCCGGCCCACACAGGCACGGATGCGATCCCAGGCTCAGGAATGGCGTGAGGCCGGAGGAGGCGCGGGCAGGAGAAGCCCTGATGCGGCACAGCCCGGCCTGGGCTCCCGTGGGAGGGAATTTACTGACCAAAGAAATGCTGCTTTTGGCTTAAAAAGCTCCTGGTGTTTTTCTGTGGAAGAGCTGGGGATGCAGCCGGGTTTGAATTCCAGGCAAAGATCAAATCGTCCTCAATTTTGGTCGGCTTTGATACACGGATACTTCCAGAAATTAAACCAGGGGATTCCCCTCTTAAAGGTGACAACATCCTCATCTCTATTTCCTCAAAAATAACCCAATGCAGTTCTCATGAGCCCCATGGACTTTTTATGTTTCATTTCCTCTTCCAAAGGGGAAGTTCTTTTCGCAGCTGAAGGGATTTTTTGGCAAAATCACCTGGTTTGGGGAGAAGGATGACAATAACTGAGGGTGGCAGTGGGAAAGGCACAATACAGATCAGCTGCATGTTGAAAAAGATTTTAGTTCTTCAGAAATAGAAATTTTAGTTTTTAAAAGTGACATTTGTATCTCCAAAGAGAATAAGACTCCCAGGCTATCATGTCTGGATTTCCACGTGCCACCAGTTTACACCACTGGCCAGTGTGGGAAGTAGAATATTTGCCTAAATATTGTAAAATCAAGGAATTTTTTACAATTCCTTTGGGTGGTTTGATGAAAAACTCCCTCAAATTCTTGCTGAAACAAAAGGTGAAGGATGGTTTTCCCTGAGAATGTGAGATGCTCCACGTGACAAACATTCAACGTTGCCTCAATCCAAAAATTAACAATTTTGGAAGAAGAAAAACATGGAAAAAAGGGAAAAATCCCTTCCCCACCTCTGAAAATGTTTAAAGCAATACCCCAAGAGAATAATTTTGTTGCCATTCCATATCTGGTCCCTGGGATTTGCAGGTCCTTGCACAAGGTCTGTGTTCAGGCTGGAATTCCCAGGCAGCTCAGCACTAATCCAGCTGCTTTGGCACAGTGGGATTTCTTCCCATTCCCAACAAAGCAGGTATTCACATCCCAGAATAAGCCGTCGGATCACCTGGCTGGGTGGAATTTTGTGGAAAAACTTTGGATCTCTGCAGGTCAAGGTTTCAAAGCACTTCCTGGCACGGCAGGAAGCAGAGGCCGAGGGGGGCACCGCAGGAACAGGCCTGGATTTAACCAAAAGAGAGGAAAAAAGAGCAATTTTCCTTTACAAATGCCAGGATTAGGAGGTGACAGTGTCCATGGCAGTGGATCAAGGCTGGTGGGTGTTCCCACAGCATGTAGGGAAATGTGGGAAGGTAGGTGAGATCCCACCCGGATGAATTTCAAAGGCTGGAAGGAGGTGGAACCAAGGTGCTAGGGAAATAAAAGAGCTACCAGTGAGGAAAAATTGGGAGGAAACTGAGAAAAACATTTTTCCTCCCAAAGAGGGATGAGGAGCCATTGCGGCTTTATTGCTGAGACCTGGATTATGCTCAGCTCCTCCCAGAAATCCTAAATCATCCCAGTAAAACCCCTGAGCTCCAGTTTTGTCACAGAGAGACCCTGGGCTGAGCTCTGCTCTGAGGGGCTGTGGCAGAGCCCCGCCCCCAGCACGGCTCAGAGCACGGCCAAGTTCCAACCAGGAGCATCCACCTTGTGTTCCTTGGAGTCATCCACACTTTGTTCCACTCCTTGCCTCTTAGGAGGAGACAATTCCAAGTCTGAAACACCCGAGTGTTTCACCCCAATGGGGCTGACAGAATCCAAAGTACAAAATTTGCATCTTAAAAAAAAAAACACGTGAGGAAAAAAAAGTATCATTTTGATGCCTCAGTAATGGAACTTTCAGCCCAGACAGGGTGAAGGAGAGGAACAGAAAGCTCTCCTGAATAATTCCTGTGGCTAAGCTCCCAAGCAGCTTTAAGCACATGCAAGAGCTGTAAATTTCCAGAGAATAAATATTTTAAATCTGTAAACATGAGTTTTTGCTTTGGGAAGGCAGAATTTGGCCAAGCAGGGAGGAGAAAGCTCATGTGAGTGACTGAAGGTAGCACCACCTAAACAGTTCCCCCTTTGTCTTCCTGGTGGGTCCCGAGCCAGGAATGATTTGTAGTAATTTGGCAAATAATTCAGAATAATTAACAGCTTTAGAAAATTGTTTTTCAGCAAGGCAAGTCTGTAAACAGACAGAACTGATGTAACCCGTCTCTGTGCGCGCGCTAAAGAGCGGCTCTGCTTCCTAATCCTCTTTTCCTGCCCCGAAGTTAATCCAAATAATCGAGTATCCCTGGGACACGCTGGAAGAATTGGCGGTAGTAGGCAAGGCTGGGGAATGACATCCCTTGAGGAAAAAAAACAGAGCTCTGGAGCTGTGCCCTGCTTTACTGAACACCATTCGTATCTGTCTCGTAAAATAACGAGATACAGTTAATTATAAAATTACAGTTTAATGGGAGGACAAGGTGGACCGAGGCTGATATTAATGGTGCAATATGAAGTTTTAGATAAATGATGGAATAACAGGTTGGAGTTTCATCGATTGCATGATTTACTCCCAGACTGGGACGTTTCCCACAGGATAAAGGAACAGTCTCTGCCAAAGATACAATGGCCAACTTGGCATTTCTCCTCCTGAGGGCGTTAGGTTTTCAGGAAAAACCCACGTGGAAAAATATTCCAGCATGGTTTAAGCAGCACCAAATCACTGGCGCCGACGGAAGCCCCAGTGCCGATCCCACAGCACCCACGAGCTGCACAGGCTCACAGGCAGCTGGAATGTTTTCCTTTTGGAACTGAATCCGGCCGCTCCTCACCTTGCTGCCTGCCCTGCCCGGAGAGGATGAGGGGCTGGCAGGGGCAGGTGGCTCTGGGGACAGTGGCACTGGGATGGCACAATCCACAGCTTCTGCTTCTACCACTTCCTCCCTCTTACCTTGGGAAATAAAGCAAACACCAGCGAAAAGAGTCAGGGTTTCCTTCTGTCTTCCTTGAATAGACACTGAAGGGGAAAGGCTTAAGTGTGTGGCTTGAGACTCCTGGGATTATGGAAAACAATGTGGGAATACAGTAGGTCTTAGCAGGAGAAAGAAAATAATATCACTACAGCTCAGCAAAACAAAGTTTTCAGGGTAAACCCAGCATAGCTGGAAGGTTCAAATGACCTCCAAGATCATCAAATCCTTTTGAAGGTTGGATTGATGATCTTGGAGGTCTTTTCCAGCCTTAATAATTTTATTTTGTGCACATTAATAAGGACCAGCACACCAATTAAATCCCCTGGAGCTGAAGGCAGCAGTTAAGCAGCCCTGGCTCTGCAAGCTTCCTTCCCTGCCCCTTCCCTTGGCTGCATCCTGCTCCCAGCGCAGGAAACAGGGACCTGACCTGTGCCGAGTGCCAGAGAAGAAAACACTTGAGCACCACGGGTCAAGGAATCAGTGGTGTGGCACCCGCAGCTTAAAGAATTTAAATTACTTGTCTCTAGACTCTAGAAAAAAATGCTTAGCTTTGGGGAAGAGAATGGAATTGCAAAGTGAGGGGATAAGATAAACTTCCACTTTATCAAATTCCTAAATCCAAAGTTCATTAAAGGTCAAACACAGCATAAAAGATGATTTAAAAAAAGAAAAACAACACAAACCTTTCTGTAAGAAAAAAGTTACCAGAGCCTCAACATGGGGACAGGAAACATTTGAGACAGTTTCACTCTGAACTATTTATCCAGGTTTGTATGTTACAGTCAATCCATTTCTGCAGCAGTGGGTTTCCATTTTATTATTCATTTTTAAAATAACTGTTAAAGCACATCAAAGGCTGCTTATGGCAATGTTAGACATGGAGGTTAATTTAAAATTTAATAAAAATTAAGTTATTTCTATTGGTATCCATCGCTGTTTCTTTAATTAAGTTTGAACTGAGATTAAATCAATAAATCACCCAAATTAATCCAAATATTTATCATCATCTCTTCCTTACCCTAAAATAAAGCAATTTGACTTCCACCTCTTAATTTCCTCACAAGATACAGGCTGGAACTACACAAATCTGACAGGTTTTCCCTTCTGACATTTGTTGTCTGTTGGGAGGGAATTACAGCACTCAGGTTCTTCCTCAGACGAGGAAGTGTCCAGCTGCAGGTCTGGCCCGAGTTATGGATCACACAAGGCCTTACCAGCCTTTGCTGCCAATTTGGCCACAGGGATCTCTTGGCTTCCATGTTCTGGTCCCTTCCTCCTTCCCTCTCGGGTTCAGTGACAGGAAAAGCACGCTCACTGCAATGGGGTATTGACTGAAACGAGATAAACAAGCCTTCTCAGCCCCCAAAACAATGTTTCTTCCTGCAATTGACCACAGTAGCTCCTATTCAACCCAGACCCTGTAAGAATGGGACAGGAAATTACCTAAATGGGCGCAAGCTCAGCGCAGAGAACCCACAATTCCTCTTTAAGAGGGAAAAAAAGAGATCCTGTTCCTCAGCATCAGCTTAGATCAACAGATTATAGGCACACAGAGGGAGGTTCACCGGAAGTTCTTCCCCTTTAACCCTTGCAACCTGTTTTTCTCTCTTTTTTACCTGATTTAGCAAGTTTATCAGGTTTGTTTAATAGAATACTTGGGTTGGCAGATGAAAACAGCCCAAGCCTGGAGTTTTCAGCACCTTGTAACCGGATTTCCTCAGCCCAGCTAAAGATCCTTGTTCCCATTTAAAAACAGAAGAGAGACAAGAAAAATCTTTATTTGGAAGTGTTAAATTAGATGTTTTTGTTAAAATTAAAGTGGTTGCTGATGCCATCTCGTGGGAAATACAAAATTCACCTTCCAGAGCAGGAGACACGGCTGTTCCCGAGCCCTTCCTGACACTGGAAGTGTCACAGAGGGAAAATCCTGGGGTATTTCAGGGCAGTCACACGTGGAGGGCAGCGTGTTGGGGCACTGGTAAGGGGATTAGAGCCAGCTCCCTCTGCAGACACTGAGCACCATCCAGGGTACAAAAATCCTGAATTTTAGTCCCCTCTGAGTTTGTGGAATATCCTCGACTGAAGATCTGTGCCAGGAACACTTTGGGCCATTTTTTTCCCTTTTAAATTAGGGATTTTTCAGAGCTTCAAGGTTCTGAAAGCTTGAGAGCAGGGCTGGAGTGCTGCTGTGGCCAGGCACAGGCAGAGAGGTCCAGATGGGAATGTCAGGATCTGGGATTTCAAAAGCACTCTCTAATTACTAAGCAAACATTCTTGCAGGTGAACAGTCCCACTTAACTAAAGAACTACTCACACTCAGAAGTGTTTGCAGGATGAGGCCAAAAAGCTTCCCAAAACTTTTCAGTAGCCTCAGGACTGACGAGAAGCAATGGTTTGGGTTTCCCCAAATACAAAAAAAAAATTCACTTTCTGAGTTATTAGAAAAATTGGGATTACTCAGAAAGAAGTTGCACCCAGAACCAAGTTAAATGGGTTTTCCCTGACAAAATAAGGCTCAAGGAACAACAGGAAACCTATGTATTTCCATCTAACATGGGATAGAATAAATAAGGAGTAATCTACACATCCCTTAGACCTGCTTATCCAGGAACTTCCTTAGCCAACGTTTACACAGAGCAAAAAGCTCAACACTGGCAGTAAAGAGCAAAGCAAACCGTTCCATGCTCAGGATTTGGCACAGGCAGGAATTCTCATTATTCCTCTGTTGTAATCAGTCAAATCCATTTTCTCCAGATCTGGAGCGGGCCCTGGCGCAGGCCCACAGCCGAGCTCAGCACAGCAAGTAGCCACTCACACTGGAACCACCTTTATTTACACCAGTTGTAGGATCCTCCTTCTTTACCTCGCCTGGTGAAAACATTCTGGGGCAGGAAGCAGCAGCTGGGCGTGTTTGGCTACATTTCAGCACTTTTCCTTTCCTAAATACCCATCTGCCCTCTACTGGTGAGCAATCCTAGGGGTTTTTTCCCAAGGTTTTCTCACCCCAGGTCCCCCAAGACCTTATCTGAGGTGGTTTTGGCGTTTGCTGAAGGGAAGACATTGAGAACTTGCCCCGGTGTACGAATGAAGGGCGAGATGGGATGTTTGTGATGGGATGTGTTCTCTAGGTGAGCCTCCACCTCACGGGAGTTCCTCCTCCTCAGACCCCCCAAGATCGCCCTTCTCAGAGGGTCGCGCAGCCCGCTCCCTTCCTGGGAGTCCTCTGAACGCCTCACAGGCGTCCTCCCTCCTCGGACCCTCAAGCCCACTCCTCTCTGAGGATTCCGCCGCCCCTCTCTCACGGGGGTCCTCGAAGCCCCTCACGGGGGTCCTGCCTCGCCCCCCGCAGCCCCGCCCCGTCATTGCCCCGCCCCGTCATTGCCCCGCCCCGTCATTGCCCCGCCCCTTTCGCGGCCGTTCCCGCCCCTCCCGCCGCGGCCTCACAAAATGGCGGCCCCGGCAGCGAGCCCGGGAGGTGGCGGAAGGCTATCGGATCTGCGGCTCCAAACTTCCGGGGCACCCGCAAAAGAGTCTCCCGAGGCGGCGGAGGAAGATCGGGCCGGCCCCCCACTCGCTCTGCCGCCGCGGGAGCTGCGGGGAACGTGGGACTTTATTTTCTCCGTCGTTCTCCCCGCCTTGGGGCCGTCGGGAGCGGCCTGGCAAGGGAGCGTTTTCCTCTGGCGGAAGGATATCAATCAGTAGTGTGGCGGCCGGTGAGGCGGCCCTGGAGTTAGATCGGAAGAGGCGTTTTTGCGCCAAGTATAAAATGGCGGCGGCGCCTCGCTCGGGCGAGGGGTTTGGGTGGTTTTTGGGATTTTGATAATTTGGGTTTGTAAATACATGTCTATTTTTACGTATTTCAGTAGTTTGAGCATACCCGTGCCTTCTTGAGTGCCGTCCAGAACTGAGCTCCCCTCGGGCTGGCAAACCACCCTTTCCAAGGTGTGTTACCCCCTTGGGTGCCCCTGACTTGCCCGAAATGCCCTTTTTTTTTCAGGTAAAATTGGAACTCTGGAGCCTCTTTCTTCTCTAGGGTGTTTTCCTGTGGGGCTTGGAAAAGCTGAAGTGTAAATAATATCCTTAATGTGCTTATAATAATCCTTTAGGCTTAGTTTTTCCATGCTTAAGTCTTCCACAGCATGTGCAAAGACATAGGGGTGAGTTCTCAGCTCACTGTAGAGAGATTTGAGACAATTTAATGCCAAAGAACTTGATGTCAGTCTACATGTCTGCAGGAATGTGTATGTTTTTAACTGATTTTATTTAAAGTTTCATAATAAATACTCCTGCAGGTTTTCCTAGCTGGGAACACAGAAGTCAAACAGCTCCGCAGACGAGAGTTTACATTTTTCACCTCTCGTTTTACACAGATGGTTCAAAATCAGCACACTTGATTATTTCTGGAGATTACAGGAGAGCTGCATCCCATTTTTATAGCAGAATGCAGATTTTTACAATTTTTGCCTATTTCTGGCAGTTTTAAAGTGCTGCCTCAGCCTGCCCCCAGCCACATACCCCCCAACTCTCAGGATGATTTTGGGATGCTCCACATCACTTCATCCCAATCAAACCCAAAAAAACACATTCAAGAAGACAAACCAATCCCAGAAAACAATCTTAGGGAGGGGAAAAAACCTGTTTAAAAGCCAAAAATTATTCCAGGTTGGGTTTTCCCCCCCATTTTGAGATGATGCTCAGAAATAAAGCTCAGCAGGTAAAAATGTCCCCGGAGAAAACTCAAGGCTTCCACTTGAATGAATGCAGCATTGTTTGTTGTTGTTTTTAAAGGGATTGATTAAGTGGGTGGAAAACCTGAAATATTTTCATTTGGAGATAAGACCAAACTAAATTCTCCATCTTTCAGCTCCGCCCCATCACTCTTCCAGACCCCACAATGTACCCAGCATCTGTCCCAGTCAGGAGGTGCACTGGGAATAAACGATGTAGGGCATAAAAAGGGATGAAAAAAATCAAGTCTGGGGCAATTAACACCCAGCCTTGACCCCACCAAGCAAGGTCAGAGCATTTCCTTGTCTATTTACCCTCCTGGACATAATTTTTTCTGCTTGGGCTCATACCACAAGGCTCAAAGTGATTGTTTTCCTCAAGAAAAAGGCTTGTGCTGATATCTTGGGCACATCACTGCCTCTCCCACCTTGCATTCCTGAGGGGAAGGTTAAGGGACGAAGCAGATTTTTGAGAAACTGGGCCAGGGGAGCGCAGGGGGTCGATGCTTTTTGCAAAATGAGGGCAATTCCAATGGCTCCTCCGGCGCCCCGTTTGCACAAATGAGTTTCTTAAAAAAGCACATGGAGAAATGAGCTGAGAAATTGTCACACAGGGTGGCGACAGCCATGGTCACGCTGACATCGGGATGGCACCTCCCAAACCCTCTGGCAACAGAGAGGGGCAGCGGGGGGGCTGTTTCTGCCCCCTCCCCTCGTGTTTGCCCCTGGTGCTGTTACCCCCCTGCTTGTTGCGATTCCAGGAGGAAAAGGGGGAGAAGCTGGAGAGGGGTTGGAGATTTTCAAGGAGCCCATCACTGTCAAGGCCGCGGTGAACTGCTGAGTGAATTAGCGATGGCAAAACTGCCCAGAAACCAAAAAAAACCCCAACCCAACAGCCTCCAAACTGACAACAAAACCAAATCCTGGCATGCCTGGTGGAAAGAGAGAGAGAGCGGGGGGGGGGTGGTGAGGAGGGGCAGGAAGGGCTTCAAATTAAATCGAAATCTAAGGAGCTGATGCTGGCAATGGGAGCTCGCCAGAAGTTAAAGCTGTTGAACTGCAGCAGACTGTCCTCTTCCTGGGAGAGGTCCTGGCTGCCCCGGTCCCCGAGCTTGCCCAGCCCTCCCTTGGGCTTGTAGAGGGCCATGTCTGCGAGCCCCAGCCCCTCCAGCTCGGCCACGTCCAGCCGCGGGATCGGCATCCTCCAGTAGATGAAAGAGTCGTACTGGCTGCTGATGGTGTCCAGCATTTTCAGGCTGTGAAGTGGGTGAGGGGAAAGAAGAGGAAGAGAAAAGCTCTACCAAAGACACAGGAGTTTCCCCAAAGTGGCCAAAAATCTCAGGTGTTGCCATGTTGACCCTGTCCCATAGGATAATCCCCAAAAAGGAGCTGATGGTGTAGGAGAGCATGGGATCGTGGAGGTTTGACTCTAGGCTGGGTCTAACTGCAGGCTCGAGCTCTGCCAGAGTTTCATCCACAGCCTTGGGCTCGGCCCTTCTCTGCACCGTAATTTGGAGGGGGACTTGTCACCCCGTGCCTCAGTTTCCCCATCCAAACGGCATGGGAGGGAAGGACAGGGTGGGGATTATCCCCTTCCCAACTGCTCCTCCTGAAATCCATCCTGCTAGCACTGGGGAGCAGAAGTGGGAAAGCAGCATCCAAATGAACTCATTTTCCACGACCTGCACACAAGTGTCTCCCTTTCCCTGTGCCGAATCCCTATGGAATGGGCAGTGACCGGGGTCCCTGTGCAGCCCCCTCCCCTGATCCCACCCCATCCCTCCCTCCCATGATCGAACCCTCTGGAAAAGGCTGGAAGGAGCCTTGCCCGGCATTCCCGCCACACCCCGCCCATCCCTGCCCTGCCATCCATCCATCCCTGCTGCAGAATTCCCCCTGCAGCCCCACCCCGATCCACCAAAAATTGGGAAAGAGCAGGACAAGATGTGGATCAGCTTCTTCCGCGGCAGGAGCTGAGTCACTGCCTGGCTTCTCCCTGGCAGGATTATGTCATTCACCTCCTCGTTTGGCATCGGAGGTGGGGAAAAAACAGACTAACCCAAAACATCCTCATTTTCCCGCTGATTCCCTGTCTTAAATCTCGGAAATCAGAATTCTCAAGGATGATTCAGGCATATTTTGGATCGTGCTCTGTCTGTGCAATGAGGGCTGATCAGCTTCTAAATTTAAGGTTCTGGATGTCATTCAGAGGCTATGAAAGGCTCCTGTGTCACCCCCTCCGGGTAAACTGAGCCACAGGACTTTAAAATAGCCTCTTCCCTGGGAATTTATCCCTGGGGGTCCATCCCTAGGGATCTATCCGCGAGTTTTTTGCTGCACCACAGCAGAGAATTATTAATGGTGATGGGTGTTGTGGACATGGATTTTTAAGCTTCAAAGGGTGAAAAATTGGAGTTTAGTGACAAGAAAGAGGAAAAGAGAGTTTAGTGACAAGTAAAATGATCAAGTATCCAGTAAAAGGGAGTGAATGTGGGGGGAAAACCCTTCTTGTGTCGCGTGTCACCGCTAAAAAAGAGCATTTCCCACAGGATCAGTGTGGTCTGCTCATCCCATGGGAGCAAAAACACCTTTATCCACTTAATCCCTGCCGGCTGTGGCTTGTTTGCCCCCTCAAAAAGAAATTCCAGCACGCCCCTCCACCCAAATCTCTTCCGAAATAAAAAGCGTCCTGTCGCTATGCGTCCTCCGCGGCTCGCATCCCTTACCTGCGGAGGGCGGACGGATGGGTGAGCTCGATGCCGGCCGGGCTCTTTGTGCCGGGAAGCCGCGGGCGTTGCAGCGTCGCTTTTGTCTGCTGGCGCGGCTGGGTCTGCAATGCAGCCCCTCGAATTGCCCTTCCTCGTGGGGGGAGGATGATGATGGCAGATGAGTCAGCGGCTCCCACTCGCGCCAGGGAGGGGGAGGACGGCAGGGGCGGAGGCGCGGGGGGGATCCTGCGCGCTGGACCCCCAAGACGAGGATATATTAAACCTGCAGCAATTCCCAGTTCACTCCTGAAGCCTTCGCCTCCGTGTTGGGGGAATAACGGGGCATTTTCAGTCTGCGAGGAGCTGGGAAATATTTATTTTACCTGCACGTGAAGATATGGGGTGCTGTGGTACCCCCAAATCTTGGGAGGGCACTGTACAGGTCAAACACAGAGAAATTTGGCTCAAAGAAACCCTCTTTTTTTTTTTTTTTTTTTTTTTTTTTTTTTTNAATCTGAGATTGAGAGTATTTTGTCCTAAGGCCACACGGCCACACGGCAAAAATATCCCAGCTTTGTGGCCGAAGCCAGATGTGGAGCTAGAAATAGAGGGAGACACCCAAAACTGGCATCACTGCCAGGGCTGAGGGGGGACTTCAAACCAGGGTGGGGGCACCTCACACCCCACTTTCCCCCACAGCTGACGCAGTGTCAGAGGGACAACAAAGAAAACCCCGATGCAGCCCTTCAGACCGGGGAATCTCCCTGCCCCAGCACCACTGAGACTCCAAACACCTGGTTTTGGGGATCACAGGCCAGATCCACACACCTGAGAGGCTGAGGGCAGCCCTCGCCCTCCTCTCCCTGGGCTTTGCCTGAGATCAACATTCTTTTGGGGCTTTAGGGTTTTTTTCTCCCTTTTCCTCCCTGTTCCCTATGTGCAGCTCGTTTCTGATGGTTCTGCCAGTGCTCGGCTTTCAGCCAGACTATTTCTGCCTCCTCCTTCTCTTCCTCCTCCTCCACCTCCTAGCACTGCCATGGGTAAAGAGGATCCCATGTTCCTGCTCCAAAATAGACCCTTGGTCTCAGCTTGGCCTCTCCAGCACCTGGCACAGGGAAAATTCCAACTGGGGGCTCTTTGGAGGGTGCTGATCCCTCTGAGGGATTGAGCTGCTGTGTTTTTGGGGGTCCCCCACGCCATGGGGTGCAGTTTGGCTGAGCAACTTCAGAGGAAGCTGGATGTCACCTGTCTCCTTGCTCTTCAGGGTCTCTGTCACCTGCTCACACTGACAACCCAAAGACTGTGATGTCCCTCTCTGGGAAGGGACCTGGGGCTGAACCCCCAAGGGGACATAGCAAAGAGAGCACTGCTCTGGGCTCTACGGTTTTCGGAGGGCTGCAAGGGAGACAGTGTCTTCTGGCAGCACAAACACCAAAAAGAAAAAGGGCTGTTCAGCTGAAATGAGGTCACAAACACTTTGAGTATTATCAGCCAGGGCCACCCGATGGCTGGGGACAGGCGTGGGACAGAGACCCGGCTGAGTGGGGACAGTGCTGCCTTGTTCAGGATTTGTGGAGTGGGAGCAGTGGGGATGGTTGGGATTTGGGGGCTGATACAGGAAAGGACACACTGGGGCTCACAGAGAGGTGGTTCCTGTGTGGGACCCTCCAGGTGGGATGGGGACCTGCAGGAGGGGATACCCCAGAGGTCACAGTCCAGTTTGGCCAGTGGCTGGAGCTGGGGGGTTGTGTCAGCAGGTGTGGCAGGACCGTGGCCGTGGTGGTGGCAGTGGCAGGACCATGGTAGCGACAGCGGTGGCAGGGCGGTGGTGCCAGGACCATGGCAGTGGCAATGGCAGGACTGTGGTGGTGGCAACACCCCGCCAGATGTTGTGCAAGCAGAAGGGCACCGAGCTGGAAATGGTGAAACCACTCAGCACTTGCTTCAGGGTGGCTCGGGGGTTCCCACGCCTTTGGGTGCCCCACAGGCTCTGGTTTATCAATGGAAAAAGTGGGCATAAGGCTCGGGGGCAAATGGGAGCATAACTGGGACTTGCTGGGGACCTCCAGCCCCACCTGGTCCCCTGGGATTCCCCCAGCGCTGCTGGAAACACCATCTCCTGGAAACCCCAAGCCCCTTCACCCCCAAGTGGGGACCTCCAGACTTAACAGGACCCCACGAACCCCCAGTCCTTCTGGGACCCTGGAGACTCCCATTCCTACCGGGATCCCCCAGGCTTTCTGGGCCCCCGGGAACCTCCAGCTCCACAGGCCCCCCCCCCCGTTCCTACCGGGACGCCGGGGCCCCCCAGCCCCGCCGCTCCCCTGCAGTGCCGGCGGGGCCCAGGGAGGGCGCTGTGCCG
>VWPU01017968.1:0-56271 GCA_013398955.1 Callaeas wilsoni
AGTTGGAACTAGATGATGTTTAATATCTCTCCTAGCCAAAATCATTCAGTGATTTTGTGAATTTAGGATATGCAAATCCAGCAATAAAGTGAATCTTGCTCTGGTTTCAGGTCTCTGTCTCTCAGTTTCATATTCCTCTTTTTACATCTGTAGTACCTCTATTGCAACACTCTTAAATTTTGAATATCAACACAATGAGTCTATACAACTCCAAGCATCAGCAAAACCTTGTGTTTTCCAAGGGTGATTGAGGAGGAAATCTACCCTACCCTACTTGTGCAGGGCTGTGTATACAGAAGTCTCTGCTAAAGCTTTAGCATTTTTACAGCTAAGGCTGGATGGTTTAAAGTTGTGGCATTAAAGGGTAGAAGAATAGTGCCTTTCCAGCTGCTTCTTAGGCTTGTAGTGGATAACACCTGAATGTTGTGAAGCATGGTGGAACAACAAACCACATACGGAAAGAATTCTAGATTATGGAGTGTTTTCATACAATGGAAAAACCCCAAAGAAGCAAGAACATCCTTGTGGATGTCATTTCCTAATTTCTGACACTATGACCTGAAGATTCTTGAAATGTCTCACTTTAAGGTGTAACGTATATGCAGTCAGGTAATCTTTTGTCTTTTCTTGGTAGTAGAAACATTTGTAATGATTGAGAGCCTGTAGACGAATTGGGAGGGAAGTTTGATATTGAGAAATGGTGTTTATAAAGGTGCAAGAAATAATTGAAGTTATTGTACACATGACTTGATGATGACAGTCTTTCATTGAAATTGAACAAAGGGTGAAATCAGGCAGAGAGGAACAAAGGCTTTAAAGTCTTCCTTAGGATTACTGACAGAAAGATTTAGTGTAGAAGAGATCTCCCTAGTCCAAGGCCTTGTTCACAACACAGCTACCTCCAAACATGACTAGGTTACACATGGCCATCTTCAAGAGATTCTGAACAACTGCAAGGGTAGAGTTTTCCCAGGGCATCTGGCCCTTCTGTCAGTCCTGAAAATCCCTTAGGGTCATATTTTTTTTCCTTATTTTCAGTCAGAGCTTCCCTGTTTCCAGATAAGACTCTTTCCAGCTGTCCTTTTGCTGGGCCCCTCTGAGAACACTTAGCCTTGTCTCTTCCATGCCTCTGAAATATTTTCATGATGAGGTGAGCAAATTTAAAATCATACCACTTGAGTTGTTGAGTGGTCTCCATACTCAAGGATATTCAAGACCTGACTTGATAAAGCCACAAGCAAACACAATTCACCTCACAGTTGTCCCTGTGTTAAGCAGCTGACTGGGCCCAATGGCAAACAAAAGTCACTTCCAAATTTAATCATCCACCAATCCTACAATCTTCCTGATGCAATCTCACTGCGCCATTCAAGCTCATCACATAAAGACCAAGACTGGAAAATGCCAGTATTTCCTGAACCATATTGCTCCTGAGGAATCTTGCTATAAATAAAGATGATCAATGTCCCTTGTCCATCCCTTCTGTTCAGCCATGTCAGTCTGGCACTGTCCTCATGGGGATTCCTGTGACACTGACATTGACTCAGTGGGTCTAATGAGCTCCTTTGCATTGTCCTTGCACTCAGCAATTAATGTGTCCCAGCAATTTGTCTCTCCTCAGTTTAGTGTTTGGGGCTTTCTTGGTGAATTTGGGTTTTTGGAAGGGAATTTTTCAGGATGTGTGTCTCCTGCTTTTGAGAGAGTAGAAGTAAAATAACATCCAACTACAAGTGCAAGATAAAGAGAACTGAGAGAGCATCTGCGGATCTGTAGGATTTCAACACACAAGATGCTTTTCTGAGAAAGCCCATGATAGTTCCCACAAAGAGCTGATCAGGACTGAAAGTAAAAGGAAAGAAGGCTAAAGTTAGACCAGGGTGAGTTTTTTTTGAGGAAAAGCTCCAGTTCCAGGGTTTCTTTCTGGGCAGTCACTATTCAAGTGCCATGTGTAGGGATATAGCTCAGGATGAGCAGGGTTCATCCCCAGGAACTCCTCCTGCTCAGCTGCTGGAGCCCAGGCTGCAGGGTCTCTGTTGAGGGCTGCTTTTCACGGTGCCGCTGCCCAGGCTGCAGGGGCAGCCCGTGCTGGAGTTGGCTGTGTGACCCAGGGACAGGCACGCGCTTGTGCACGGAAAGGACACGGACACGGCCAACTGCAGTGGCTGCCACACACCAGGGGCTGCCCTCAGCCACCCCACAGCTGACTCTACCAGCATTCCCACACAATGGAAGAGTGGACAGCCCAGTCTCCTTCCTCCTCTGCAGATCATCCAGATTGAAGCCCACTGGTGAAGACCTGCACACCCTCACTCTCCACGGCCACAAGCACCTTCACAGGTGCTTCCAACAGGACTCAGAGCCCTCGGCCTGTCCAGTCTCATACCTGGCTCTGGGCTCTCTGACCAAAGGACACTTTGGTGTCTCCTACTCCCTGGCTGGTGCAGCTTGGTGCTTGCAGCCAGCCCATGCACACACCACACACTGGTCTCATTGCTGTTCTGGCAGTTGTGGGTGCCTTGAATCCCAGCATGAGTCTCCTGCCTGTCTCATATCTCTGCCCAGATTCATGCCCTACTTGCTGTCTGCTCCAGCTTGAACTTCGCTGAAAATCACACCAGTATGTCTCCTCTTGAATCGAAAATGTCTTTGTTTGATAAAGTTAATGGAACAGAGGCTGTCATATTCCACATACCCTTACAAGCTTGTCTTCCCACATTTTAAATATCATGAGTGCTGGAAGCCTGTGGAGCAAGATGTGTTTCAGCAGCACAGAAGGAGACACCCGTAGAGCTGGTGCCTGAAGGAGGAAGGACAGCAAGACTCAAGAGAACAATCCACTGAGGTTTAAGCCTGTGGAGGATCCATTCCTCTTCAATCTGGTCTCGCAGATAGAGAGGCCCTGTAGCAGCCTCTCTGTCACGTGTCACTGTCTCTGTTGTAGCTGTAGGTGTTAATGGAAGTCCAGGCACGGCTTCCCTGCCAAAGCACCCCACCACTGCCCTGTGCCACACAGTGCTCAAAGCTTGGGGAAGATGCTCCTAGACCCAGCATGACCACCCAGTGACACAAGTCTCAAAGTTCTCTCTAACTGTCTCCTATCTTCTATTTGTGATAGTGGTTGGGCTACTGCAGTTTCCTTTGAGTGGACATCATCATGTCTTGCAACAAAAATGGAAGCAGAAATGAAAAACCAATCAAAGAAACAAGCAATCCATTTTCATTTCATGTTACTTTTGTGCTAAAAATTTATTTTAAGGCAACGTAGATTTTCATGAGAATTTTAAGTGACAACATAAAACATTTTGTGAAAATATAAACCAGAAATATTTTAAACAACCCACAAAGCAACAAGGGTTCAGGGTTGACTCTGGGAAGTATTCTAGTGATGACTTTGTAATGTTGTCCAGAATGCTTGTGTGTTAATTTCAAAACCAGCAGAGAGGAAGCACAACCTCCAGTAGCATGATCCTGCAAAGTAAGTTCCTACTGATAAGTGACCAAAGGCAGTTATTTTAAAATGCAGAAATACAGAAGACTCTACAATTTATTGTTAGTTTAATTCAATTCAGTAACTCATTAGATGGTGTTTCTGGTCCTTGGCAGTTGGTCAGGAACCCCAGAGCAGAACAAGTCAGATCAAAGTCCCTTGAAAGACGGTGATCAGAGACGGGATGGGCTGAGTCCTGGGGACACAGGCTGCTGAATTCCCTGCAGAAGAGTATATGGGATGCTGTTTTCTGCAAAGCAGAGTTCCAGGAGGAGTCACTGAGAGCATAGCGTGGCATTTGGGAGAACCAATAACTTGATGTAGGAAATAATTTGTACCCATGTAGAGAAGAAAATAAAGGAGAATGGGGAAATGAGAAGAAACAATATCGGTAGTCCATGGACAGTAATGAAAAAAATTGATAGAGGAAAAACATTAAAAAGAAGCATTATCTGAAACATTTACTTCAGCCTGAACTGGGAAAATGTTTAGAGTCATATTTAGCACAATAAGATTGCTACTTGACATGTTTGTTAAAGAAACGCCATGTCTAACCAGATTCAAGTGTTTAATTTCAAAACTGAAAGTATAAAGCACTATTTAAAATAAAACGGTATTGACTGCAAAATAAACATCTGCAAATATCTATGTTTATTTTGCCATGCTTCTGCTTTAAAATTATGATTTTTAAGCTGGTTTTACACCATGCCAGAAGGTCTCTATTTACATCCTGTTTCTGGGTTCTACACTGTGACCTTCTTTCGGCTTTTGAGACAAAAACATTGATGATTTTGATTATTATGTATGATAGTAACATGTACATCTATTACTATATGTAAATATATATGTGATTAATATGTCAAATAGAAACAGAGAATGGTTTGGGTTGGAAGGGACCTGAAAAAAGCCTTAGAGGAATGGGGCATCTACACCTTCAGAGGGCTGAACATGAGCCATCAGTGTGTGCCCAGGTGGCCAAGAAGACCAATGGCAGCTGGCCTGGATCAGCAATAGTGTGGCCAGCAGGACCAGGGCAGGGATTGTCGCCCTGTGCTCAGCACTGGTGAGGCCACACCTGGAATCCTGTGGTCATTTTCAGTCCCTCATTGCAAGAAAGACATTGAGAAGCTGGAGTGAGTCCAGAGAAGGGCAACAAGGCTGGTGAAGGGCCTGGAGCACAAGTCTGATGAGGAGCACCTAAGGGAGCTGGGGATGTTTATCCTGGAGAAGAGGAGGCTCAGGGGAGATATGTTTTCTCTTGACAGTACCTGAAAGGAGCTTGTGACAAGGTGGGGGTTTGCCCCTTCTCTCAGGCAAGGGAGGGACAAGGGGAAGTGGCATTCAGTTGTGCATGGAGAGGTTCAGGTTGGATATTAGGAAACATTTCTTCACAGCAAGAGTGGTTAAGGCTTGGAATGGGCTGCCCAGGGAAGTGGTGGAGTCACCATCATTGGAAGTGGTCAAAACAGAAGTAGAAGTAACATTTGCAATATGGTTTAGTGGGCATGGTGGCATTCAGTCGAAGGCTGGATCTTGGAGGCCTTTTCCAACGTTAATGATACTGTGATCCTAAGGAGAAAAGGCAATTGAAAAAAGCAGCAGCTACGTAAATGCACTCACTGCCACCTGGATATCTCCCAACAAAACTCTTAGGTAAACTAAGGTCGTGTATTAGATGTGCTTCCCAGAAAAGCAAACATGTAAACTGCAACAGGCAGAAACATTCTACAGCACATGTGTCACAAACTATTTTGATAACTATTTTATTACTGTGATTCCATTTTCTTCTGGAGGAGAAGGACAAACAAGAATTGAACTTCCCCCATTTCATCAAGTCACTCATGCTTCAAAGGACTTTTGAACAAGAGGAAGAAGATGTCTGGTTGTAGGACCATAGAAAGCAAAATTTAATGGATAATGAGTTTTGATCCCTGGGGGTACTATTGGACGCTTTCAGTTCCGTTGACTGGGGTGTTTCACAAGACTTCTGTGCAAGCTATAAATGGAGGCAGGTGAGACATCCCATCACAAACAGCAGCCGTGCACTGGAGGAATTGCCCTCAGCTCTCCCCAGCCCTGCAGCTGACATCAAGGTGAGAGGCACACTTTGTGCAGGAGAACTGGAAGGGTTTCTTGGGCAGCTGCTGTGAAATGCAGGAGAAGGGAAGGAGGCTTTAGTGTTGGGTGAGAGTTTCAGCACAGACGTGAGGGTCTGCTGTCTGCATGTGCAGAGACTGGACCCATCTTTCAGGGGAGGAGGAGATGGCTGCTGCAGGAGAAACAAACCTCACAGGGGAGAGGGTGGAGAGGGACAGTGACACACAATAGTGAAGGGTGAACATGAGAGTATTTTACAACTTACTCTTGGGCATACACCTAAACCAACACACACATGCCATGACTTTACTCTTTCCTAGCTACTTCTATGTTTATTCTTTGTTCAAAATGTTTGATTTTTCCTTTTCCCCTTTTTCCCTCCTGGGTGTCCATCATTTTGTTTCGAGGTCCAAAAGGCTTCTTACAAGCATTGCTTGTTTTCTGTCTTCCTTTTGTGCAGGCTGTCATCCAGCTCCTAGAGGAAGAAATTCAAACTCTAGAAGTCCTAGCAAGATGGGAAAAATCATCCTTTATGAGCGTACCAACTTCCAGGGTTTGTCCAAAGAATTCACTTCTGACATTCCCAATCTAAGAGATGCAGATTGGAATGATCTTGCCTCCTCGGCAAAAGTAATTGGCCAGCCTTGGGTGGTTTATGAGCATTCAAACTATGGAGGCCAGTTTCTGGTGCTTGAGGAGGGAGACCATAGCTTTTTTGGCTCAAGGATGAATAATAGGGTCAGCTCTCTGCAGATGATCACTGAAGATCTGAGCAATCCCCAGATCACTCTCTATGAGCATATCAACTATCAAGGGAAGAGCAGGGTAATAACAGAAGCAACCAACCTGGCTGCTGGACATGACAATGACATCATGTCGTCTCACAAAGTCCAGAGAGGTGCCTGGCTGCTGTTTGAGCACAGTGATGGAAGAGGAATTCAATACCTTGCTCGAGAAAAAGATAACCTTCCACATTACTCAGCAATTTACCTCAATGACAGGCTTTCCTTCCTGCGTCCTCTTCGCCCTGGCCGCTCTTATTAGAATGCAGATCCTCCAAGGCTGACGGAAGATGCAGCCCCAGCAAGAAATTTGAGACCTTGATTTCTGCCTCTGCTTTTGTCACTTTCTTTGCAATTTGTTTTAAAATGACCTTGCAATACCATGGCTTCTGCCATTGTCTGTAATCCATTTTATGCTGGTGCTATTAAAGAAGCTCTTGCAAGCAACAGTGGGTCTGTTTTATGTACTGTTTAGTGTAGATAAATATTGCTCTTTCATGATGAGATATCTCTGTGTATGCAGAGAATATTTTGCGCAGTCACTTTAAGGCCTTTTTCATGGATGTTTCCTGTAAGATTTTATCTCCTTCCAGTTTCACTGTTCAGTAAGAGTGGGTTCAGGCTTGACTCAACCAGTGTTAAAGTCTTGGTGAGCGTGTTGGTTATTGCTGTGATCCTGGCCAAACTCTCCCATGCAGACTCTACCTAAATATCACATATCTGATTGTATCTCAAGACATTGATCATACTGATGATATAGCCTTCTACTGCCCAAATTACATAATCAAACAGACTGTTTTCAAAAATTTAAATTGGCTGAATGCTTGATCCCAATGGTAAAATTTGTCTGATTTTTAAAAACAGTTTCCTCATTTTCAATTCAGTTATTGATGCTTTCTTAATTTCTTCTTGGTTTTCTTTGTCAGAGTATTCCTCCCCCTTATGCTGCTGTGTTTTCTTGGCAGTGCCTTATTTGACCTTTATATTCAACAGAGCAATACTCTGGCAAAACTTAAATGAGATTCTCCATCCTGGTAAATCAAATTTCAAAAACTGCAAAGCATATTGCTGACAAAAGCAGTAATGAGAGACCTTCTTTCAGAGATCTGTAGAGGTCATCAGGAAAATAAATGTGACATGGTCAAATGTGTGCAGCTGCAGCAGATTATTCCTATAAGAAATTCCCCTCCTTGGAGCAAACCTGCCTTTGTCATTTGTGTGGTCCCAAAGCCCTATTCCTGTTCACACAGTCCCATGGATTAGCAGAATGCAGTTCACCTAGGTAAACACCATCAGCCCCTGGGCTCGGCACAGACTCATCGTGGATCCCCCAGGACCCTGGCCTGTTTATGGTCTCTATGCCCCAGAGGCAAGTGCACTCAAACTAGACCTGGTGCTGTGAGACACCCTCCCAGTGCAGTGTGACCTGTGGGGATGTCGTGGTTTGACACTGGCCAAACACCAGGCACCCACGAAAGCCGCTCACACAATCTCCCATGCTACAGCTGGACAGAGGAGAGAAGAATTTAACAAAGGGTTAATGAGTTGAGATGAGGACCAGGAGGAAACCTTCCAAGGTCATAACAGGCTCAGCTTAAACAAAGTGAGTTTATTACTAACAACATCAGCGCAGGATAATGAGAAGAAAAATAAGCCCTTAAAAACATCTTTTCTTCCTTCAGCCCCTCACTCCGTCAGCGCAGGGAGACGGTGGTAGGGATTTTGGTCAGTTTTTCACCCAGGGTTTTCTTCCCCTGCACAGGGAGAGAAGTTGTTCCCCTGTGAGACTGTGGAGTCCCTCCCACAGGAGACAGTTCCCTGTGAACTTCTCCAGCGTGGCTCTAATCTCAAGAGCAGCAGTCCTCCCAAAACTGCTGCGGCGTGGGTCTCTCTTTCCACGGGGTGCAGTCCTCCAAGGACAGGCTGCTCCAGCCTGGAAGCAGGACCCCTCTCTCCACTGGGTCTCCCACTGGATCACAGCCTCCTCCTCCAGGCATCCACCTGCTCCAGCATGGGCACCTCCCCCATGGGCTGCAGGTGGATCCCTGCATCCCCCGTGGACCCCCATGGGCTGCAGGGGCACAGCTGCTTCACCGTGGTCTGCACCACGGCCTGCAGAGGAATCTCACCTCCGGCACCTGGAGCACCTCCTCTCCCTCCTTCTCCACTGACCTTGACGTCACCACGCGGTTTCCCTCGTATGTTCTCACCTCCTCCTCTTCTCTGGCTGGAATTAAAATTGCACCCCCACCTTTGTTTTGGTTTCTTCTTAAATATGTTATCACAGAGGCGTTACCATCATCTCTCATTGGGCCAGGTCTGGCCAGAAGCATGTCCATCTTCAGCCCCATCAGGGATTGGCTCTGCTGGACATGGTGGAAGCCACCTCTGTGCCCCCCCCGCTACCAAAAACCAGGCCATGCAAAACTCAGCACAGGGGAATAAAGCAGCTTACTGATCTAGAGCAGTTCCCAGTGCAGTGACACCTGGGCCCAAGGAGAACGCAGCTTGAGGTGTCCTTAGCAACAGCACAAGATGGAATGAGCTGTTGTTCATGTGCACTACCAGAGCTCACAAATCTGACAGAATGACAAACAAGGCAGCAAAAATGTCTTTGAAAAGGATAGGGACAAACTCTCTGTTGGTATCAGTGAAGCCACAGCCTGCCAGCCAGGCTCTTCCCCACAGGAAATCACAGCAAATGTATACCAGAGGAAAATCTCTAGCATGTTTAAGAGATGACCAATGACAGCAACGCAGGTGTCCACTTGTCACTTTATGCTCCCCCTCTTCCTGTGGTCCCTCAGGAACCAAGGGCAGGAGATACTAATAGAGTTAGTGACCACTAAGTGTACAGAGCAGACCACAGGTGATGAACTGTTACTGGGAATCCCGCACTCAGCACATTTTCTCTTGGAAATGCCCATGACACATCTGATGGACTCACAGCCTCGCAAACATCTCCAACACCATCTTTGAGGAGGTGTGAGGCAGGAATACACTGGAAAATCACTGTTGCCTGGGGAGAAATGCTGATTGTTGAATATAGGAAGTAAAACTGCTGCCTTAGGAGATCAAGATGACTGGGGAAGACATAGGCAAAGGTACCTTGGCTAAATAAGCATGTAACCAATAGAATCATACACTCACAGAATGGTTTGGGTTGGAAGGTGCCTTTAAAGACCCTCTAGTCCATGGGCAGGAATACTTTTCACTAAATCATGTTGCTCAGTGCCCCATCCAACATCCAAGGAAAGGGCATCCACAGCTTCTTTGGGCAACATATTCCAGTGTGTCACCACCTCCCAGTAAATAATTTCTTCCTAATATCTAATCTAAAACTGCCCTCTTTCAGTTTAAAGCCATTACACCTTGTGCCGTCATTGCATGTCCTTTTAAAAAGTAGTCAGTCTTGTAGTCAGTCAGTTCCCTTTAGGAACTGGAAGGTGCTGTAAGGTCTCCCCAAAGCTGCCTCTTCTCCAGGCTGAACAGCCCCAACTTTCTTGACTTATTTTCATGGTGGAAGTGCACCAACTTTCTGACCATCTTCATGACCGCCTCTGGACCCTCTCCAACAGGTCCCTGTTCTTCTTATGTTGGGGGTCCCAGACGTGGATGCAGCACTCCACTCCAGGTGGGGTTCCACCAGAATAGAATAGAGGGGCAGAATCGCCTCCCTTGCCCTGCTGGTCACGCTGCTTTTGATGCAGCCCAGGACACATTTGGCTTTCTGGGCTGTGAGTGCTCACTGCCGGCTCACATTGAGCTTCTTGTCAGTCAACACCCACAAGTCCTTCCCTGCATGGCTGCTCTCAGTCCATTTTTCGCCCAGCCTGTGTTTGTGCTTGGGATTGCCCCAACTCACGGGCTGGATGTTGCACCTGGCCTTGTTGAACTTCATGAGGTTTGCACAGGCTCACCACTCCAGCCTGGAAAGACCCCTCTGGATGGCATCTCTTGCCTCCAGCATCTTGAGAGCACCACAGATCTTGGTGTTATCAGGAAACTGGCTGAGGCTGCACCCAATCCCACTGTCCATGTTGCCAACAAAGATGCTAAACAGTCCAGTCCCAATAACAACCCCTGAAGAATGCTGCTCATCACTGGTCACTATTTGGACATTGAGTCATTGGCTCCAACTCTTTGAGTGTGACTATCCAGCCAGATCCTTATCCACAGAGAAGTCCATCCACCAAATTCATGTCTCTCCAGTTTAGAGATAAGGATGTCATGCTGTACAGTTTCAAATGCTTTGCACAAGCAAAGTAGATAATATTAAACAATCTTCCCCTGTCCACCAATGCTGCAACCCTGTCGTAGACATACTTTTTGTTGATATATACATATTTATTTATAAACATAGCATTTTCATTTTACTCTGGAAATAGCTTACCATAAAAGGGATAACTTTAGGGAAAACAATCTACAACTAGTACAAGGCACGTTCATCTTTATTTAACACTGAAAATTCCTTATCTCACAATTTTCCCAGTCGCTGTTTCATGCTGGTCTAATCATCCATTACACACTTTCCACAGCTTGCTGGAATAAATGCATTTAATTTTCAGTAGGCAGTCCTGTGGTGTGGCAGGCCAGCCTTTCCAAACCCTTGAAATACCATTTTTTTTAATGAGAGAAGTGGGAAAGCAGGTCTCCTTGCACACCCTGGGGAGCTGCAGGGCAGGGGACACCAGATGGGATCCAGGTAGGACCCCCTCCACCCTGGGCATCCACTAGTACAATCATTTGGCTGGACGTGGTTCTGCTCCTCTTGCGCTGCTCACTTTAATTTCTCCTGATATTATTTGGAACTTCCATCAAGATTTTTTGTACTTGTCAGTACTACTTCATCCTGTCATGTCTGGATCCCTTGGAAAACTTGCTTAGGTCAAGCCTGAAAATAGCAGGGAACTCTGTCTGAAGTCTGAACTTTGGGGGTTGGAACAAGATGTTCTTTAAAGTCCCTTCCAACCCAAACCATCCTGTGATTCTATGAGCCAGCGTGGGGAATAAGGTCCTTCAGGGTTGCTTGAGTTCTGCTGCCATCCTCTGGAGAGGGACAGGGTGCAGCTGTAGCGAGCTGACCCTAATCTGGCTTTCTCTGTACGGTAAGGTGGGTTTGCTGCTAGTAACAAAACTTGGCCTTAACTGGGGCCATGGGGCAGGAACGGGACATTCTGATATGGTGGCCCTGACTGGAAAGATGTGGGCAACAAAGCTGGGACCAGTGTGCCCTGAGGAACTGGTTGCCATCATGTGCAACAGCCTTGTGCCTTTGGCCCTGGGGCAGTGCCTGCAGCAAGAGGGTTTTAAAGAAAGGGGAAAGACTTAAAACAAGAAACTCCTTTTAGTCATACTCCTTGCAAGAGAAGTTAAAATGTAAACCAAACACTTCAGGAATATAGTTATATGCATGGCTGATGTAATTAATCCTTAGCTGGACTACTAATTGCAGACTACAGTGGCCATTATCAGATGACTGTGGTCACTATAGCCTGAATATCTGCTTCCTAGAAAAACAAATTATAGCAATCACTAATGTAATGTTTTCGGTGGGTTTTTTTTACTGCGCTCCTGGATAACCTTAAAAGAATGGGAAGGAGAGGGGATGGTAGGGTCTTTATCAGATGGATTTTTAAAAAATCCATCCTTTCAGTATTTGAAGAAAACAGCTATACTTGCCTGGAATTTCATCAGAACTCTCTATTGCACTGTCATTACAATTAACAAGATGTCAAGGATGGACACTAAGCAAAGATGACATGGTCTGAACTTCAATCTACCATTGGATGAGGTTCTCACCTGACAGTGAGTGAATATGACAGGAATATAAAGGATTGGTGATGGAAATAGCTCCCAGTCAAGCTGGCAAGGGAAGCACATTAGGATACCCTCTGTGTGAGAAGCCAGAGCTGTAAGCACAAGTAAGCGTTTATTTGTTATTTGTCAGTTGTTCATGGATATCCGTGTCATCAAATCAGTGGTGCGTTGTTCAGAAATTCTGCTTCAAGTCGGACTGTTCTCAACACCACATCAGGTCACCGTGTATTTATCTGGCCAAGTGCTGAAAATATTGAGAAGAAGTCACTATCTCACACCTCGTCCAGTGCTACACTGACTCCTAGTGAAAAAGTTCCTCTCAATGCCGTGTCCAAACCTCCCAAACCACAGCTTGTGTCAGGACAGTTACGAAGATGGATGAAGACTTGTGCAAGCACCAAAAGGGTGAGATTGTTGAGTGACACACATTTATAGAGTTTATGGTGAGCACAGCTGGTGGAAGCCTGTGCGTAAACACTGACTTTGTGTGGGGGTTGTCCACATCACAGTAATGCATTACTTTAGTGAAGAACTCTCTAAACTACTAATGGCTAAGTAGATACAGCTTTTCGACTCCTCCTAAGAGAGGTACAAAGCGTAGAAAAGGTATCTCCTTCAGCAATTTAGGGAGATAAGAGTCCCCTGAGCTTTTTCGTGTTCTTAACTGATGTAACTGTGCTCTAAAGACAAAGGGATGAGATCAGAAAAGCCAAGGCACAGCTGGAACGTAATTTAGAAAGAATAATAAGAAGGGCTTTTGTAAGTACATTGACCAGAAAAGGAAGACTAAACAAAATGTCATATCCCACCTTCCCCAAAAAATAAGACAGGACAAATAGTGACAACTGATTTGGAGAAGGCTGAGGTACTCAACAAATTTTTTTGCCTCAGTTCCCTCTTCCCACATCTCTAAAGCCTCTGAAACTCAAGGCAGGTACTGGGGCAATGAAGTCCCTCCCATCATCAGAAAAGATATGGATAAAGACCAACTGAGGAACCTGAGAGTGGCATGGCTGAGAAGGAATTGAGAATACTGATGGATGAAAAGCTGGTTATGAGTTGACAATGAGCACTTGTAGCCCAGAAAGCCAGCTGTATCCTGGGCTGCATCCAAAGCAATGTGGCCAGCAGGTCATGGGGGCGATTCTGCCCCTCTACACAGCTCTCGAGAGACTCCACATGGAGTGCTGTGTCCAGCTCTGGAGGCCAGCACAAGAAAAATATGGACCTGTTGCAACGAGTCCAGAGCAGGGCCACAAAAATGGTCACAGGACTGGAACACTTTTGGTATGAAGAAAATCTGAGGGACTTGTGGTTGTTCCACCTGGAGAAGGGAAGACCTTGAAGAGATCTTATTGGGACCTTTGAATATGTGGGCTTCCAAGCAGGGGTTCAGAGATGCAGCGAGGCAGGAGTCCAGAGCGTGGAATGAATTATTTATTAAATTTACAATACCATTTATATATTCTAGTGCTATAAAGCAATTGAACAGTGTTCACACTTCGCCTAGGGTGATTGGTCAAAGTCTCAGACACCCACTTAGATCTGTTTTTTCCTAATATAATGTACACAAGGTCAGAAGATACCAGATATGAATGCTATTTACGAATACCCTATCTATTGTTTATATACCTTACACAGCAAAGGAAAAGTTCTCACAGAATGAATGAAAGAAGAGAAAATTTCCCTGCTAACAGCATTTCAGCATCCACATGAATATATAAAAAGGGTTTATAAGAAAGAAAGAAAGAGACATTTTTTACCATGACCTGTAGTGTCAGGACAAGGGGCACTGGTTTTACATAGAAAGAGAATGCATTTAGATGGGATATACAGAAGATATAAAATATCTTTTACAGTGGAGGTAGTGCAACACGGGACCATGTTGCCCAGAGAAGTTGTAGATGCCCCATCCCCAGAAGTGTTTGAGCCCATGTTGGATGGGGCTTTGAGCAACCTGCTCTAGTGGAAGGTATCCCTGTCTATGGCAGAGGTTTGGAACTAGATGATCTTTAAATCTCCCTTCCAGCTCAAACTATCCTCTATGATTCAGGGTTCAGAACTCACCTGGACAAGGCCTTAAGGAGCTTCACCCTGTTAGAGTTAGCCCTGTTGTCAGCAGACTGGGCTAGAGGCCTTCAGTGGTTGCTCCTCATGTTTTTCTGTAAATCTGTTATTTTTTCTCCTGCAAAAACTGCAAGAAAAAGAGAACTGAGATAATGTCTGCTGATCTGTAGGATTTGTAGGATTTTAACACACAAGATGCTCTTCCAAGGAAGCCCATGACAGCCCCTGCAAGCAGCTAATCAGCAGCGAGGAGCTAAAGGGTAAAAATACATCATAGAAGAAGAACAGAACGTAAGAGGAAAGAACAGTAAAATTAGCTTTTTTTTCCCTGTGGGAAAACACCAGCTCCAGAGTTCTGTTTTGGCCAAGTGCCGTGTGTAGGGATAGCTTGGGATGAGCGGAGTTCGGCCCCAGGAGCTCCTCCTGCTCAGCTGCTGGAGCCCAGGCTGCAGGGTCTCTGTTGAGGGCTGCTTTTCACGGTGCCGCTGCCCAGGCTGCAGGGGCAGCCCGTGCTGGAGTTGGCTGTGTGACCCAGGGACAGGCACGCGCTTGTGCACGGAAAGGACACGGACACGGCCAACTGCAGTGGCTGCCACACACCAGGGGCTGCCCTCAGCCACCCCACAGCTGACTCTACCAGGACTCACGTGAAACAAGTACAGATAGCCAAGTTCTCCATCTGAGTGCAATGTAATTACAGCACTGCAGAGTTGCGACATCAAGAACAATGTACGTGTATTTTGCAGTGGTGGCTGAGGTACTTACCGGTTCTATTGCCATCTTCAGTTTGGCTTTGAGTTTTACTGGGGATAAAAAGCTTGTGTTTAGTTTTAAGTAACATACTCTTTCAAAATATTTCTGGACTGAAGTGAATCTCAAAAAAATTCAGCATAAGAGAGGACACTGTTTCTGGGTAGAGATGTAAATGCTGGCCTAATGTTGTCAGTACATCAAACATCACAGACACAGCTGACCACAGGGAAATATTTCTGCTTTTGTCTTATTATCTGAATTTTCAGACTCAGTGTAGTGGACAGTGCTTTTAGCCCATTTATCTGCCTGGATGTCAGCACACCATTCAGACTATTGACCATCCACCACAACAGGGTTTTCAAAATTCATCTTTTTCCACAGGTTTTCTTCTCTAAAGAAATACTACATGAGACTAGTAGCAGGCTTGGTCTGCTGCCACTTTTGACTAGGGCCTAATCTTGTGGGATGATGAAAAATCCCTATTACCAGTGACTTCACTCTTTTAGGGGTGGCCTTGTGCCTTTTTTTACTTTCCTGGCATGTCTAACTAATTGATAAGCAGAGCTATATTTTCCATCTTGCATTCTACCTGCCATGCAGGCATTTCCATTGCTCCACAGTCCTCAATTTTTGTGCACAAAATGGGTACTATTAAGTCTAATGTGAATGCCTGAAAAGAAAAATCTGTAGGAAGGCTGTTGACTGGAAAAGCAGTGGTGCTTCTGGGAATAGTCATAGAACTTCCAAAAGGAGACTCGTGGTTTTTCAAAGCCATAGTAGTGATTTGAGAAAATATAGATATTTTTTCTCCATCTCGGCTAAAAGTTGGGTAAAGCCTTGGTTTGAAGCATCTTGAAAAAAAAGGTTAATTCTTAGATACAGCAATATGCATTACTTAATTCCAATTAAGTTGTTATTCTGATTTTAGTGTCCAGTAGTAGTGTTGAGAAACACCTATCAAGATTCCTATCTCAGTGACCTAACATATTCAGCATTAATACTGTTCCAAATTTTAGGCAGCAAAAGACTCCTCTTCTCATCAAAGCCTAAAACAAATAAAATCAGTTTTTAAGAACATGCAAATATTGAAGAGTTTCATCAGATATTTCCAGCTGGCATTTAATACATTGATGAATTTTCATATCTGCAGCCCATTTGAACTGACTGCTCTGGCACTCTGAAGATGCAACCTCTGTGAAGTAAAAGCAGTGAATGTGAGAGATATGATGATCAATGAGCTCATGGAGGGATAGAGAATCAAACACCAAAGAAAAAACATAAACAAGGCTTTGCTATGTGTCTGCCAGGAATACAAGACATTTCTCATGCACAGACTCAGTTGCAGTGGGTCCTCCATCCATCCGTATGGAAACCAAGGTAGAAGTGAGGATATGCTGGAGGCTGAACTCAATTTCACTGCTCAGCTACCTACCGCCAGCTCAGCTCAAGCCATCAGCAATGCAATAGCCAACGGGCTCTGCCTGCTGAGCACTTGCCTCATACCACAGAAGACAGCAGATTTCATGCTTT
Source organism: Callaeas wilsoni (assembly GCA_013398955.1). Lineage (NCBI taxonomy): Eukaryota > Metazoa > Chordata > Aves > Passeriformes > Callaeidae > Callaeas > Callaeas wilsoni. Next base: position 16,537 of record VWPU01017968.1, read on the forward strand.
TCCTTTCAGTACCAGCTGAAATGCAGTTGCTTAGCACAGAAAGACTGCTGGCTAATGAGCACAGCAGCTCAAAGGAAGGCATTGCATTCACGTGGTGCTTACTGCAAAGGTCTTCAGTGCCTCTGTTCCTTCGACTCTATCACCTTGTGCCTTTGTGCAAAAAAAAGGTTAAGGAAGGCTACTCCATCTTTATGCTGTGCTAGCAGGCTGTTTCCAGTGTTGTCTTGATGCACTGACCTTGTTTTTCCTCCTTCCTGTCCTGTTCCCCTTTGCCCCTCTGCTTCCAGTCCCAAATACCAGAGGTTTATTACAACTCCATTAAACCAACAGTAATGGTCAGTAGCTGTAAATCACATTTCAGGGGATTCTGGTTGGAAATTAGGAAAATTTTTCACCAACAGACAGCACAGTGCTGGAATTGACATTCAGAGTGGTGAAAGAGTCTCCAGTCTTGGAGGCTCCCAGGATTCTGTTAGAAAAGTCCATCATGATGGGATGCAGCATTAGCAATACTCTGGCTCTGAGCAGGAGGCTGGGTATTCCAGGCTGGTTTCTTCTATTTCTGTCATTCAGTGAAGATCTTTTGTAGCACTGGAGAATGTTATGGTGTCACATCCACTTGATGCAGTTTCATTACATTTCCCATTCATCAGCCTGAAAGAACAGCTGAGTACTTAGTTTGGTTTGTTGCTCAGGCTGTCGCAGGGTCTTCAGCCTATGTTCCCTATTCAGGGAAAATCAAGTTTTGCTAATAAAAGAAAGTTGTTAAAACTGAATATGGAGGAAGCTCTTCTCAGTGTTTGAATATAAAGGAAAAGGCATAAATATGCAGATCAGCTAGCATGTGCTCTAACAAGCAGCTTATTTCTGAATAAAAGCCTTTGCAGCAAACAGATCCATGAAAATACAGATTGGAAATCATTAGGGGCACCAGAGGTATCAGGTTTCAGATCACCCATCCAAGGCCTAGATCTGTTGCACAGGTCAACCAACATGTGAATATGAGCGTGGTCTCTTGATAACTGTAGGTGTGCCCACAGTTCTCCTGCCCAGGACAGGGTTCAGGACTCTGACAGCTGAAGGACATCTGTCAGCACTATAATGCAAGGTGCCACACAAGGTGAATAGAATAGAATAGAATAGAAGAGAATAGAATAGAATAGAATAGAAGAGAATAGAATAGAATAGAATAGAAGAGAATAGAATAGAATAGAATAGAAGAGAATAGAATAGAATAGAATAGAAGAGAATAGAATAGAATAGAATATCCTGAGCTGGAAGGGACCCCACAAGGATCATCAAGTGCAACTCCTGGGATTTCCAGAGAGTTCAGCCAAGCATGAGCCCCATGTTACTCCCACATCTTCACAGACATTCACAGAAGTTGATAAGGGCCTAATCTTTTTGTCCTTTGTGACCTACTGACCTCTTCTTTCTCCTGTTCCTCCAAGCAGCTCATGATTCTGTTGTGCCATGTGATGTCTCCTTTCAGATAAGGGCTTTGGTCACTCATGAAGCACAATGAAGAAATTAAATATATGACATATCTATAGACAGAGATCCCTGAAAGCTGATAAGTCTCTCCCCTATCTCTACTAGGTCCTTGTGCAGAAAAGCTATTAAAAGTCTCCCTCTCCTGCATCCACTTGTCTTGAAACTATTTCCTGTAATTCTGTGTTCATGGACACCTGGACTAATAACATTTTACTGCATCTCATCCTGTATTCTGCAGTGGTGCTGTAATGCTGGGCTTTGTACCAAGAATAGTTTGCCAAATTCCCACTGAGTTGTTTTAGCTCTTGCTCTTATGTTACATAAGAATAGAGAGATGTTGTGATCACAAGAAACAAAATAATAGAAGTAGATAATATGTACATCGTGTGAGACAGTAAGTGGAAATGATGCTAAAGAATGCTGAAGGCAACAGCTGGATCGCTCTTTGACTGAGCACCTGCTCCCCTGCTATCCAGTCCAGCAAGCTGCTGTATATATGTTTTCTAAAACATAAGATTCTTTCCGCAATTAGGGACAGACTCCTCTTTTCTTTCACCTCCAACTTACTTTCTCGAAACACAGCCTGAAATAACCTTGAGAGATCAGTGCTAGAATGGATCCTACAGCCCATCAGCAGTCTCTGGACCAAATATATTCACTGTCTACCACAGTTCTTCCGTCTAAACAAGCTCCAATTCATCCGAAGTTTGTACATTCAGTCTGAGATGCTGGTGTCCAGAGTTTATTTTCTGCAATAAGCTTATTTGGAACAGCATGTTGGTCTAGTAGTTATTTACCTCACTATTCTGAAAATGAGCTTTGGGCTTCTCAGTGACACAGATGAAAAATGTAATCTAGATGACCAAACACGGTATGGGGCAGAGGAGGATGAAATGAGTGGTAGCTGAGTACACTGGGGATGAAGGGTGTGCAGCTTCAGCTTGGGATGGTGTCTCCTGTGGAAAACTTCATAAGACAATGAGTTTTTCTGGCTTTTCTCCCGAGGGCTGTAGTTGCATCAGAACAAACTAAGCGAAAAAAAATGATGTCCCCGGGTGGAGTGTCTCAGTCACTGCCACCCCAAGGAAGAGCCCAGGTGAGACAATGCCTCATTTACCATTGCACAGGGAACAATAAATACATGATTTTCAGAAGTCAACACCAGTGATTCTCAGCAAGGCCCCAGAGTGCTGTCATCCCTTCCCCAAGAGGGGCTGAGCACTGCTGAGCTCCTTCAAAGACCTTGAGAGTTGCAGCTACTCTGTTTCTTTCCAGATGAGCCCGTCAGGCTGCAGGTAGTTAAAACCCAAACTTTTAATTGGATCCACAGAGACATCCACAAAGTTATCTAAATGAATCTGAAAATAACTTCAGATACAAGAAGAAAACTTCGATCTGTCTTCAGAATATCAGTCTTTCTTACTATCCTCATCTTCTTTCTTGTCTTAACTACTGGAGTTCTAGTTAATCTTTTCCAGGGCCTGTAGCCTAATTTTCAGTTTGTCTGTCTTTTTCATTTTCATGTGCTGTTCTCTGGTAAAATATTTTCATCCTTTTATTCATGAATTCCTATTTCAGATTTGTCCTTTCTCTCTCTAGTTCTAAATGAGTTTTCTTCCAGTAACTCCATTTTTTTCCACATGGGAAAAGCTAGCATGTTTATGATACTATTAACTGATCCGTACCAACATTATTTTTAGCAGAGATGCAGGACAATGCCTTTGGCTGGGTTAGACTATGAGTAAGTACAATGAGGTGAAAGAAATGCCCCACCTTTAACAAATCATGAGGAGAAGTTAGCTGCCAGGTTGCCTGCCCTTTTTTTGCAAAATTCTGTTTTGGTTGGTTTATGGTTCAGCATCTTTCCCAGACTGAGTTCCCAGGCACGGTTTATCAAGCCAAACAACAGAAACCCAAGCAGAGCAGTGTGATAATTTTTCTCACCAAGGCAAATTGATGCCAGCCATCCTGCTGTTACCACCCCAGCCAGTTTCAGTTCTCAGTTTCCAGAAAGCTCTGAACATTGTGGGAACAAGGATACACTGCTCCTCCTAAAGGGTATGCCAAATTGCTTCAGTGTCTTGCCTCTGTGGGAGACAGCATTTCTGGACATCTGTTTACTACAGAATAGGGATCCCATACCTGTCTCTGTCAAGGTGCTTTAATTTTCAGCCCTTGGCCCTGCTATGTTATGATCATAATCAGCCTTACTGGAGTCACAAATGGACTTTCTCAAAAGATACTACCATTTATTTTTACATTGCCACTCTTAACATTTTCATTTGAGTGAATCTTACATTTCATCAACCACCAAAACCAATTCAAGCAATCTACCTTAAAACTGCCTTAAGTTCTCTAATCAGATAAGTCACCGTGATGTTTCTGAATAGCACAGTAGCTTCTTCTACCAAACATACCTGCAGCAGAACATCAGTGCAGCTGCGACAGCCAAAATCTTTGCTTTCTACAGCCGTATGATACCCCCAGAGGATCAATATCAGCGTGCTTTTGCATGCAGAGAAGAACTGCAATCTTTCTTATCGTCTTTATTCTCTTTTACCACTGTCTAGTAACTTCATGTTGCTGGAACATTGCTTCTAGCCTGCTGAAGAGTTTTGTGTCTCTCTGTCGTGCCAGAGCCGCAGGGCTGTCTATGCTAAGTTCTGTTTCCCTGGCCATTGCTGGGGCTGGCTGTCCCTCTCCTCCAGGCTTCCTGGTACCTCTCTCAGTCGTTTCCATTTTGCCCAGACTGCTCCAGATTACTCTGAGCTTCTCAGTTTCTCTTGCCTTCTTTGGAGCAGGCTGGCGATTCAGGGGTGTGGACAGGCAAGCCCAGCACTGGCCCTTTTTCTGAAGACCAAGGGGAACATCCTCTGAAGTATGTTGCAATTGCTGATAGAAGCTGATATGATGTGATTCATTAACCGTAGCTGGATTCCGAGAAACTCTTCATACAAATTTGGGCTAAGGCAGGCCAGTCCCAAAGCCTTGCAGGCACGTACTGAAAAAAAATCACACAGTTAAGAGTGTGGGGGAGGAGAGCAGGGCTGAACTCTGCAGCAAGGCAGAATCTACAGCTCTATAACATGCTGCAGACTCAAGACATGCAAACACTAATGCCAACGTGCAGCTTTTAATAATCTATTATGAATTTGGCTGTAAGCTGATGCAATGGAAATGCTGGGAACCTGAAAGGTGTGGGCTAGAGGAGGAAGTACGGAGTCGCTTTGACATGCATATTCTCATCCTCTGCTGCTTGTTGTTTGTCTGGTTGCTGTGTGTTCTGGCACTCGGCTGCACAGCTCACTCCAGCAAGCACTCCCTTCTTCAGGGAGCCGTGCTCTGGAGGTAACGTGTGGGAGTGTGTTGAAACGTTGCGGGGAGGTGTAAGTTGCGTGTTAATAAATGAAGGCTTATCTGCACACACACAAACTGAAACAGTAATTTGCCTGACTTATTTCAGTGTAAGGCTGGGCACTATGGTGAAAAAAAATTAGTGCATATAAGTGCTGACTGTGTGGTATTGGTTACTGGGTATGTGCTGACTCACCTCCGTTTACCTCTAGCCCAGCAAGAGGAAAGGACCATCTGAAGATGAGAAAGTTGGAACAGATTTGTCAAAGTAGTTCCTGATAATCATCTTCTCATTGTTACTGAGGCAGCAGATTTTCTCCTGCAGTTTGGGTCAGATGAGAAGATAAAGAAAAAAATGGCACCAGAACCCCTGAATTTTATTTTGTAACACAAAGATAAACTATACGTGAGTTAATCAGCTGGTGCTCTGAAATTCTCACACAGTTTACTAGAGGGAGCAGTCTTACTCTGCAAAACATTTGACCAAAATAGACTTCAGTGTAAAGATTTGCTTCCATTTATAATCCGCCCAATTTGCTAGGTGTAATTAGAAAATAACCAGCACCTCGATTTTGCTCCTGTTACAGCTGCAGAGACAACGCGTCACCAAGAGAGGCTTCAGGGTTGCTGTCTTGTCCAGTGTTATACAGCAGTACCCAGAATTCAAGACAGATTCAGAATTCGGTTCTGCAAATGCTCTAAAGACATTCTGTGAGCTGAATTGTTTGCAGAACCTTAAACAATAAGAAGTGTAAGGAAAAGCATTGAAATGGAAAAAAAAATTTGAACATTAAGGAAGTGAGTCGAGAGACTAAAGAGGATAGACTCCACTGTCATAGCTTTAATACCAAGAAATTAAATGACAGGTTTAAAATAGAGTAAAAATACTTAAATACAAGTTTGGCAGTGTTCCAGATGTGGCTACATGTGTGACAGATAAAGGGGAATAATCATTTCCCTTCACCTGTTGGACCCTTTCTAATTACTGCAGCCCAGTAAGTGGCTGGCCTTTGTTGCCTCTTCCTGGCTCCTGTTTCTTGCTGTCCACTGGATGCCCAGGTTCTCTTCTGAACACAGTTAGTCCCAGACTGGACCGATGCATAAGGCAGTTTTGTTCCAAAGTGACTATGCTACATAGATAAAATATGATAGAAGAACATTTTGAAAGGATTCCTTCTAAACCAAGTCCTGTGAAAAATCTTGAGGTACCATATTTATATGTTTCTGCCAAGCAGATCTGTTTTAGCAGTCAAAAATCTTGACTTTGCCTCTCTTTTCTACTCACGTAAGCCTACAGATGTCTTTAATTACTTCCGTTTAAGTAGCCAAGAATGAATGTAACAACGGCAATAAAAATAAATTTGGCTTAAATAATCTCAGTCCTGTCAACTGCTGAACGGTGATTTCATCTGAGTCAGTAAGAAAAAATGGGTTACCTGATCTGGTGAAAACTCCACACACAGATGCATTTAAAGTTCCTGTATCAGTTTTGCTTTCCCCCTAAGTGTTAGATTGGTTTAAACTTACTTAAAGATTCACAGGTTTATTTTTATTTAAGAAGAGCAGCAATGCATTTTGTTACTTAAAATGTTGCCATACCAGGTACAAAGCAGCCTCATCAATAATCAGCTACTTTCAATTGCTTCAGTGAAGAGAACAAAAGAGGAGGGTGCTGCAACCCTGCCATCCTCTGAAAATGCAACTACATCTTATTGCTTGATTTACAGAAAACCTGCAACTCCCCCTTTCTTGGGAGGAATGGAACTGCCTGTCCTTGGTGCAGGGAGGGCAGAGGCAACAGGGAACAGGACAGACTTCTGTGTCATATGGTACATAAGGAGCTGTGTCCTGCAGAAGAGAAGAGAGGATGGCTCTGAGATGCTGAAAGAAAACGTTGGCTCTAGGGACACCCACAGCCAGAGGGAGCCCAGACTGGGCAAGAAATAGAATCTCAGCCCAGACTGAACAGCACACATCATCAAGAGGAAGAAGTCTCTATTTTCCTACCTTTTAACCCAGAGAAGGTATGTTGTCACTGAAGCAAAGAGATCCAAACGAAAGGAAGGGAAACCCCTGTTTCTTCCCTGCTTCTTAGCCCTGTTGTGTTTCGTAGAATCCTCCTAAAGTCTCAGCACTTGGAGTGAGGGAAGCCCCAGCTGGTCCTCAGTGACTGAGTCCGCAGTCATGTACCAGCCCATTACTCCCGTTTTCAGTGAAGACCTTCTACTTGCATAGAGTGTCAAGAAAGATTTACAGCCAGACTGCTTAGAACTGCTGCTGGCAAGGTCTTGCAGCAGCAAAACGTGGATGTAGGAATTAACCATGGCTTTATAACTGCTGGAAACTGTTATCAAGTTTATTGTGTCTAACAGTAGTATTTTTACCTACTTTTGCAGGATCACTGCTCTATGTTCTCTAAGGAGCTCCTTCTTGGTCTTCACTGACTGTCCATTATTTTTTGGTCTTGGAGCTTGTGGTAGTTTCTTCCTAGCTTGTTAATTTTGCTGACTTATGCTGTGAGGCAGAGATCAAATACCTAGTTTTGCACCTGAGGTAATATAATTTGTGGATATTTTCATATTCACCTGAGTCCCCAGATGTTTTGAATCCTGCTGAGATACTGAATCACAAGGAAACCTCGAGGCAAAAATAAAGGCAAAGGTCTGTAGGCTTAAGCAGAGTCACCTCCTCAACTGTATTGATTATTTTTTCTGGAGATTTTTGAAACATCTTTTTCCAGGAAAATCCCCATCTCCACTAATAGCTTTTGCACCAATTTCGCATTCCTCCTATTAGTCTTTGATGATTATATTTCATGTAATTTTCCAGTTTGTTTCACACTTAAATATTGCTGGAATTTTTATATAAGCAGAAGTCTTCAAGGAATCTCTGATTTTATTCCTGTTTTATGGCAAAGAGTAGAAAGAGTTGGAATTATTCCTTCTAGTTAATACTGTATTCATTGATGAACATGTGAGCAATGAACACTGTTCAACCATGACCAGTATACGTAATTAATTTTTGTATGTCTCTCTACATCCTTATCTTTCCTAGATTTTTCAGCTTAAATAGCTTTGTATCACTCCACATTCCTAGGAAATTTCTGTTCTTCCTGTGAAAAGCAAGATCTCAGTCTCCAAGTCCAAGATATTAGCCTTATGTTTTCCTTAAAAAGCTGTTATACCGTATGTATGTTGCCATGGACATCTTTGGTTTTGAGAACGGAAGTTTGTTTACTTTAACTCTGATGCCATAGGGTTGAGCCAGGCATAAAGATGTAAGCAGCCAAAAGGCCAGCCCTAATTTACAGAATTAAATCAATTTACAGATCCTCATGTCTAATCACTGAAATCCTGTTTCTGTGTGAACGTTATGGCAGATCCGCTGTGGAGAAGGGAAAAGCCAGTCAGAGAACACCTCAAATTCCCATTAATTGGAGTTAGGCTGTAGCACAGAAGCTCTAGCTCACTGTCTGGTTGTCCTTGCACATCTCTGACACAGATATAGAGGACTGCAGCAGTGGTGTGAATAGAGAATGAACACGTCTGCCTAGGAGGGGAAGCATAAGAAGCAGCAGCAGCAGAATGTCTGCAGGACCTAGGTGTTGGTGGTCATCAATACCCAAACACCTTCCTTATGACACTCAGATCAAGAGGGACAGTCCAATGAAGACTCTTAAAAGCATGACAGGACAGAGACACTAATCAGTGTCAACTCCTAAAGGGTACCTAATGCATGTTCAAAGCCTGCACATGGTCACAAACCTAAGAACAACTCAGAAGAAGTGATGAAGACCCAACAGTTGACAGTCTTTGTCACCAATGTCATGGCAAAGAATCCTAGGGAGATCGTTTGGGCACAAGAGCTTTGCGATTGTGAGAATATGGGTCTGAGAGTGTGTTGAATGTGGCTGAGTGAAATCAGGTTTGAAGTCTGGGGTTTTTTTCAATGAAATCGCCTTCCTCCCTACCCAATAAGCTTTACTACACTGGTTTTATAGTACTGCGACATTATTTCCTATATGGAATTGCTTGCCAGGCATCAGGCCAAATTCAGCTGTTTCCCTCCTGTTTCTCTCCTGTAGATGCCATGTGAAGGCTGCATGGAGAGGGACAATGTGAGCACTAGTGCAACCATGGAGTTCCTCCTGCTCGGCTTCTCTGAGCTGCTCCGTCTGCGAGTCCTGCTCTTCCTTATCTTTCTCATTGTTCATTTGGTCACACTGGCGGGGAATACGATGATCTTCATGGCAGTGGTCATGGAGACCTCACGTCCTCCCATGCTCTTCTTCCTCTGCCAACTCTCTGCCATCGAGCTCTGCTACACTTTGGTCATTGTCCCCAAGGCGCTCCTCAGCCTGGCGGTGGTGGATGGCAGCCCCATTTCCTTCCTGGGCTGTGCTGCACAGATGCATCTCTTCGTGGCCCTCGGGGGGGCTGAGTGCTTCCTGCTGGCGGCGATGTCCTACGACCGCTACGTGGCCATCTGCCAGCCCCTGCGCTACGGGGCCGTGATGAGCGAGGGGCTGTGCCTCAGGCTGGCTCTGATGTGCGGCCTGGGAGCTTTCGCTGTTTCCCTTGGATTGACGGCGGCTGTGTTCCGCCTGCCTTTCTGTCAGTCACACCGCATCAACCACTTCTTCTGCGATGTCCCCGCCGTGCTGCACCTGGCCTGTACACGGAGCTACATCCCCGAGCTGCCGCTGCTGGCTGCCTGCGTGCTCCTCCTGCTGCTCCCTTTCCTCCTAATCCTGGCTTCGTACGTTTGCATTGCTGTGGCTTTGTCACACATCACCTCCTCTGGGGGAAGGGGCAAGGCCTTTTCCACCTGCATATCACACCTGGCCATCACCTTACTGCACTACGGCTGTGCCACCTTCATTTACATTCGTCCTAAGTCCAGTTACTCACCAGCTCGAGACAAGGTGGTGTCTCTGGTCTACACCAACATTACTCCGTTAATGTATCCCCTCATTTATAGCCTGAGGAACAAGGAAATCAGAGACATCCTCAGGAAAATGCTGAGGAGGAAGAAAATAGCTCAGGTGAACTGGGATACTATCAGAGTCGTGATGTGCGTGTGTGGTAGACTTCAGTAGAATAAACGTGTGCTTGTTGGAAAACAGCCCCGTAACCAGATCACCACAGACTTCACCAAGGCAAATATCCAGGCAGAATTCTACATGCATCACTACATTTGTGAGAAAAAGGTATCTCTGCTCAAAAAAGATCCCCAACATAACACTTGATCTAAAGGAAAATGCTTTAGTGATTTGTGAGGATGAAGAGCTTTGACCAGTCAGTGGCCTCGCTTCTCTGATCACATACATATTCAGGCTTACATTCATAATCATCCCAGCACAATCAGAAGATCAATACAAAAATTTTCAAAGCAAATAAACCAATATTAAAGTATTGGTTTCATTATTTTTCTGTCAAGATGACAGTAGAAATTGGGTAGTCAACACAATTTTTTGACTGGCAAGTTTAGCAGCACAATAAATCTGTAGGGCCTCAAAGGAAGGTTAGAAGAAGAAAGTCCATGGCTAGAAAGAAGGGTAAAATAGCTGTGGTTTTCTCCAAATTTAGCAGAAGGCTGCACTCTGGCATCCCGTGACAGATGGAAAGATTGTCAGTGTAAGCTCATCTAACCTCAAATTATTCTAGACATTGAAAGTTAAAACGCCATCAGTCTGACAAGAGTATGGCTTTCCTATGCCTGTTTTGCAGGAAGCAAGCTTTCCTTTTACAGGGAGATGCTTTATGTTTGGATTGTTCCTATGGCAACACAAAGGCTAAGATACTTGTCTTATGCTGTGACTTTTATCAGGAAAGACTGTATCATATAAATAAGAATGCCTGGGTTGTGTTGAGATCTCTAACTGTAAGAGTAATAATACTGCTGCCACAATTATTGCAATTTCTTCAGCAAAACCAGAGACAGTTACAGCACGGGCTGGACTGCAGCTGACGTAAGAGTCTGAAAGGTGCAAAGCAGTGTTATTTTATGAGTTTCCTAGGTGTAGGAGGAACAGGGTGATTCAGACAAATTAAAGAAGATCAATTTTGGCCAGGAGGGGGGGGGGGAAAGAATCAACTTCATTATTTTATTTAATACTTTCCTCCCCCATATCTCTTTAAAGGCCCTAGAGACCCTATGATTCAGAACCCACCTCTTACATAGCAAATAGTTGAGAAAAAATTAAAATGTTTGCTTCTGTTCCTCTGTCTAATCCAAAGGAATTTTAGCACCCCAGCTGCCCTCAGCTCTCTCTCTGGGCAGATTGAGAGAGCAGTGTGGTATTTGCTTTCTCTAGGCTACAACCATTAAAAATTATGGTAAGCGGATTTGACAAATGTAAGAAATTGGCACTGTAACTAAGGAAGTTAACTTGGAGCCTTCTGACAAAAGACAAATGTGGAATTTAAAATTGACATTAAAAGCTGTCTTCCAGTTGACAGTCTAGCCTGCCTAAAACATTAACACAGAATACTAGTTCTCATGTCAATGAATACCTAATTACTCTGTGGGCAAACATTTAGCTGCATTATTTAAAATTATCAAAGTTGCAGTGAACATTTTAATCACCTGTCAGCTCTTCCAAAAGTAAGAAGGGGAGGGTCTTGATGAAAGAACACTACTTACTAATAGAGAAGTACTTCAAAATTATGTTAGAGAAGTACTTTGAATCAAATACTATTAAGTAACTGTAATGAGCACAGGAAAAATAGAAAGCATCAGTTCTAAATCCTGTCAAGTCAAATCAAGCTTTGAAGTTAATCCTGCTGAAAGCAGCTGGCTGGACTTGAAAAGGCCAGAGGTCCTTCCTGAGATTAGCAGGATTTTACAGCATAGGTTTCTAACCTGCCTTCTAGGAGGTATTGATATGTGCAAATGCCTGGCAATAAAACTGAAGCACAGAAAGACACTGAGGTTTGTAATACTGATCAAAGCCTTGGTAGAGGCCCTCACATATTTCTGGCAGCTGCGGGCATGGGCTAGCAGAGAGATAACTGTTACCTGCTGCCAGCTGCGGGAAGATAGCAGGACTGTGTCCTGCACTAGGATGTTCCTTGTGAACCACTGCGGAACGGAGGCACCTGGGCAGACCTCTCCTCACTACAAGGATACAGATGATGCCTTTGGAAGGGAAGACATGACTGAAAGAGCAGCCAGGATAGACTCCCAGCTCTTTCATTCTCAGAGACCCGTACGAAGTATAACAAGCAGTGGAGGCTTTCTGAGAAGACACCTTCTCTACCCAATGTCCTTGCAGATGAATGGAGTGAGGAGATAGCCCACAGCCCAAGACCGTCCTCACCAGCGTTCCCACACCCATTAGTCCAAGACTATCCCCATCAGTATTCCCACACCCATTCACAGCACCCTTTCCCGCCCTCCTATGCCAGCTGTGTTGAGTGCTGCACAGATCTGTAGAGAGGACTCAGGGATAAGAGTGGGAAGAGGAGCAGCTTATGAGGTAAGAGCAGCAGCAATGTATAAGAGCTATCAGAATCACTTCCTTTCTAAAATGTTGTCTTTTAACTGACTGGACCTGTCTGAGGTCCCTTTTCCACTCAACAAGTGGCTGTTTCAGTCCTGTTGACTCAGTATTCTGTGTGCTGAGAGCTGGAGAATGCTCGAGCGAAGTAAGGCAGCACCATCCCTGAGGTAGGGCATGAGCACAGAATAATAATTTTAAAAAGGTACTTTCTAAGTTATTTTCAGAACTTCATAGGGAACAGCAGGATCCAGTCAGGCAGTGCAGATTTTGACAAGTGCATATTCCACCTCCAGCCGAAGATGGATATGGAAAAGATCTTTCCATGGGTGTTGTAGTTTTTTGGGTTGTGTAGGGATTCAAGGCTCCCCAGTGAATGCGTACAGCTGGGTACCTGCATTTCACAAATGGTCCTGTCCTTTCTTGGAAGAAGAATGCTTGCATTCTGAAATTTGCAGAGACCTGAGATCTGGCAAACACAGATGTCATTAAGTTTTCCAGTGAAACCAATTAGGACATCACTAAGAATCACTTCATGATTTACACAGCCATAAAAACAGAGTATTCAACCTTGCAATTAATTTTGTAAAGGCAGCCCTGAGCAAGCACTGTGTGAGAACAGAGATCTTATCAATGGTGGAGCACCAGAGCCCAGCCTGTAAGAGTTCAACCTGTGAGATCACATCAGTGCTGTCCACGCTCTCAAAAATGAGGAGAGTTTGGAGGGTGATGGCACAGACTTTGAGCAGCATTTGAGGTACTCAAGGTCCAGCACCTTGAATGGTACACGACACTGAAAGAGGTTCCTCCACTCAAGGAGATACTTCAAGGTGGTTCCTTGAGAGCTACTACCAGTACCAGTGATACTGGGAGGATACAAGTGAAACCTCCCTTTCGGTATAGAGAGAAACCAGTGAAAAGTGCTTCTTTTTAAATTTTTTTTTTTTTTTGCACACTGTTGTATTTTGCTGGCAATCTGGGTAAGACATTTACTAAAAGTTGTTCCTATAAATAATCAATCTCCTAAAAGAATTAAATGCACTTGCATCTAAAAAAAAAAAAGTCCTTATTTTCCTAGGAATATAAATACAGAAAGTTTATTTAGGGGATTTGTTTCTATTATGGGTAAGGAAAGTTGAAAAATTGGCAAAAGTCCAGTTTTAAGAGCCTGAAAGAAATTTCAATGTATTTATCTTCCCTTGACAAAGTCATGTTATCACATCCTGTCTGTTTTTGCTTACATGGAAAGTGAGTCCACCAGCCTTTCTTTCTTTTGCATTCCTTAAAAGCTTAGAAAACCTGCAAATAATCCTATATTTACCCAAATAGATTTTTTTTTGTCGTTTGATCTGAAGCAAAAAGGTGAAATTAATACAGCTATTTACAACAATGGAGTTGTAAAATGAAATGGATGTGGGCTTAGTAGTAAACCTAAAAAATAGATGTTCATATCATCAGGGTGAAAAGTTGTCAAATATTTTCTTTATTGAGAAAAGGCCTCTGGTTTTGATGTTTATTGTGAACATGCAAAAGGAGCAATATTTATTGTGCTTTACTATTTGCATACTTTACTATTATAAAGGCTAGAATACTATAGGAGTTTCTCCTGCAGATATTTATTGATAGAAGTCTTACAAAAGAAGAGAGATGAGTCCTTTCTGAGACTGTTTTTTCTATCGTATGAAATTACATATCCAGCATATAAAATCCAATATGTTCCTATATGATATAAAACAAATACAGTGCACACCTCCATAAACAAGGTAATGGGAAAGAAATATACTTAAATAATGTGCCATTTCTCCCGAGAATTAAATATTTCTAGACTCTACAAGCTTTTTATTTATCAACCGAGTTGTTACACAGGCCTTAAGTTTCCTTTAATGGATTGTTTCAGGAAGCAACCAGGAACATAGGACAAAAACTAATCAGGAGACCAAAGTGGAGCTGAAGAATGAGGTGAAGCTCCTGCCAGCTGGTTGGTTTCAGAATTAGTTTCACCTTGCCCTACAAGCACCTCCACATCAAAAAGCCGACTGAAGGTGTTATTAATAATTCCAGTACTGTATCCCTAACCTAAAGCTCTTGGCTCTAAAGATCCTGTTGTGCTCAGTTGTCTTCCAAGCAAGTCCAGGAAAAAGTGAGACCGGGAAGGTTGATACCCACCCAGTGTGTACCCTTGGCTTCACCTGCAGAAGTGCAAGAATATGAGACAGTCTGGTTTTACAAATTGGTATGTAAAGATGTAAGACTGTCTGGTTCTACAAATTGGCATGTAAAGTTGAGGGAAGACCTGATGGCTCAGCAGCATATGGCCTCTAGCCTAGTCACTGCTGAAAATCAGGTCTCCTAAAATCTGTGTTGTGTTTCATTGTGGTTTTGGTGTACAGTTGCTCTCAGCATTCATTTTAGTTTTCATGTCTTGATTTAATTAAAGAGTTCAAGTTTCAAAAAATCAGGTGGGAGGCTGAACTGGGAATAGAGTTGGCAGTGAGTCGGGAAGATGTTAACACGTTCAATGCCCTCTTTCCACCTGCAAGGTGTCTGTTTCAAATACCTTCTCCTGACATCCACCTTGAGACCTCTCAGGGAGAACGCCGCTTGCTAACACAGTGACCAGTGGAAACTACTTCACTTCTGCACAGGACAGCAACTCTTCAACACCAGGATCAAGCTACAACAGCAACAAATACGGGCAAGCTTACTGTGTTTAGACTGTGGAGGCAACCGTAATTTGTTAAGAAGGGGACCATAAAAATACCTTGGAAAAACAGATTAGAAACAGACATAAAAGCTTTAATATATCTGTTATAAACCCCCAGAAAATAAAAGATTGATTAACTCACGCATTCAGCTGTAAGAGTAGAAAAAAGAACTTTAAAATCACACTCTCGAAGTGACTAGTGATATAGCTTTTTATTGTATTTTAGTAAAGCTTTTTCACTGTCAGTGAGATATTTCCACACTTGAACATAATTAATCCAAGAGTGGGGAAGAATGGCTAGAAAATACGAACAAATTACAAATTACAGAAAGGTATGTATTTGCCATACAGGGGTTACTACTGCTATATTTTGAGCTTTGATTCAACTACTAAAAATATTATAATCTTACTTTTCTATAATGTAGTTGAATAAGTCATCAGCGTCTCTACTAGAAATCGAATTTATCTGGGTCAGATTTTATGTTTATCATACATATGCTGTTGTATTAGTAACGCTCAAGGAGAAATTGAAACCTCTTGTGAAACCTTAATGCCACCAAGATAAATAAATATCTTCAAAAACGCCCAGGAAGAATGTTCTCTCAAAGAGGAGTGTTAAGTGTAGAACTGCACTTTTTGGATTTCTAAGTATACAATGTGCCGTAATAGTATAATAGAAAGTAACTAACTCTTGTGACCCAGATTTGTACCACTTAGGGAAGTTTTATGATTAGGAGAATGAATCAGATTCTATTATGACTTGGTTTTCATTGCTCTCCTCTTGTCTGTACAAAATGTCACACCTCAGCATAGGTGAAGCCCTGTTTGGCTGCTCTCCTGGAGGCAGCTGGGACCTCTGGGGCTCCACAGCCACTGGACCACGAGGGGGAGCAGAGCTGGGATAATACGGCAAGAGAATTATTATCTCAGGTAATTTCTGCTTAAAAGCAAGGTCCTCCCCCTCATTTACAGGACGGTGTAACAATTTAACTCAGTCCTGTTTTGCAAGCCAAGTAAGAGCATGGCAGACCATGTGCAGGATGAGCTTATCCAGAGACAAAAGCCAGCAAGGCTGCAGTTCAGGCAGCAGTGTGAACACGCTTCTCTGTCTGATCAGGTGGCCGGCCAGGGCATCAGGACGTAGAGGAACACCTATTAGTATGTTACTGATGATCAAGTACGTGGAGTTTTATTCAGGAATACTGGACTTCTTCTAGTCCATGTACTGTATGACATCTATGTTAGGTGGACAATATACTTGGGAAGCTACCCTCCTGTTTTGATTGAAGCCAAAGGAAGGAACTGTCTACATTCCTGGTGGAAGAAGACGTGATTGCTCATCTACCAGTGATAAACTGAATGAGCAAAAGATTAAGCTAGGGAGGGATGACTGGAGGTCTTCAGCCCAAACACCTGCTCACTGCAGGGTTAACACCAAAACTCTGTCAGGTTGCTCAGGGCCTTTCAGGCAAAGCTTGTACATCTCCAAGGGTGTTTATCTCTGCATAAGTGAGGAAGAATAAGGGAGTGTCCCCTGCTTCTTCTGTGTAGGAAAACTCAGATCTACGCCTTGTCTCTATCAGCTTCATTCGTTCCCTTGCCCTTGTTATTCTTCTCAAGGGAGAAAGATAACCAGCTTGGCTACTTGTGCAGTCAGGTCTTCAGGTCTCTAAGATAGGGGTGGCTGCTTTGTGATCCAGAGGAGCTACTTGTGCTCCTTCATAGGAGTTTAAAATATCTATTTAAAATAAAATCTGAGTTTCTGAATGAAAAATGTCCATATACGAAACTAATTTAAAAGCTTAAACCACTAAATGGTAGGAGTCTATTTTCTGCAGAAAAACACTCTGAAGTCAGCTGTTTGAAATATTCTAAGATAATTGCTGGTGGAGTAGAGCCAGAAAACCTTCTAAGATAAAAATGAAAACACTAGAATATTTAACTGTGGTCATGCAGGTGAGAATAAGAGACAGAAAGCACAAATTCTCTACAGGGAATAAGACACTGAAACAGAGCATATCTTACGCTCTACAGAGCTGTCATAGATTATTCCTAGAGTTGTAAAGATAGTGGACAAAAGGAGTGAGTCAGAGACCACAGAACAAGAGCAAGTTCCTCCTTTGGACTGAAGTGGGACTTGTTGCAAAATGCATTTGAGGCCTCTGGAAGACCTATACGTCTGTGTTACTGTGATACCTTACCGAAAGCCAGTTCAGGATGCACAGATTCCAGTTATCGGTACCAAAGGGATGCTTTGATAATTCGGGAAGTAATATCAAGTGAGAAACTCCAGAGATTATTTCTAGGTTCTGTTTCATTCATCATCTGTAAGGACATTTAACAGCACAATGGTGAAACTCATTCTAAAATATGAGGAGCGGCAAACACAGTAAACAATTTGTAAGAATCATATGAGACAGTTCTGTCTGAACTGCAGTTCAAAAGAAGCACGTCCCAACTCAGCCTTGGGAGTGCCCTTTGACTTTCCCAACAGCACATCAAAACAATACCTGGTGCACAGCCTTCCTCCTCACTTCCCTCACCACAAGCCCACATAGCTGTAGGAGGAAAGCCCAGGTGTGTTGTGTGGTGATATTTTCCAGCTGGATACCTAATCACAGCGATACTCAAAACAGGATACTGGCAAATGGAAGGAAAAAATATGCCCTGCAATTCAGAAATAGTCAGAGGGACAAGAAAGGCAGAATGAGATTCAGCCCAAAGACATGCTGAGAGCAAGCTGAAAAATGCAGTTATGTTCTTACCACCAAAATGCGAGCCAGAGACAGGATGCTCACTGGGAAGCCATGAGAGTGAGAGTGAGAGGCTGTGGAAATATAAATCATAGAATCATAGAACATGATTGTAAACAAAACATAAAAAGATTTTTTAAATTAAGTTCTTTCAGTTTTGTTTATTTGTTGTTTGTTTGGGATTTGTTTTAGTTATTTGTTGTTCATGTTTTTGTTTGTTTGTGTTTTTTTACTAGACACTCAGGGAATCAGTTTTACCCAACAATTTCCAAAGACAAAATCCAAACTTGTGATGCACAAACAGAATAACACCATCAATGAAATACTCAGTATGAAAATGCATGTGTGGTACTCACTCTACTGGCTACAGCCTCTGTGTATATTCCCTCTTTTTTTCCTTGGGGTCTGCATTCTGGTGCAAAGGACACATGGGAAAGCGATCTAGCAGAGCTTTAACAGATATCAGCAAAGTTCTAGGCATTTGGTGTTTTTACTTCTGTGTACTCCCACTTGTTTATAGATTTTCTTCAGATCCTGATCCTGCTGTAACATTAGATCGTATTTTGTTTCACTATCATTGTACACATTCTGACTGTGAGCTACACTAGGTGATCTCTAATCTAAAAAACCACAAAGCAATACATATGATTTCTGACCACCATTATCTGCAAAACTCCCATTTCAAATCCCCATTTTCCAACATACAAGGGGGAGAAAAAGAAAGTAAATTTTTTTAGGCCATCTTCTCCAGTAAGCCCGAGTCAATTTCTTCCCGCCTACTCCTCAGATCAAATGTCCTGAGTATCTGCACACCAATGAAATGGAGATAGAGCATCCCAAGGCTCTTCACTCCAGAACTTGTCACTTCTGAGATTTTACAGATATAAACTGTGTTAGCCCTGAGGAACCAAATGTCAGGCTTCAACACTGATTTTTTTTTTTTTTTCCCTGAGGAAGGACATGAGCTCCTGGCCTGCCCTAGAGCCTTATCCTCCAGCTGCACATGGTTCATGGTTCTTCCCCATTTCACATCTATGTAGGCCTTGCCTATGTCGTCCCATCACAGAGAAGTTAGCTGTGGGTCTGTCTGCCCCACTACTAGATCACAGACTGAAGAAGGCACAGAATTGTACAAATGAAGACTGAAATGGATATATTCTCCCAGTGCAAATTCAAAGTATGGTTGTAGACCAGAAAATCTTATATGACTCCAGCAACAGGAGTCATTCAAATGTGGGGGAAACAAGAGCATAAAAGTTTGAGACTTAGCACTGTGGACTGATAAAGAGAACTTCAGACAGGATTAAACAGGAACAAATTTAAGGTACAACTACTCTGAATACCATTTACCTGTGAATTATTTGAACCTATATTTTACTTCGTGTGCTACGTAAAATTTAAAACTTAGTATTGTAACCATTTGTTCTGAAATTTCTCTTGCCTGTGTTCAGACGTCTTGGGATAGACCTTGCTTTCCCAAGATGTATGATTTGAGAATCACAGAATTCACTGAAAGATTAGATGCAAGGGCCCTCAGAGAGTGCATGGTGCCAAATGCTGCTCAGAGCAGGGCTGACTCCAGAGGTGGATATGTTGTTCATGGCTGTGTCCTGGCAAATCTGGAACATCTCCAAGGGTGGAGATCCCCCAGCCTCTCTAAGCAACCTGACAAGGTCCTTTCTTTAGCCTTCCTTGGGGAGGAGGAGGAAGAGAGCAGGAGGAATGCAGCCGTACAGCAAGTGTAAGTGTAATAATATCATCTGTATTTTACGGGGAGGGGTGTAATAGGTGGGTGGGAGTAACATCCTTGACGAATGGCAGAAGAGATAGAACAAAGGCAAGTTCTTTCATATTTGTGTCCCTCAGGAAGAAAACGAAAAGTCCCATGAGGTCTTCCTACCCAGAGAAAGGATCCTTCTAGCGCGCTTCCTCTCCCATGATTTCTTTTTTGCTGAAAAGCAGGCACTGTCCATCAGTCATGAGGAGCTTACTAAATGAAAAACAGTAATTCTGCCAGACAAAGTGGCATCGCTGTCGCTCTGTGACATACTTGGGAATGAAATGGGCCACTGTCCCTGTATACAGATGGATTTCCTAAACATATGCAGTGAGGATGACTCAGTGGTTTTAGCCCCATTATCACAGATCACAGAATCACAGAATGGTTTGAGTCGGAAGAGACCTTGAAGATCACCTATTTCCAACTGCCCTGCTATGTGGGTTGGAACTAGACCTTTCACTAGACCGGGCTGCTCCAGGGCCCCATGCGACCTGGCCTTGAACAATCCCAGGGACGGAATAGCCACAACTTTCCTGGGCAACCTGTTCCAGTGCTTCATCACCCTGAAGAATTTCTCCCTAAAATTTCAATTTAAAGCCACTGCCGGGGCCGGCGAGACCGGGAAGGATGGCGAGAGCTGCCCAGGAGGTGGCAATCGGGAGCCTCTTACCGAAGTGGAGGAAAGGTGGAGGGAGGCTCCCAGGAAAGAGGTGGCTGCCTTTAAGGTGGGTTTATTTGCCTGCCAGATGGGAAGTCTGTGACCAGCCCCTTAGAACAGGTAAAGGCAGTAAGGCTTCTCCACCCACTCGCCTTGATCTTTCATCACCACCGTGGGCCAGGCGGGCGCTTGTGCAACGTGCGCGCCGCGCTCGGGAGGCTGCGGGAGAGGCCCATGCGCTGCCCGCAGCAGCCCGGGCACGGAGGCCTGAGCCGGCGGGGGCTGCGAGCCGGGCCCCCTCTCCGGCCAGCCTGGGGCTGAGCACCTGCAGCGGCGGGATGGAGCTCTGCCTCGGGCTCCTTCTCCTCTGGGCTCTCCTTCCTCCCGAGGCGCACGGGAAAGAAGGTAAGCGTGGGACCCGCCGCCGGTGCCTCTGCCTGGAGGGCTGGGCTGGGGCGCGCGGGGAGAGCGACCTGGCTAAGGGGCAGGGAACGGGACTGGCCCACGCGCCTGGGGCTCCAGGGACACCGCACAGGGACCGGGGTGTCGGGGAAGGGCAGCCGGGTGTGGGGGGACCAAGGCCTGGCAAATCCCACCCGAACCTCGGCGGCTCAGCGAACGAGCCCAGGTATGTTCTCCTCCTCCTTCGCCTCCTCCTAGCTGAAGCACAGATGCCTCGGCATATCCAGTGATCCAAGAGAATTCTGCCCCTGTTTCCCTCAAACACGGGCCTTGCAGATAACAAGTTTAAACACAAACTCAGAAAGTTTCTCCCCTCCTCTGGCAACACCCCCGCAGTTTCCTTAGGAAGCCCTCTTAGGAGTTAACCCTTGTGAGCAAGCGGACAGTCATTTTATCGGAGAGTCTTTTACCTTCCCTACTCCTGGAAGACGGAGCTGGGCTTTAAAATTTCTTGTTCCACCTCTTTAGGCTTCCATGTTTCCCTTTTGTGCATCACTTACTCCCTTTTATTAGATGTAGTGATTTTTTTTCCTTCCATCTTGGTAGTTGCACAGTGGTTATGAAACATGGGAGAATGGTAACTTTTAATAGAGAGGTGAGGGAAGTATAACTCTCTGCTCTGTTCCCTACCTCCTCCTGCAGTCAGTTCTTGCCAGGGACTTCTGTTTTGTACATCAAGAGGTGTTGGGGCTTTTCCATCCCAAGGGCAGTCCTCCTTCGCTTCTCCAGGCTCTCGACTGAGGGGACTTTGTTATAACTGGCAGCTCAGCCACGGGCTTATCTCAGATTCTGCGAGTGCTGAGTGATCTTTTAAAGCGTCCTTGACAAGCACGTTTCTATTAAGGATCCAGCTACGCGGTGGATGCAGCTGGCAGACGTTGTGGAGAAGGCCACCCTGGGTAAGAAGTAATATCGGGTGGCACCACGAAGGCTTTGGTTTCCAGATGCGTGTGACCAGTAGCTGGCAGTAATAGTCATGGACCTGTCTGCCAGCTTCTCCCCTATCTCAGCCATCTCATTTGGGCTGTGTCTGTGATCCACTCTTCCTTAACTTGTCTATCAGGGAAACAGCTCATTTTCCCGGCATCCTCTCTTATCTGAAGCCTTTCTTCTTTTTGGGGACACCTGCTCCCCTGTGGCTGGACAGCCACGTGAGATTCCTAGCAGCAAGGCTGTGGACCAGAGAGCTAGTAGTCCCTGAGTACTTGTATTCCTCTGCTTCTGTAGTCCTGGTGACTCAATCTTCCTTTCCATGGAGAATCCCTGGTGTGGGATTCACTTTGAGAAGTACTTCTTGGCAATGCACTTCGTCCCTCCAGTGGGCACTCAGCAGCTGAAGGTGCTGCCATTGCTGACAGTGCAGAGCATGGCACATGGGCTCTGCCAGGTTCCTGTCCTGGCCACTTCCAAGTTCCTTTTCCCTTGCTCTGCTAGAGCTTGCCATGCAGCCTCTCTCACTTCCACATTGCTGCTTCGGTCCTGAAGAGGACGGGATGGCATAGATGTTATCTGGGTGACGGTTCTGGCAGGACAGGCTACCTCACCCTCGGAGTTTTTGGAGCTAACCACAGAATAATACTATCTCAAATAAAGAGATTGAGAGTAGAGGGGAAGTGAATGAGGAGCCTTGTCTGGACAGGGAGTCTGTGGCTGGGAAGGTTTTGCCATATGACCATACTGTGAACACTTCGAACTTGCAAAACCTGGATTCCTGCTTTTCCCTTCTCCCAATCCTGAAAGGGTGTTTCAGAGGTGAGAACAGCAGCGCAATCCCTCTTATCTCTGATTCTGGGCCCACAGCCTGCTTCCTCATTCCACAGGACTCTTGCTGGTCTGCACTTTACACTATTACTTATAGTTGGCAGGGAGTATTTGTAAAACAGTCAGATGAGGGGGAGGAAACCTGGTTATTTAAATGCCATTTAAAAATCTCCCCACTCCTACCTTTTACCCCCAAATTCTTTTCTGAGATATTTAGAAGCAACCCCTCTGAATACACCCACAGGAATCTAAAAGGGAATCCAAAGAATTTTTCCTGTTTCTTATGTTCCCAAGCTGGGACTTCGATAGGTGCACAGAAACCAGTCGTCTGTTCTGGCAGCGCTGGCAGACTCAAAGGCAGGCACGAAGCTGCACATCCCACAGTATGTCTTATTCCAACTCCTCTGCTTTCTCAATGTTTGCCTACAAAGTGACACATTTTTAATGTGTCTTCAGATCAAGACTTTAGGCCAAACTGCGATCGCATTTTCAAATTCTTTTGAGGGCTAAAAATTAACATACCAATGATTTTCTCCTTTGTCACACGACTGCAGCAGCAAGGCTTAAAGCAGCCGTGCAATTCCGCAGGAGGTGGCCACGCTATGGCCGGAGCCATTACTCTCTCTTGATGCCCCGGCCAAAAAAGTCGGAAAGTGGGGAGAGGGTTAAACGATTTCTTGGCCACCGTCAGCTGGTGGACAGTCTGAGTCAGAAGCAGGGGGCTCATCAGTTTGCACAACTGATGCACCTCACGGCTTTTGGGTACTGTGACAATGGAAAGTCCCTTCTACAACTTCACACTGCCTCTGTACTTTCCCACTGTGTTTCAAGTACTGAATAGTCCCTCCAGGCGACACTGATTGATCTTTTGTGTTGGTAATTTATTTGATTGCCTTCCTTTTCAGCCATTTAGTCTGCTGCCTTCCTATTCCAAGGGAGGATGTGTTCAGCTGCTAATGCCGGGTTCCCATTTGAATAGGCTTCAGCCTCCTTCTTCCTTTTTGGGGCAGTTTTAGGAAGTGATAAAATTTGTCAGGGTTGCATTTTTTGGATGTGTGTTGGAGGAGGTCTCACATATTAGTAAAAACTTTTAACTCCTCACTAGGTGCCCTGTCTTGTATCTTTCCATCCCTCCTCCAGTGATGCTTTTTGAAGGTGAAAGGCTTCAAAGTATGGGGGGGTCGAGAGAGGAAATGCAGGCTTTACCTTCTTTGACAAAAGAAGGATGAAACCATTCCGTGGGCCATATGAGTTGGGTCACTGATTTATTTTTTCCCTCTCTTCTGGTTTTCAGTGGATCTACTTGACACAAGCACTGCACAGGGTGAACTGGGCTGGCTTCCAGACCCTCCAGAAGTAGGGGTAAGTACACACATTCAAGGAAGGGGAGCCACCGACAGTACTAAATGATGAAAAAAATATAATCCATGTTGAAATTTCACCCCACCTCTGGAAATTGAGCTTCTGAGGCTCCACCCCCTCCTGGACATTTTAGGCTTTGTAAGTCTCTTTCCCTTCACCTGGGCAGCCTCATCCCTAGCCAGCTTTTTAAGGACTGATGCCTATTGACTTCCAGCATGACTGAACATATCCTTGAAATATACTGTTTCCATGAAGTAATAAAGCAATGAAGAAAAATAAAAAAAATCAAATCATCACCCAGTTTTTCATTCTGTCATGCTGCACATAAATCTCATGTCTTTTTTTATTCCAGGAAAATAGGCAGATCAAAAGTATTTCTGTCTTAGAGTCTCTCAAGAAATTAGAAACACATTATAGGTTTTTTAATTCAGCATCTGACTGAAGAAATAACTGTTAACTCACGGGGCAGCAATCTGCCCGTGTGGGTGGGCTGCAAGATTCTTGGACTTTACACCAGGCTGTGGTGTTTGGTCCACACCGCTGACAGTGAGAGAGGAATTTCTCTTTGTTTTGTGACTGTAAAATTGAGCTGATGGAAGTGCCTCCTGAAAACACTGCAACACTGGACCCCGAAAGACAGCTGAACTCTCAGCTGTTTTTGTACAAGTACTGCTATTTTGTACGAAGCATAGTTGGGCAGTCCCTCTGGTGTCACAACCTACTTTAGTGAAGGTGGTTTCCTTTGTAAGAGCAGTACTGTGGGAGTGGTGGAAGGAAGGCACAAAGAAAAGGGAATTTAGGGAATTTAGGGACTAAGCTTCGGTAGTTAGGACGTTATGTTAATACACAGTTTCAGTTCTTCATCCATGCTCTTGTCTTTGTAGCAAGTCCCAAGCTCTCCTGTGGGGAGTCTTCACCCTTCCTGTTCCAAAGTAGACCTGGGTTCAGCCTGTTCCTAACTCATTTCCATAACTTTCCTCTGTAATGTGCTGTGGCTGGTTTAAATCCACCCCAGCCTCCTCCTCCCGCTAGCATTGCTGGGTGAAGTAGAGCCAGACAGTGAGGTTCTCCTGTACTGGCATAACTGCATTTGTTTCATTAGTAAAGCTGTTTTGGATATTATTAGTAGTATTATTATACCCTTCTCAAAACAGGTGCCCTAGTGAGACACACATGTAGATCATGTTTTGCCCATTGTTCCCTTTGTTGTCTCATCAACTCTCTGTGTGGTAATTTTACCCTGATTCTAGGCTCCGGGCATGTTCAGGATAAAGTTTGCCTCTTGAAAAGATTGGAAAAAAACAACTGGAAAGTGCATTCTAAAAAGAAATCTGATAGAAAGAAAATAAAACCTTTATTACAGAACATGAGTGTTGCACAGTAGGTTCAGAGCAGTGTGAGGAGTTGGCATATCCTTCTGCTTGTGCTACATCTGCTTTTTAAAATATATATATTCAAAATATAATTGTAACTGAGAATTTTTGAAAATTATGAGGAACATGGCCTGAGAAGAATCAAAACTAACAGGTCAGGATATGGATGACTGATAAAACAACAGAGGATGAAGAATAGATTCACTGACTTCTCATGAGCAACTCTTTTGAGGAGATTTGTTTAATTACATCATTTCCCAATAACTGTTAGGGGGAAGTCTGACAAATTGCCACAAGCAAAGAGGGAACAATGGCTGATTCTCTTGTAATCAGAACTTTGAACAGGTGTTTCTGAAACCATTCCTTCAAAATGAAGAATTAAATATCTTCAAAAAAGAACGGAAATTAATTCAGAACATGTTTTGACAAAAAAAGAACCAAGATTAGTGCTGGATAATCTGACTAGGTTGATTAGTAACAGGCTGGAAACATCGGAGCTGTATTGCACGCAGAGCTGAAGGGTGTACTTCGTGTAACACTGCTACCTGTACCTAACCTCAGATGCCGGAGATGTAGCATCAGTGAGCTGGATTTGTGTCAATATACTTATCGCACAGAGGAGGAATGTGCTGTGGGGAATTTTCCTGCTTTATATGGACAAGGCCCCCGAGGCATAGCCCAGAAGAGGTTGGCTAAGTCTGTGG
Organism: Callaeas wilsoni; assembly: GCA_013398955.1. Classification (NCBI taxonomy): domain Eukaryota; kingdom Metazoa; phylum Chordata; class Aves; order Passeriformes; family Callaeidae; genus Callaeas; species Callaeas wilsoni. Next base: position 42,443 of record VWPU01017968.1, read on the forward strand.
AGGCAGAACTACTCCTTTGTTTCTTCCTCACTTCTAGCCAATGACAGAGGATGAAGTGGCTCGCCAGGTGTGGTTGTTTCACGGTCAGACCGTGGCTGTACCCAGTGCAGACAGTGCTCCCGTTACACACGGGCTCAGCCTGACAGCACCGCTCGGTTTCGGACAGCACTTCAGTAGCGCAGAACTTCTGCACCACATCAGCCAGCATCTTGCCTAAGCTTAGAGGTAGTCTTTGAGTGAAAGTCTCTATACTTTAAGTGTCTGTAGAGTTTTGTTTGTTAAAATGCTTGTGCTAGCTTGCTTTGTAGTAGCTATTTAGAAAGGATTTCATTCATTTTAGGCTACTATTGGAAACTGGGCTTTTAAAGAGGCAGAGGATAGCTCCTACAATCCCTTTTTATCTACCTTACCGCCCACCGCCCCCCTCCTCCATCACCTAACATAGTTCTTGATAATTCTTTTTTGGCTTCGAAGTTTTGCCACAGCAACACCAGGTGGGCATGGAGAGGTGTATTATGGTAGTAGTGGTAGGTTTCCACCTTTTAGCATATATTAGAGAGCCAATGATGGCCAGTTTGAAGGTGTCAGGAGTACAGAATTTACTTGCTCTCACATTTCTTAAAAACTCCTCATGCTGCACAAACAGCCTAGCTACCTGAACTGATTTCAGAAATCACTGAAACTGTTCGAAAAGGACCTCTCAAATCCAATCATGAACAAATTCACTTATGAGGCATAGTGGCACTGCTTTTCAGCAGCTTGTAAAATAACAGTATAAAAAGTTATTAATCACTAATTTGCTTTCAAATATAATTGCATCAGCTGTGAACAGATGGTGATGAGGAATCATGTTTTCCTCTTGCATTTTGCTTTTAATAGACAAGGCCCTAAGCCATCCAGCCTGGCTTTGAAGTCAGCCTTGTTCTGAGCAGGGAATTGGAGTAGAGAACCAAAGGTCCTTTCCTGCCTAAATATTTGCATTTGTGTGATAGTTTAGAATTGTTTGTTTATTAGAATTCTGAGCTTGAATTTTTAGCCCAGGCACAAAAGGTCCTCATGATTTTATGTTTTGATTTTCTTTTCATGATTTTATGTAATATCTATTCCTATGGATTTTCTGCATCAGTTTATGTAGGCCTACTATACAACATCCTGAGCAATCCAATATTTGTCTTTAATGCTGTGATTATCTCACTTCCAGCTTGTGGGCCTATCTTGAAATTTTCCTTTTATCCACAATTTCCAATTTTTGTGTATGTGAATAGTATTTGCATAATCCAGTCATACTTCCATGAGTACATGTGACTACTTAAGTTCCAAGCCATTTGTACTGGAGAATGCTGCACACTGGGCTTCCCTATATGACTTTGTCTCTCTGTACTGTTGAATGAATTGTAAATTAAACACATTTTATTCTTTTTTAGCTGCTACATTTTTTTGGGAGATGTGCTTTCACCAGTTCTACAGCTGCCCTTGCTTGTAAAAGGGTCCTTTTTCACGGTGACTTTGTTTTTAAATTGGATGTATATTATTTCAGGAATCACATGAGCTCTACTGCTGCCAAATTGTGCCATAGTTATTACATATTAAAAGTTTGGCAAGGCTCAGTTCTTAACTGGTAGCTGGTTTATGGAGCTTATTTTCCCCAACTTATTCCTGCATGGATCATAGCATTATTAAATCTTCCAAATGACTTTCTTAGTCTCCTTTCCAGGCTGCCATTGTTCTCATTCTTTCATTCACGGTGAGGAGGAGGACATAATTCTTTTCCTGCCTATTCCATACTCTTGCTTGCTTCCATACATGCTTCAAAGCATCGCTATCAGTTTCAAGCTTTCTACCAGTTCCCCAGTGTGCACGGCACTCGATCTGCTCAGCTTTTCCAAAGTCTACTTTCAAACAAGACTTAAGGGTGGGCATTTAATGCCAGTGACCTAACGTCAGTGAATGGCCACTAACAGCCACAAAGGCTATCAATGAATAGCCACTAACTACGACTATTGTGGCTCTAAAAACTCTTGAGAACTTTGGAAGTTATGTGATTCTTGTTCAGTTCTGCACCTCATGTTCCACAGAAAGTTTAATTATGACCATAGCAACTACCAAAGCTATGTGAATACAATTTGATTAAGCCAAAAATCAAATCTTTTATTTTATCATGTTCTTGTCATATTAAAGTCCAGGCATAGTTCAAATTCTACACTGATAAATTTTTAGTTAATAGACTAGATCAAGTGCCTGTGCCCTGTCAGCAACTTCTATATCACTGACTACACCATAACATTTATGTGCCTTCAGGTTCTAGCAAGGTGAGGTTGTGTTCCACCAGATTCAGTGGTCCTAGATTTCAGTATCAGCCGATGGCTGGTTTCTGTCTCCACCACTTGTGGTCAGACAGATAGGCCTGGTCACAAAGGAAATAGTGCTGTGGGGCTCACAGCCTTCAACCTGCAAGCAATTCCAGCACAACACTCCTATCTCATTAAACCTGGGCAGTTCACTTAGTCAGACTCGTTGATCTCTTGCTCAGATAGCCTTATCTGGAAGAGTCTCAGCCAGTCAGCTTTTCATAGCATCCGAAGGTTGTGTGAAAAACAGCCATCAGAAAAGCTGTTCTGTGCACCTCCTCCCACAACTGTTCATGCATGTCCTTTAGGAGCTAACTCAGAGGAGTGCCATCACCTCTGAAGCTGGAGTAGAGTAGCAGTGTACACCTCACTGCTCTCAGTTTAAGTATCAGGCATTGGGGATTAGCTCCTCCGAATGAACAGGATCTGTACAGAAGTAAGGGAAAAATGCTTAGTAAAGCCAACAACTACCTGGAAATGGGAACAGCTCTGGCTTCAGGGCTGTTCCTGTTAATTGAAAATTAGTTATTTTGTGTCAGTTTGGGAGAGAAGGAAAAAAATTGTTATGCATATCCAGATATACTTTACTCAAACGTGTGAGAAGGGGGAATACAAACCAGTGAGATGAGAGCAAGTGAAGTGTAAATTAATAGCTGTAGGGAAGGCCAGGTTGCATGAGCCACCAACTAGGCAGCCTAGGATGGAGTCACTGCCAGAGACCCAAGAATCTTGGCCAGTGCACTCAGCCTTGTGACCTGAAGGGCAGAAAAGAGCACGTTGTGAGCTGAAGTGAAGATGCTGTACAGCCATGACATTCATCACCACGGCTGCTAGGGCACTGTGGTGGTGACAGCACTGTTGCCTGGCAGCTTCAGAAAGTTGCTTCTCTCTTTTATAGCTGTTGAATGAGTGGACAAGGTTCACTGAACTTCCTCATGTCAACACAAAAGCAGCACAAGTCAGCTGGAGCTCGGAGATTAACCTGCCCATAGCATGGTCCTCCAAGAAGACTAACAGGCTATTTAAAATAGTAATAATAGTAAAAACCAAACAAACAAACAGAAAACCCAAACAAAACGACTTCTATTATAATACCAAGTAAAATACTGGTGAGTTTGCAGGCAAGCAATTAGAAAGAAGAGGCTTCACATCTTTTGTTGCCTGCTGTGTCCTTGAAGGATGAACCTATGCTTTGAACTGTGATTCTCACCATCTCAGAGGCAGATCTGCAGAAAAGTATTCCCACGATTTATTTCTCAGAAGGTTATTTCCATTGTTTTTAAGGCCTAGTTTCTGGCTTCTCTTTGCTTGACCTGAATATTGCCAGCTCCTCACATGACTTTCAGGCTGCCATCTCCTGCAGCTTCTTTTCTCCAGGCAGGTTTGAGCATCATCAAGGCACAATTACCTTATCCCTGTGTGAGATTCCACCTGATCCACCTTTAAAAGGAACTGAAACAAACGGAGCAAGTATTGCCAATCACCATAAGACTAATTTCCAGGTTCTCTGTAAACAGTAGAAGTACACTTGACACACCATACAAAACCACGGCTCACAATATAAAGCCCTTTACCTTGAAAAAATGAAAAGAAAATCACTTTCTTTGACAATGGATCCTATGCAATGTAATGCAAAAATAACATGAGAGCTAACATTTGCTTTACTGGTAATATGGCTTTAGCCATGAATTCTGAACTCTTAAGATGCACAATCTGATTTTCCACTCCTGTCCTTTTTGTAGTTATTGGTATTGTTAGTGAGGTTTTTTTTGTTAGCAGAACAGGTATATACGAAACAAGTGTTCCAAAGCAGCTGAGTGAAATGTCGGACTGGAGTACCATTATCCCTCATCTAGCAGCATCTGTTGTGACCAGAACTGTTTTCATGCAAGACCTTAATGTGGTCAGGCAGTTCAGAGAATGAGCAGACAGCAGAACCTGGGTTTGATAAACAGGTTCCGTAATCAATGCACTGGCTCGGTGTCTCACATTAACACCTTATCTTCCCATGAGAGCATGAGTACAAGTTAAATTGAAAGGACATGGGTGGGATGGAGACCTATGTGCTAGTGCCCTAAAGAACAAGTAATTACATAATGGAGTTGCTCCTCCCTGAAAATAACCAATGGATCATTGTGGGGAAAAAATATATCATCCCACCCATAAAGATACTGTAGATAAGTAAACATCTCTACTGTGTTCAGTTGTGTCAAAGGCTCCGTGATGATGTGATGAAATTAAAATTGCCTGACCATAGCCAAATGATCAAAGAAATAAGAGCAGCCTCAGCTGTTCTCAGATTTAAAGTTATAGGACTCATGAAGTGTCTAGATGTCACCACACTTCTTTCATCATTGTCATCTAAATTGTCTTCCACACCAGCAAAAGAACTTCAAAGAGTATTGAGAAACTTTCAGTAAAGGGTCACAGAAGCTTCAATTCTGGAATACACCACTGTGGTGATGCTATTTTTGGTTGGCTGGTCCAGCTGACCTCCTGACAAATTTCTGTCAGATGTATTTTAACTGAAGAGAAGCTCTTTGCTGGATCAAGACGGGTGCCAGCGAGGTGCCTCTCTTGTCACCGGCTTTCCTCTGAGGAAACTACACTATGATTGTAGCACAGCTGTAATTACCTTCAATGCTGAATCTGTTCCAGGAAGGTTTTCTGGTCACGGTGGCACGCAGATGCTACTATATGAAAGTCAAGACACTCCACAGGCGAGATTGCAGCCAGGGAAAGGGGATAAACACAGTTCAGTGGCACACGTTCTCCTAGGTGGTTTCAGGCTTGGCACACCAGCAATGTATTGTTGCTGAAAAAGGTTGCTGTTTTGGGACCTTGCAATTTTTCTTCAGGAAGAGATTTAATGGCCTCTCAATTCTGTTGAAAATTAAATGAGATGGAGATACACTTGCTACGCACAGGTACACTGTAGCTGGCTTTGCTACCTTAGCAGGTCTTTTCATCTTGGTGAACTTTTCTAATGCAAAGTTAAACAAGTTATTATTGGATTTCAGCATATGAACTCTGACTTTTCCAGAAGGAATTCTTACTAACTTTTCCAGTGGAGACATGCATCTTAGTTTAGTAACTTTAAACTTACTGGCAAGATGCTTGCCTCGCTTTTGCTTCTGTAAGTCTCTTAAAAGTATCACCGTGCCTTTCCTCGAGGGTCTGCAGACCGCAGTCTGGAAGTCACTGTGCTAAGGTGATGTGAAAGCAAATGAGATAGAGGTCACAGCAGGCAGGCTCTTATCTGAAAGGAGACAGGCTAGTCCCTGGCAAGCTGGAGATGGAGACAGTATTCTTATTGCGAGTCACAAGCTCTTCTGACTCCAGTCTGAGCCTACAATTTGCAATACTGTCACAGTCTGCTGCCTCTGTCACTGGTAGCCTACCTCTCCATTAGCAGGGATGAAATTTGTATTTGTCAACATAAAAAGTTTGTTTGCTTTTTTTTTCCCCCACCTAAAAAAGGCTAAAACCAAAAGAGATCTCTTTATTGATGCCTGCAAAGCCTGAGACAGTGGCTCCAAGATGTGCAAACTGTCTAAGTTTGTTTCCATCTTATACCTGATGGTAGATCCTAGGAAGAGTAGCCCACAGATGGATGGAGGAATCACAGCTTGTCCTAGATAGGTTCTAATATGGAATCAAACCAATGTGAGGAAAGTTCCTCTCTTTTTTTTCCTTTTTCCTGAACTTGCAGTGTTTTGAGGTTATTGACACAGTACCTTTGCTCTGAGGTTGTTATTCGCTTGACTCTAATTGCTGTGCTGGAATTATTTTGCTCTGTATTACACCACCACACCAAGATTTTCAAGAACAAACCTATGGAACTAGATGCCTGTGTTAGTATATGGGTTTCTGAGACGTTCAGAACACCCATTTGTTACTCAAATCCAGTGGCTACATCCTTAGACTTTTTAGGAAGCCAAGCCACTAAATTATGGCACTCTCCTGAATGCATTGGCATTTGTTTTCTTAGTGACTTTTAAAGAATTAATTTAGGAGTTTGAAGACTAGTTTAAGGACAGTTTAGACTCTAACTTAAAAAAGAACAGAATTTAAAAGGCATTTTAAAGAATAAGATACAAAGAGTTTAAGAACTCTTTAGCTTGCTTGGAGCAGAGAATTGGACTAGATATCCAAGGGTCCTTTCCAGCCTGAATCTTTCTATGATTCTGAATCTCATGAGAAAGTTTTCTCTCGCATCAAAACACAAGTTCACTCACTGCTAAAATGAGGAAGTCTGACTAACACTGTTCCCCACTTCTAGAAGAATGTTGCCCATCCTATGACTGGAGTAAGGCAACAGTGTCTGGAATGAAGTGGGTAAAAAGTTATATTATCAAAGGAGGTCGATTCAATGTCATTGGCAGACAAACTACAGAGCCAAGTAATTAATATTGATTGAGCCAGACTTTACCACACATGTTTATTAAGAACATTACATTAAAAATCAGAGGCATACATTTTGATTTTGCAGCAGATTCTTTGAGGATGGGAGACAGTTGCCTGGCAACTTCTGGTCTCATCACCCTTTCATTAAATGTTGTATGTAACAGTTTTCCTCTACTACTTTGAATTTAAAAGCTTCACTGAATAATGAAAAGAAGTCAGAAGCATATTTAACAATAGTTCTGTATTGTTAGCATAAATAATATCCTCATTTTACTTCCTTTACCCATCAGCAGTAGAGTCTAGAAGAAACATGTCTGACTCCCTTGTTATTTCTTTGCACCACACTGCATATGAAACTGTGCAATAGTCAGTGCCAAGCATCTTTGCTCTGAAGAACTGAGTCTGGAAGAAGCTGGGCTGAGATGAGCTAAGAAATACAGGGGCTAGCAGCTGGATTTTTTCCCAGCAGTAGAGTTTAAAGGAAATTTTTTTTTTTTTTTTTTTTTGCTAGAGTTGTCACCATTGAAAATGAAACTTTGGTCTTGTATCATGTAAATTTTGAAAATGTATTTTCAGGACATGCACCACAACAGCTCATGTCTTTCGGTGAGACATGCAAAAAACACTTTCTGGTGACATTTGTCTGTGGTAGTGCCTTGGGATAAACTGCTAATGGAAAGTTGTCTAACTCTCAGCCTCCAAATGCAATTATGCTTTTCCCAGGCAGACGCATATTGAAAAATGCTTCTAAAAGCCAGTCCTAACACTGGCAGTGTAGGAAAGCTACTTTGCTCTTATTCTCCCTTCTACTTCAGTATTCTTCAGGATGTATTGTAAATTCAGTTCTGTAACATTTTCCAGAAGGTTTTCAGTTAAAGACTGCAAGAGGTCATTAAGTGATTGTACCTTCTGCTTGATCAACTGGGATTGATCCGTCAGTCTCTTCCTTTGTTTTGCTATAATAAATCCTTTGACCTCCAGTTAGTGAAATAAGTGTAAATCCTGTGTGCTGCAGGTCCACGCCAGCTGGATCAGATTAAGAGGGTGGGGTAACACTGGAGATTAATTATGTGGAGAAAAAAGGGAACAAGAAGGGACACATAGATACCATCCACAGAACTTCCTGGGAGCAGACTGCTAGTGTGCATTTAGGTAGAAGGCTGAAATCATCTGGAGAGGAGCTTGTGCTATCAGCAGGGCTTGCTGGCTTGAAGAAAGCTCTCCAATACATTTCAGAGTGGAGTTGGGTAGGAGGTATGCTCTAAGTCATGGCATAAAAACAGAGCCTCTTTGGTGCTCTGTGGGTCCATCTCTTGTATTCCACTAGCAGAGTGACCTGGTCTGTGGGGAGACAAGCTGTTGTGCTGTGAGCACAGGAGGTGGTGGTTGAAGAAATGTGTGAATCTCATGCTCAGCCCTTGAGATTTGACAAGTCTGGAGTAACACAGAGACGGAGGCCTTGTTTAAATTGCATCTTAACCTGGGGTGTGATTTAAAACCAAGATGCTTAAACTTGTGCCAATACCTATGTGTGCACTTGTTTCAATTTAATTTGATTAAACATTTAAAGCATAATGAGAAAGGCAGTCTTAGCACTGGGGGAAAGAGGATGTAAGTTATTTTCCCTGTGGACAAAACCTTGCTTTCCAAATTTTCAGTTCTCATGTGTGAGTTACTCAAAAGAGAATGTTCTTTGGATTTTGTATCTGACTGGTGGTAAGGAAAGGAAAACCAGAACCACCTAAAATTTGGCAAAAGTATATGTTAAAATCAGTATCAAACTTTATTGGATTCATGCAAATAGCATTAGTGAGGTCATATAACCAGCTGGGCCCATGTCCTCCTCTCAGCCATTATTTGCCTGGGGAAGATGCAGAACCTAAATGCAATAAGTCAGGAAAATCAACTGAGTTTTAATAGTTACATTAGGTTTTGCAAAATATCCCACTTAAAGAAGCGTGAACTCCAAGTTAATGAGTACTTGCTCTAGAACAGTCCTTCTGCAATTCACCTTCCCATTATGCCAGGCCATCTTTTCTCTTACCCCCAAATGCTGTGCATTATTTCCAGGGGCAGACAATAGTCCTGGTCTCGTAGGTCCTACTGTACACTCTGAATGTAAACTGTGGCAGAGAGAACTGGCCAATACATGGGAGAAGTAGGTCTTTTTCTCAATCTCCAAGATAAGGCAGTGCATGAAAGAAGTAAATTGGAACCGAGGTAGGATGAAGGGGATGTACAAAGGTCTATCTATGTAAGTCAGATCCTAATTGCAGGATCCTCTTTGCTCCCTATGCACAGAGTTAAGGCAGTCATGGGGCTCTAGACCAGATGCAGCTTTTGCTGAGTGTAAGAGACCTTTTAGCTGGCCAGGCTTTGAGCCCTGAACCCTATGTAAGAATTGATTTTTAGGCAAGATTTTGTCATATTTGAAGTGGAACTTGTTTCTCACATCTGTCTAACAAGATGTATTGTCTTCTCCCCTGGGAGCAGTGGAGCGAAGTGCAGCAGATGATAAATGGTACCCCGATCTACATGTACCAGGACTGCAGTGTGCTTTCCGAGGGTGACACCGATCACTGGCTTCGTACCAACTGGATTTATCGGGGTGAGGCAGCCTCCCGCATTTATGTGGAGCTAAAGTTTACTGTGAGGGACTGCAAGAGCTTCAAAGGTGAAGTGGTGACCTGCAAAGAGACCTTCAATCTCTATTACATGGAGTCTGAACAAGATGTCGGGATCCAGTTCCGCCGCCCTCTGTTCACCAAGGTGTGTATTGCTGGGGGTGAAGACTGAGTCATATCTTTCAGCTTAAACTTGTCATATCTTTCAGCTTAAGCTAGGTGTGTCTTGCTGGCTGGGACAGGCCAGGAGAACCAGCATCTGGGGAAGGGCATGGATAGTAAGCGTTGTCCTTAGAGTAAACTTTACCCCCAGTGCCCTCTGGGATGCTTAGAGCAGTCTTTGCCACAGGAGGCACAGGAGGTTTCAGATGAGATCAGACCTGTGTTCTCTGTAACCTCTTATTTAACCAGACACCACGTAGGTAAGGATTCTAAAGGGTTGTGACAGGGCTGGATGGCTACACCAATTTTGAGAAATAGTAAAGCAGAGACCAAAGGAATTTTACTTGCCTTAGGTAATAAAACAAGATTAGACCAAGCAAAGAACAGAATCCAGTTCAGGTCTCAGTGGTCCTGATTATTTACTCTGATTGCCATGAGATACAGGGTCTTATTTTATAAACCTGGAGGTGATGGCTTGCTACAGTGAAATTCTCCCTGGTGTGAAGGTATCTAGCACCTGCTGTATTTTACCTACTGTTTTCCTCAACATTGTGCCCTCGTGCCATGGAAACATTGGAATTGCAGAACAGAGAACCTCTGCTTTTTTTTCAGAAGAAATTCTACAAGCCAGTTCTGTTTTAGTAGAAGCCACAGACCTAAATTATTTGACTGCCCTTTCCTTTGCAATTTAAATGGGACGTGATGAAAACAAAGAGTTGTAAAGGCCACCACAGGCAGAGCAGAACTGTGGTAACTGATTCCCCTCCCTCCTCAGTGCTCCTCCACCTCCCCTGCAGCCTACAACATGAATTTGTGTGATACCTCCACAACTCCTAAACATGCTTTATGATCCCACTGCCAAATGCAGCTGCTCTACAGAGCCTTTCATCTCCCATCCAGCTACAAGGAGTGGGTGGTGTTGTACAATGGGAGGGGGCCTGCAGAGGAGAGGATCAGTTATCAGGCTCTCCCACCAAGAAGAAAGGCCACCCCACCTGCAGTCCAGCTCTTCCATGTCACAGGGTGTCACAGAGGCCTTTCCCATTTGCTCAAGCATGCAAAATATCCTCACTCATTCATTCTTATCCTTTGTTTGCAGAGGCAGTGGGAATGCAAAAGCATGGGAGCATTTTTCACCCAAGTATCTACAGTGCTGAAATATGTTGAGTGCTGCACAAGGAACACCTTACAGTAGATGATCTGAACTGCAGCAACTACAGCCTAAAAACAGGTGGCTGTAATTCCCTGGTTGGTTTCAAAGCACAACTCTTGAGTGGTGGTGTGAATTTACTGCGTGCAATTTGCAAACAAAGAAAATTACCACAGAAAAGAGATTGGCTCCTGTAAGGGGCAGTTCCTCAAGACCTCTGAAATCAGAGACTCGGAACACAGGGTAGTGTAGAAGACCAGTGAATGACTATGAAGCATTTGAAGGAGATGATGGATGGAAGGTACACAGGCAGGAAAAGATGCCCGCCCCATTTTTAACACCTCGTCCAAGTGCAAAGAAAGCATGCAGTGCAGTGGCATTAGAAGCAGTTGACCAGACAGCCCCTAAAAGGCCTTAGTATAAAAGAGGCTTGAGAGGCATGGGTGTCTCAGCTGCTGTGGCCTGCTCAGATGGTAAAGATGTTGTCTTTCTCTCTTTCATGTAGCTCAACACTGTGGCAGCAGATCGAAGTTTCACAAGCAGAGACATCGAGTCGGGGGCCATGCAGCTGAACACAGAAGTGTGCCCCATTGGGAAGCTCTCTCGCCGGGGCTTCTACCTGGCTTTCCAGAACTCTGGGGCCTGCGTAGCGATGGTGTCTGTCCGAGTGTATTACAAGACTTGCCCAGAGGCGGTGCGGGGCCTGGCCCGCTTTCCAGAGACGCTGGCAGGCTCAGAGGGGCTGACAGAAGTGCCTGGGGTCTGCGTGGAGTATGCAGCTGAAGAAGTGGGCTCTCCCCCTAGGATGCACTGCAGCACTGATGGGGAGTGGCTGGTACCAGTGGGCCGATGCCTTTGTGCTGTGGGGTTTGAGGAAGTCGATGGGAGCTGCGTAGGTGAGTATGCAGACACTAGCTGTAGGCCATGGGAGAGGTTCCAGAGAGCTAGAGATCAGAGTATCTATAAGCAGAAAGTGGGATCAGGAGAGTTAGTGTGGTCTACCTCTCTCTTGCCTACCTTCTGTCTCTTATATCTTTCCTTCTCCTTACCTTCTCCTTAGCTTCTCTTTTTCAGTTGTGATTTTTCTCCTCGTGTGTCAGGTGTAAGACCTGCATACACCTCTCCACTCCCTCTTGGATTTCATCCAGGAGCTTTCAGCTCTGGAGCTAGTTTCTGCGAGCTGTAAGTATGTGATTGACACTGACTCACTCAACAACTGGTTCTCAGCTCTTAAACAGCAGCCTTGTTCTCCCAGGGCAGATGGGTCAGACACACAGAGCAGGGTATTTGTCCCGTGACTAGAAAGCTGAGAGGCAGAGGGGACAGGTAACTCCTTTGTCCTCCCTTCTTGGACTGGGATGGCTCTTCTGCCATGGGAAACCACGTAAAGCATATTGCATAATACCGTGGTGCCTGCTCTTCTGAAGAAGAGCAATTAGCAAGCAAAAGAGTCACCAGGGTGCTGGAGTCAGGGCAAGCAAGGGTTGTTGGAGTAAGAAGTGCAGGACTCTCCCTGGGCTGCAGAGGGGACAAGATTCAGCTTCTTAAGGCAACTTAGTTTGTCATGGGAGAGGATATGTGAGATGTTTTGGGGGATATGTATTACTGCAGGGAGGGAGGTAAAAGACAGCACATCTCTGCTCTTGTTGCCAGAGCTGTATGGCACAACGCTAAGGCCACAGGGATCCACGCAGTGCTCTCAGATTCAGCAGGTGCCCCATGTCTCTGCTCTGCTCTGCTCCAAGGATCTGGTGTCTCTGTGAATCCCTACTGCTTGCTTCTCATTTTGCTTGGGGAGCTGGAGATGCTTGGGGAGCTGGAGAAGGTTGAAGCACAAGATCCTTGCCCTCCTCCAGCAATCCCCTCTCCTTGCACAGCCCAGCCAGTTTTTCCACTTAGGTGCTACAGAGCTCTCCCCGCCCTCCTAAGAGCACTCCTCTGGGAAGGGGCAGGGAAGCCGTCATGTCTGGACAAGTCTGGACTGCTATCGCAGCACAGGTTCATTCTACATCTGTGCTTTCATCCCACTCCGCCCAAGTACAGCTGCAGCCAGAAGTATCTTTTGTAGGATTAGAAGGGACCAGGGAGGTCTCCCAGGAGAGGAAGGGAAGAGGGGAGAACCTAGCAGGAGTAGGTACTTCATGTCCGGAACAGTGTCTTATTGGAGCATCAGGGGAGAAGGTGAATGCCAGGGGATGTCTTAGGATCTGCTCCCTCAGCAGAAAAGACCAGACTGTGCAATGGACTGGGAGCAATCCAGCTCAGGATAAAGACTGGAATCAAAGCTTTTACTTTGTCCTCAGAACAGGGGAGGACTTCTTCAGGTATATAAAGTGCGACAGGACGACAGGATGAAGACCTGGCAGTGTCATCTGATTCTGAGTTTTGCGTAGAGTAGGGACAAAAAAAAAAAAAGAGAGAAAGCTGCACTTTTGCCTTTTAACAGGGAAAAGAACCTGACCTCTATTACAGGACAGGAGACAACAGAAAGCCAGAGGGTCAGGTCCTTAGCTAGTTCCCTCAATCTCTCAGTGAATTCCCAGCTGTATAAAGCTCTGCTGGGTGCAGAATGGCTCAGCCACCCCACAGTCCCAGAAAAGCTGTGCCTGCCCCAGAGCTTTCAGACTTTGCTGCCCATAAACCCAGAGCTCGTGATTAACTTCCTCAAGTCTGTAATTTGCTGTGCCCACGGAGGCTGGCTGTGCCCCGGCCTGTGCTCCGGCTCCTGGCTGGGCTCTGCAGGGCGGCAGGTGAGCCGAGCTCCCTCAGCCCCGGTCTGCTGCCTGCAGCCTGCCCGGCCTGGCTGGCAGTCACACTCACGAGGGGCACTTGTAGCAATAAGGAACGAAGGAAGCGCCCCAGCCACCCTCTCTGCCCGCTGGTGCTTGGTGAGCAGGCCCTTTCCCAGGCTTGTTTTTCCCATCACGCCGCCCGGAGCGGGTGCCCAAGGCGGGGGAAACCGGGGACCAGCGGGGCTGGGAGGGAGCCGAGGCTGCTGGCTGCGCGCCCGCCTCCCCCGCCCCCGGGGCAGCCGCCCCTCCACCTCCGCACCCCCGGGGCAGGGCGGGGGGGAACCGGGAGCCCCGGCAGACCCGTCCTCACGGCCGGCCCCAGCGTCGGGCCGGGCCGGGCCGGGCC
>VWPU01017972.1:0-111175 GCA_013398955.1 Callaeas wilsoni
TGCGGGACCGCCGGCTCCCTCTCCTGGCCCTGCGGCAGCACGGCGGGACACGGCCGCGGGCCGGGACCTGCGCTGCCAAAAGGCTAAAAACGCTCAAGATTTCTGTTTAGGGTGGGGGTTTTTGTGGTGTTTTTTTTTGTTTGTTTGTTTGTTTGTTTGTTTTTGTTTTGTTTTTGTTTTGTTTTTTTTGTCCCCGAGGCATTCGAATTCTCCGTAAACCCCCAGCTTCCCATGCCGGTGTCTGCCCAACCCAGAGCGCCTTTTCTTTGCACACGTTAATTCAACATAGATAGAGTTAGAGCTGAATGTCTCCTGATTCCTGAAGGAAAAAAAAAACCAACAGCAAAAAAACACCAAACCTGCTGAGCTGGGCATTCTGAGCAAGTGGAAAAATTGGGTTCAAAACCTCTCCTGAGGAAGAAACAAATAATTCCTTGTCCTGTGTTTTCTTGATATGTGCACTAAAGACCAATCTCTAATGGGAATGGGAACAGCTCCTGCATTTAATGAGTCTGAACTCTGCTTCCTTGCAATGCTGGCCTGAGATTAAGCTCCTGCTTCTGGATTACAAGTGGGGATAAGCAATATTCAGTCTTAAGGAATTGTCAGAGGTTCAGAAAGGGTTGGCAACTCCAAAGAAAAAAGCATGTAAATAAAAGATATCTCTTTTATTTTTTATTAAAATCACTGAAAATATGGAGAGAATCCAGTGTGACAGCAGTTTGATTACTCTCCAAAAATGTCGGCAATGTTCTCACACAGCTCCAGTGTAAATGTGTGTGGCCAAGCAGCAGGTAAGTGGACATTATTTGGTGCATTGACCCCATGAGCTTTAAAAAACTTATGCAAAGAAGAAAAGCAATAGTGAATTTATGACAAAAGATTAAGGGTTTGTCCATAGGGAAAATTCAAGAGAGATTCACTCCTTTAAGTGGATTATCAAAACCTCATTAAGCTTTTTTGAGAATCTCCAGATTTAGTATTAAATTGTTTTTATTCTTACACTAAGAGTGAGTTTTAACACCTTAAATTTATACCTTCAGTGCATTTGTACTGATTTTCCTCAGTGTCCCTGTTTAGAAAGATCCCAAGCGATTGGATTTTAGGCAGTTTGCAACAGCACAAAAGATTCATCCTCTCAATCCAGGACCGAGGTCACTACTGTGACTGTGGTGAGGAACCTTTCCCGTACTGTCTGCACTGTAAAATCAGATCCTGTCTAGAAATGCAGACTCAAAAGCAAGATTTCTGTTGTCTGTATGGGCTCTTAGACCTCCATGTGAAAGGTAAGGTGACAGGACAAGAAGAAATGGCCTCAAGTGGTGCCAGGGGAAGTTTAGATTGGATATTAGGAAAAATTTCTTCACTGAAAGGGTGCTCAGGCATTGGAACAGGTCTAGTGGAATTACCGTCTCTGGAAGTGTCCAAAAAACCTGTGGGTGGGGCACTTGGGGATATGGTTTAGTGGTGAATATGATAGTGCTGGCTTAATGGTTAGACATGATATTAGAGGTCTTTTCTAACCCCAGTGATTCTATGCCTGTTGAAGTTAATCACTGCTCTGAACTCCCTTGGAAATATAGGAGAATGCTGGTATGGAGGTCGACAGGAACACTCGCTCTTTATGATTGCATGGACTGCCTGAGTCTCCTCTGCAGTCACTGAGGCCTCCAAAGAGGTTCAGCCCCTGGAGCTCAGTCCGACTGCCTGAACTTGGGGTGTCTCACAAGACAATTCATTTTGGGACTTATTCACTATATCCACATGAGGACAGCAGATAAGATGGACACATCTTGAGTGGGAAAAACCACAAGGGGCCCCCAGATGGAACTAGATACTGATGATTAGGTAAGTAAAATGTACCCTAAGTCTTTTATGCTAGAAATAGCTGATTGTTGTTTTACTTTTATTGACCACAATGGGAAGTCAGACATATTCTGTGCCTTCAAACAAATACATTTACAGGCCTTAATTTTGAACTTAATTGGAGTTCAAATTAGTGGGTTTGGTCCTGGTTTTTTGGGGCTTTTTTTGTTTGGTTGGTTGTTCATTTGGTTCTTTTTGGTTTTTTGGGTGTTTTTTGGTTTTTTTTCTGAACACAGATGAATTTCATGCAGCAGAGTTCTAGGCACTCACACCCCTGAACTTCTGTGACTAAGAAAGGGTATGACAGTCTCAGTCATGAGGAAGAATCTTATGAATTTTGTGTTTGCAGAGCTAAACAATTTGTAACCCTATTCGGAACATGAACCAATTTAAGATACTAACACTCCAGAATAGATGGAATTGGAATGGGCTGGATCTTCTCTGGTATATCTGTCTTTCAGACTGGCACACAAGACATAGGAATGCTTATGACAGTCTCCACTTACTTATTTTATTATTGCTGAAATTTTGTGGGTAAATAGAGGTTTCTTAGCACTAAAATAAATTTCTGAGTGATTTTTTACTCGCCTGTTGCTCAGATACACTCTTACATCCTAAGTAAGCAAATTCCTACATGGGCAATAACTGTGAGGAAAAAAAAGGCCAGCTACAATTTCTTATAGGACCCTCTCTTCCTGTTAGGTCTTTTCAGATAACTCAGCTTTTTCTTCAGGAACAAAACCAAATAAGCGCCCAATACCCCTTAATAGTGTTGGGAACAGTGGAAAACCAGCAGAAGAGGCTGGGAGACTTTCCTGCTGTGGCTTCCAGCGATGCCTCGATTTTGTGCCGAGCTGCAGCACGCAGATGTGCGGTCACCGTGACCGCGGCCGGGGAAAGGCGGGGCCGTGAGCCGCAGCCGCGGTGTCCGTGCGCTGCCCGGCGGGCGGGGGCGGCAGGGGCTGCTGCGAGGGGCAGTCCCGGGAAGCTGGATGCTGGACGAACCCGCCAGCCGTGTCCCAGCCCCGAACAGTTGCGATCCTTGGCTGCCGTCCCAGCAGCCTTTCCGTGCAGGCAGACTTACGCTGGCGCTGCCGGAGCTGCCGAGCGGCGCTGGCGCAGATCGGGTTTCAAAATTAGGATCTAATTTTAAATGAGATGTCAAAAACTGGGACTGACAAACAGTGGGAAAGACTGTAAAGAGGCAGGCCACAGGTAATCGCCGCGAACAGCTCGGCAGCCATGCTGACAGCTGGGAACGGGAACCCCGGAGCGCTAACGCGAGCGCTCGGGCTGCTCCCCTGACCCCGGACAAGCTGCTCAGGGCTTCTTCCTTCGGGTGTCGAGCTCCTCCTGCAATGCTGCTGAACAGTTTGACAGGATCGGTGGAAGCCAGGAATGCCACTCCGTTCTCGAAAAGCACTCGGTAACTTATGGGAGCCATTTTCCTTCCTCACTTTCTCTGTGTATGAAGACCCCACCCCATGGAATAAATAAAACCAGGACTACAGAGCAAAGTATTGCAGTACTCTCTCACGGAATAATGCACTTCGGCAGCATCTCTGCGCTTGGCTGGGGCTCTTGTGTTTTCCTTGCTCTCTTTGGAACATTACAGACCCTTGAGGAAGTCTCCAAATCAGGAGCAGAGAAGTCTGGAGATGCAAAAGGAAAGAAAAGTGGCTGAAACAGCCAGGCAGCCACCGTCTTGGAAACACAAAAAAGTATTTATAAAAGCACTGAATTAAAATAAGCAGTGTCCAGTATGTTTGATGTGATTAAATAGTCTGGATAAATGCAAGCACTAGGCAGGTGTAACATCACCAGCTCAGATGAAGCCAGATCATCTGCTGTTTAGAAATTCAGGTAGCAACCTTCAGCTGGGCAGCTATGCAGCAATAAAAGGAAAACTCATTTGTCAAGGATGAACCAAGGACTTCTCTTTACTCTTCTTTTTTTCCTCTCTTGTGGGTTGTTTAGTTTTCTTTTAGTTTTTGGTTTGGTTGTTTTTTTTTTTTTTTTTGGGAGGGGGGAGGCTGAGGGTATTTTTTAGATCAAGAGTTAGAAAATAGTATGACAGCAGGGCCAGTCTGCTTTATCTGACTACTTGGAGAATGGTTGCCTGATTGCTTTGAGTCTTAGAGCAGGGAAGGCAATAATGTAGTGCAACCGAGTTGCAGGTTTTTGATGGGGAAATATCTCTCATCATCTATGGAATTTTTGCATAGTCAATGCTTTTAATTTTAAAGACGTTTTCTGTCTTGACTGAAGAAGATGCAGACATTGTAGAAGACACTAAAAAGACCCAGTTAACTAATTTCATCTGTAACCTCAGCAAATTTCAAATTACCAGTGTGAGTGTATCTTTCCTCACTTCATCTCCTCCTAGGCATGGAACCAAAACCCAGATTTCCCTCACACAAGATTTCCCACAGTACATTCAACTCTATTTTAGTTCACTTTCTGCCACCAGATTATTTGGCTCTTTCTGATCCATCTCAACTGTTTTTTTCTTGTTTCTTTGTCTTTGTGTATGATGAGCATTTCCATCACACTAGGTTCCTGAAGTGGAAGTTGACTTCCAGATCATTCTGTATGTCAGGGAATAGAAACCTGGGCTCAGGCTGCAATACAAGGACTTTTTTATGTGTACAGATTTTCCCATTATCTTCATCTGTAACACTGCAGCATCAACACACCCCAAGTGTGACCAGGTCACAGGTTTTAAGATCACACATGTTAGAGTGACTTGCTGAATTAGAGGTTAGAAAAAGCATTTGATATTTTATAGATCATTAGACTATCTAGAGGTAGAAGCTAATACCAAATAGTTAAAAAGAAAAGATAATCGATTATGCTTTCATTAAAGAGAAAAAAAAACCAAGAGACACTCTTATCAGTGCCAATCAATATTGGAGACTGAAATCTTGAGCAATTCTGAAGGGAGGAATTTGTTTTCAATCCTTTCCTTATAGCAGTATTATAGAGACTGAAATCCAGGTCCCTGATTAACCCCCCAGTAAAGAATAACCTTCACCTAGAGAGCTCTGCTTTCAAAAGTGTTAGCCCCTGTAACTAGAGCCTGTTCAATTATTCTTCTTCAAAGCGAGCAGGCACCCAAGAATGTCAGCTTCATAGAAGGAGCTATAATTTCGAAGTAACTTCCTGTTTCTCAATTTATTTTTTTTATCTCGGTGTTGTAAACGGGAGGAAATGTCAAGAAAGAGATTTTTCTTTTTTTTTTTTGTTCCATGTTACGTTTTGCTGTTGCAGAAGCTTAAAAATGAAGCGTGTTTTCTGTCACTGTTTATAGATTGAAAGTGAGCAGACTATCTATACATGTGTAGCTACCAAATACATGATGAATTCAGATTTGCAAGATAACATATTACAGTGTCCTTGTTCAAAGCCAAATAATGACTTCCACTTAGAAAAAAAAGAAAAAAAAGAAAAGCCAAGAAAAAACAACAACAACAAAAGAAAGCAACCCAAAATCACACACTAGCTACTATTCAGTAGAAAAAGAGACATAGCTAAAGCTGGGTTTAGACATGAAGTGTATCCCTGGAAGTAGTCAGCCTGTCAAAATCTCTCTTTCTTGGCAAGATCCCAGAAGGGGAGTATTTTGACAAAGATGAAAAGAGTGTTAAATGCTAACATGCTTCCAGATTGGATATGCATTCTTTCTTATACATATTTTTGTTATGAAACAAATGCATTTTGGTAAAATTAAGGATGTGTTTCTGTGTTTCTGTCTCTACTGTATATTTTGTGTGATAAAATGGCACTGATTTCCTATCTAATTTAAAACAGTTTAAAATATCTGGTAACATCTAGTAGCTTTCTATTCTTCCAACCTTTATTTTCTCTTCTGTGTGCTTTAATGCAGAGCAGGGAGTTGGCAGGGGTTATTTACTTTTCGTTACTTTTCTATTTTAGAATATGAAGACACAAGTTTTGACCTTCTCCCTTCTGTTCATGACTTTCTCACTATCACTAAGCTTTTCTAGAAATGTTTGGATTTAAACCCTGGTGCTTTATGGTCTAAGATTCAGTTCTTGAAGGACAATAAAAATCTTTATTAAATGATACACTGGTTCCTTTCAAACATTCCTCCAGTATTTGGAAGCCAGAAGATACATGTACTCTGTTTTCTTTGTCATAGCCTTTGTAATTCACAGTGTTATATCTGATTTAGGGAGCCAAAATTAGTGTTTGCCCATGATCTCAAAACAAAACAAAACAAAAGCAACAACAACAAAAAGAAGAAAATAAAAGAAAAAAAAAGAAGAAAAGAAGAAAACCAAATCTATAATCTTCTCCCCAAATACAAGTTCTGTGTAACTTCAGGAGAAATGAGTAGGTGAACAGTATGTACGTGGACAGATACTTTCAGAAATATCCCTATAAACCTAAACCATGCTATTTGGGTGTACAGAAGCTGTGCAGTATGGTCAGGCTTAATCTCAGAGGCTGAAAAGCTGCAGCCTGATACCATTCAACACACTCAGTACTGGATACATGTAATACGCAGATCTCATTAAGAGGCTGGACCTTTGTCTTGTCTTCTAAACTATTTTTTTTTTCCTTTGTAACATAGAAACCTTTTCAAATGCTTATGCTTTCCAGGAAAATAAGGTATTTTATTCAGCCTGTGTTTTCCTAATCCCCTATTTTCCCTTCATGGTTATTGCCATTTTAAATAAAGTAGTGTTCACAAAATAGTGTCAATGAAACAATCAAGCTTTTACAGATCACAAATATTAGCCTACAGAAATAGGTAGAATGCGACTTGAAAAAAAAATACACTAAAGAAATTAAATTAATGTGAAGTATTACCCTCCTGTACCTATCCGGAAAACAATATATGTGTTTGTTTTAAACACATTTCAACACTCAATTCCCAATCTGGGAAGGCAAACCCAGCCTCTACTTTGTGTAAGCTTCCACTCCAAGCAAAGCTTCCACCAAAGCAATTGTAGCTGACATCCCCTCAGGATCACTCCTAGCATGTGCAGCCTGCGAGTTTCCTTGGAAACTGCCATGCAGCAAGCATGAGATTATGGCACATGACTGCTAAGCTGTATAGCTTTACCCAGGAAAATAAAGGAATGCAAGAATGGGGACCAGGACTGCAATCAACCTCCCAAGGACAGTAACTGCTGATTTTCGACCTGAGGCTTCTAGTGCCTGATGGATTACTTCTACACAGTCAGAAAAGATAAGGAACTAAAGCAAATCTCTTTATTATGAGCTTATGTTTATTCCATTACAGCCTGTTTTCCTGCTGGGAGGGGGCAAAACTGAAAAGCAACCTGAAAATCACCACATCTGCAAAGACCTTCTGCAAGAAGTCAGCTAGGACTGACTTATGACATGACATTTTCCTTAGGCTGAGCTAACCTGGACAGGATACCTCATATGGACCCTTTTTAATAGAGGCATTCCCTCTCCAAATTTCTGTGACTGTACAGTGCTGAAGGTGAGACCTTGGGAATGACCGCAGTGGCCCAGCCAAGCAACTACCAAACTCACTAGCCTGTACCTGACATAGTCTATAATAAATAAACCGAAGAAGATTATAAATACAGGGGGAATACACAAATTTTTGTATTCAGGCACCCTTGATAGATTTGCCTTCAATGGACTTAGCCATTTCTGACCGCTAATAAACCTCTAGTCCCACCCCTATCCTGTGGCAAGCAGTCCTGCAGGATACATCAACACTTGGTGAGGAAGTTTTCCTTTGGTTTATCATGAATCGCAGTCCTGCTGGTTTCCCTTTGATGACTCTTAACTCTTGCATCGAAAAGACAGTGACCAATTGCTACCTATTCACCTTCTCTTTCCAACTAATGATTTTACAGCTTCTCTATCAGATTCCCCTCCAGTCATCCCAGTTTGAGGCTGGAGAGCATTAGACTCATTGTTTTACAGTGCACTTTTGCATACAGTTTGTCTATGGTGATGTCAGCTTGGAACATGCATTTCCTTGTAGTATTATTAGGCGAGACTGATTAGCTGGATCCTCAAATATATAATTTAGCCTTTGGGCTTTGTATTCTCCATATGAATTTGACCTAGGATATACAGGTCACAGGAAAGCTTAATGATTTAGGTATTTAGATGATCTGTGGGAGCCGAGCTTTGTTACTGCCATCCCTTCATGGCAGTAGTTATTATACTTGGCCTCAAATTCATTCATATTAACTTATATTGACTTCAAAGGTTCTGATTTAAATCCCACCTCCCCTGACTGATATCTTTCTGGGAATCTGCTGTGTCCCCCCAGATGCTGCCAGGAGCCTGTGGCCCTGGAGCTGCCAGAGCACCCACTCAGAACCATCTGGCGTCTGCCCACCGTCCTCCAGGGCACCGCTCGCTGAAGGACAGCTGCCCAAAACAAATGGTGACCTCTGTCATCTGGGCCATCAATTGTTACAACATCTGGCAACTGGCTTTCTTATGAGAACTGACATTTGGTTGCTTTGGACCGAGGATTTTAAGATCCATGGGCCAGAGTAGAAAATGGAACGGATCCCAATTTTTATTTTTTTTTTAATATGCACTTCAAATGGCTTGCAGTCACTTGGAATAACAACATAAAGAACTCAAAGCAAATAATCAACTTTTCAGTGAAAGAATCCTTTTGAGAAATTTTTTGCTGGTCTTATCCCATTCCTGCCTTGAGTTGCTACCTTGCTGCAGCCCCAAAAACTCTAAATTGTGTTACAGAGACTCCTACACCTTAGAGGTGCATTTAACCAAACGCAGTGACTACATTATTGCAGTTGTCTCCACTGAACGGAGGTGCTTGGCCATGTGAGTTTGTATCCAGCTTTACATCTGCACCCATGTGTACAATGCAGCAGGCTGCTCTGACTCGCTGTGCTCACTCTCTCTTTTCATAACTTTTCTTCACAGGACAAATACAACAAAGATAACTGTCAGCGTACATCTAAACTGAAAACATTTTAATGTGCTGAAAAGTGTCTTTGGTGTTTTGCTACATTCGTAAAGCAATTTGGAAAAAAGTAAGAAGAGTGACATCCTCAAAATCTTGGCAAAGCTAATAATGAACCCTGGAAAATTACATTCAGGTATTTTATACAATTTATTGTGTTACTTCAGTCCCAGAGATGGCTACAAATAAAATAAATGTTTAGCATAAAATATTTATTTTGGGCTACAAACACAGTTTTTAAAAGATTCCTTCCCTAAACTCTAGGCAGATTTGATATAAAACAGAAAAAAAAGGCAAATAACTATCAAATAAGCAACTAAAATAAACTTTAAAAAAAACCTTTCAAAATGAAGAAATAAATCTTACTAACCACGAAGTAAGAGAAACCAAATAAAATACAAATGTGACAAACATGTAGGTATAAAGAAACATAAAGGTTATTAAAATGCATAGGAATGAATTTATAATTTAAAATCTACTAACTACGATAACTAATGCAGACTTTTAGATCTAATTGAACTAGTCAGCATGAGCAGATACTAATGTACAGTGGCTGCACTGATTTATCAAAACACCAAACATTCAGATAGTTAATTCTAGAGGAAGAAAAAAAAATCTAAGTGCAAATACTTATATTTCTCTGTGTTGAGGTTTCATCTGGGCTCCCTGTGAAAAATGGAGACGGAAAAACAATACTGTCGAGCTACAGAGCCCCATTTCAAGCACCTCGCTGCAGCAGTCACTGACGGAGTCTGAAATGGAGTTAGGCTTGTTTAGCATGCCTGCAGGGTCACACCGACTGACCCGGTCCCCTCTGGTTTCACTTAAAACTCAGATTTTCTCCATGAAGATAACATGTTCCTGTGATATTTAGTTACCTGCTCTCCAGAAAGATCTCATTTTTCATGGTGTAATTTTTAACCTTTGTTTAAGATGTCTTTTTTTAACATAAACTCTTTAAACCTGATATATTTCCTCAAAGAACATGTGCTTGCAAGGAAAATGTTTGGTTGTTGAAATACCTTAACAAATCAAAGTTCACTGCAATTTTATCTTGGTAGGTTATAAAGGAGTGTTAAGGCAATCATGAAGTCTTCTGGTTTTAATTTCTTTTTATATTGTCTGCTATAAACATGAATATTCATCTAGATAAACTGATTCTGTATGTGCTTATCCTGAGAGCTTTTATACTGAAATAAATCATGAGCTAGCACTTCTGTGGCTTTCTTTTTTTAATTCAGAAACGTGCAATTTGTGATATACATGAAAATTTAAAAAAAAATTTAATAGATTAAACTGTGACAGAAATCTTCATGAAAAATGCCAAAAAACAGCTCAACCACTTTCTGAATGTGAAATGCTTCAAAATATTGTTTGTATATTGAAGGCTTTTTGAGGAAATTGGAAAATTATCTCACCAGAACTTCGCTGGCATAAATTCGTTTCAGTTGAGGTATAGGTTGGCACTTGGAGAGGACCTGGCTGAGCACATTTGGTTGAGAACTTGCTGCTGTTTGTCTGACAGCCACAAAGGCACACTGGATCCAATATCTCTGCAAGCACTTTCTGCTTATCGGGAATGGCAAGTCCCAGACCACCTCCCTGCCCAAGTGCCCCCTTGAGAGGCCAGATTGGCATTTAAGGAATGTGAGGATTAGTGATGTAAACTGCAGCAAATCCAAAGTTTAAAGAGGGCAGAATCTATTTAAATGTGTCACTGGGAGTTTAGAATTGCATTTTCCTATTTTGCTTTCTCCAGTCTTGTCTTTTTAAGTCTCCTGACTAGCACTTTGAAAACTCTGCTTGCTGGCCTAGTCGCAAGAGCAGCCTCCCACTTCACAGCTCCTTAACATCCCCATATTATCCATCCTTCCATGCTCTATCTGTCAATCTGCTAATTTATTTTTATTGTTAAGGGAGGCATAGAGGGGTATGCTGTGATGTTCGTGTTGTAAGGCAGCTGCTTCAGGCAGTGGGCCTTTACCTGAGAAACTGCAAACAATTCAGAGCATGACTACCTGCACAAACATAAAACCTTTTCACCCAGGAATCTCCCAAATCCCTCCCATCTGTAGAATCTCTCCTTGAGAAAAGCGTAGTTAATAAAATCAGTGCAGCTACTCATCACCTCTGAAACTATGGTTTTACATGAGGATTTTGCTGGTGGGTAGTCAATTTAAGAAGTTTCATCTCCTTTTTTTTTTCCTTTTCACCTGCTTATTCTTTTCTCTGCTACCCCACCTCTGGTGGGGGAAGCTTATCAGTCCTTCAGCAAGGCTAATTGATTCATTGGTATTGCTGCTGACAGCTGGAGTGATGCGGGTTAATAAACAAAGAAAAGCAATACTTGAAGAAGGGTGGGAGAGAGTGTCTATTAGCTTAGATCATTCCACTCAACCATTTTTTAGTATGGTCATCCAGAGAGTTGAATTGCTGCATCTGAGTATCAACACAGGTGGGGAAGACTACTTTTAAACTGGCTTTGCAACTTGAAAAATTATAATGTGGAATCTCAGCCTGGTTTCTTGGGTGTGTGGAGTAATATACATTCAGGAATCATGTTACACCTGACTGAAAGGCAACCAAATCTGTTGCATAACTACTGCTTTTGGGAACATAAGATAACAGATTCTGATAGAACCTGTACAGAGATGTTGAGACTTGTGCAAGGGCTGATTCCTCGCTTTCTGTTCTCAGGAGCATCGAGGCATGACAGATTTTATATTCTCCTTACGAAGGCGGTTCTGATACTCCCCATCTGAAAACAGGTGCCAGAAAAAAGAAAAAATTTAGAGAGGAGCAAAAAGGATAACCAAAGGAGTATAAAGCCTTCCATAGAGGTGAGAACAAAATAAACTAGGTGACAACACTGTGGAAAGGGAAAAATTCTAGAGGGGTAAGAGAAGTGCGCAAGAAATTTTGAGTGTTGTTGAGATGGTATGTAAGGATGGTTTGCTCACCATTTCATCCCAGTAAAAAAATAGTGGCTCACCAAAATGAGTAAGATGTAAGTGGAATACAAACAAAAAGAAGTACATTTTCTCACTGTATGTAAACAAGGTGCGGAACTTGATGCTACAGGATGTTTTTGGTGCTCAAAGCTCTCTTAGATTCAAGAGGAGAATGAACAAGGAAGATAAATCCAGGAATGGAAACACCTAGAAAGCAAACTTGGCGCGAGAGACCTCTGAGGTTCAACTGGTGGAGTGTGTTTGGGGAAATATTCAGTGAATGCCCCCACCTTCCTCTGTACTGCCCCAGGCACCCACCTTGTCACTGCCAGAGGTGGGATAACAGGCGGGATGGGTTTGGACCTCGTTCAGCACACCTGTTCTGATGTTTTGCAACACTACAAAACTGTCTAAATTGGGAGGTGCCCTTGTGTTCCTACATGTTGTTATGCTCCTACATGGAAAAGGCAGCGTCTCCATTGTATCTACAAAAGAGTAGTGTGGACCTGCATCCGCATCCCGAGTTAGGGTGCAGAGAAGGGTTTTTCCCTGTCCCTGGAGCCAGCACAGCTGGGAACCAGTGAATCTGGCAGTCTGGTCCTCCTCCTTCCCTGTACAGGAAGAACTTTTAGGGAGTAAGGTAACAGTCGAGGGCTCTGTTCTGTGGCTGATTGGAAGCTAAGGGAATTTGGTATTTCTTAGGAGATACCACACACACTGGTTAATCCGTCCAAATAGTAGTTTTGGTGTGGTTGGTTCCAGCTATAACCTCTCAACTACTTGACCACATGTGTTTGTAAAATACAGATCCTTTTAGAGCTTATTTGAGTTTCTCACAAAGAATATTTTGTGACCTAAAAATTGACATATTTAATAGATGTGCAAAGACACTAAATGTCATAATCTATCAACACTGGTAAACTAATAAAGAAATGGATGTGTGCTGGTGTTTGGCTAAAGCTTCTGTTTGAACTCCTACAAAAAGAAAGTATTAGAAGAAAAGGCTTATGTTCATTTTTCCTTTTATTTTTTTATTTTCCTTTTAAAAATAATCTCATCATTTTTAATGTTGCACTATTACATAGTTCTTATTTTGCATAAATACATGATGATTATAGCTGTATAACCTTGGCAACATAGTGTCCTCATGAGGCAGCCTGAAATAGAAGAGAAATGCAGATTATACTACACAACTGCTCTTTTGGGAACAATATTTTATAATGTTTGATTTCCTTTCCATAAAATTCAAAGAAAATGAAGGTAATTTGGGTTCCACAAAACCAATGATAAGCTGTTGAAGGAAATTCCTAAATCACGCTCAGGCACAGCCCTACAAACAGGTGTAGGCAAAGACGGGTAAGAAGATCAGGCTATACTCATCAACACCTTGAATCTGACCTTCTGAACCTGGACATTGGAGATTTCAAGCAGGAACTTGTTTAAAAATGATTAATTGTATGAAAATTGTGAGGCCAAATCTCAGACACAGGAAACAACTTTGTGCTGTAGCTTACTATTGGGTGGAAAATGACACATGGGGGAAAGGAAGTACTAAAAATGCAGAGTTCCAGTTGTTCATTAGTTTATATGGCCTGAGAACGTGGCCCAGGGAGTCTCTCAGGCTGGCCATTAGGGCCATTGTAAAAGCCATTAGGACTAGCCTGTGATGTCAGTGATAAGCTCAGCTTTCATTTAATAAGACAAAATAAAGGCCTTTTTCATGGTGGAGATAGAATCTCAGCCAGCTTGCCTGCCACTGAAGGAAAACAAAACTAAAAACCTTTCATATAGGCAGGCAATTTGCTATTTTTTGACACTAAATTGACTCTTGGTCTATTATCCAGGGCAGACTGAAATGTCACTTCTTATAACCAAGCCAGTACTCATTTGTTTAAGAGAAGTGTTTTCTGTTTAGTGCCTCATCAGAAGCAGGATGAAAATGCTCCGCAGAGCAATGGTGCCACACACCCTAGACATGCAAATTATGAGTTTTGCCTATGTGAAGAGAAAAGGGCTAAGCCCTTTACTATAACGTGAAAATGATAAAGCTGAACAGATTGATGAATCAATGATATAATCTCTAAAAAGTCCCGCAGGAGTAAACCTTTGCAGCTAAGGAATGGTGTAGCTTCAGCTTCACCATTGAAGAGCTGGTGCTTTTAGTCCTTGGATGAGAGAGTGAAAGTGAGAAAGTGCTTCATTGGCATGCGAGCCCATTAATCTTGCGTTTGGCATATGAACTCCCACGTGATTTGAACATCTGCCTGGAGGGTACCTCTCTGATTAGCACAGATGTATTATTCTGGAATTAAAATAAATACCAAAACATACTTCTGTCTTTCAGCTTACTTTCTTCATATAACCCGTGTTGAAGTAATCATGGATAAAATTTGTCGGGTCCCAAAGCTGCTAATGTTTCACTAAAAAAGCACACAGTAGTAGGATAATTCCATACTTGTCTGTGGGACACCTATCTACAGGGTTATATTCCTGTTCAATCACGGGAACACCAGATACAACTGGCAAACCCCTTGCCTGCAGCTTACAACACAAGCATCTTTAAATAAGAAACTTCTGTTTAATGCCATAATATTTAACACTATAGTTCCTTCAGTGCTGTTAATGATGACACTTGTAGTCTAAAAGATAATTACTGAGAAGTTTGGGAGGATTTCCCTCTGCAGTCTAGCCTTGAGTAGTTAGAAACCAAATGCCCACCTTCTAGCTGAAGCTGGTTTGACTCATCAAAGGACAAATCAATGACTGGCCACCAGATTTCCCATGAATCAGCACTGATGACTTCAGTGGCCATCTCCTAACTGACCATAAATTTACTGTATGGTTGTCAGCAATTGCCTTGAAATGACAGAGACTACCTGGAGCCCATGTGAGACTGCTGTGACTGGTCGAGATAAAAATTACACTCCTCCAGTTTCCAGGGTGGATTCCTGCATGCACAAGTTTTTTGTGAAAACTGAAGTCCTTTTTACAGTTTGTGAGGACTTTAAGAGCAAATACAGGCAAAGAGGAGACTCCAGAAAGAGTGAAGGCATTTCTCTGTGATGTCTCTTTAAACAGAAGCAGCATGACCTCATAAGGGGAAATCATCTAAGGGGAAGGATGTGACAGAAGCTGCAGCCACAGCTACCCTGGCAGACCGGAGATGGGCTGAATCATGGAATAAAAGGTGTTTTGTGCACATAAGCCTGAACTGTCATCTGCACACCCACTGAGCTTGAGTCATCCATCCCAGATAGACATTGACACTATCTATTCAAGAAGGCAAGGGGACTAACAGTGACAGTGTGCTAATATTGTTCTATCCCCTATATTCCAGATATAGCACACTCATTTTCTCTTTCTTTCTAAGAGTCATTGTTTCCCAGCTGTGGAATGATCCTCAGATGAGATAGACAGAAAATTCAAGGTGCAGCAGCAAGATGCATTTTGTAGAATGGGACAGAAGAGAGTGCAAAATGGAATGGCTTGTGCCTTCAGACTTTGTGCCTGTCTCACCAAAGCAAAAGGAGAGGAGGAGCATGGAGAGAAGGACAGGAAAAAATATACTTCTTACACTTCCAAATACAAAATCACAGTTGCTGGCTTTATGAGTGACAAGAAGAAGAAACTATTATTTGTAGGATTTTAGTATGACATTTGATAGATATGTTAATCTGTGTATGTTATTGGCAGTATGAGAATCCATCACTCATCCTGGTCATGGTTTGAAGTGAACTCATACAGGAATTTTTATTCTAGAAGTAGAGTGAATAAAAATATCATTGTTGGTGCAAAAAATGAGAAAAGAAGATGATCAAGCTTAAAAGTAAAAAACATATTGGTGATCTCCTGTCTCCATAAAGAAAAAAAGTAAATAAGATATCTGATGCCTAGCACACCACACACATTTTACTTCAGAGGAAAATCTGTCAGACATTATTCCATTTTCCAAAGGACTGCAGTCAGGCATGCCTTTTTCACCTGATCTTTCTAAGAAAATACGCCTTATCATGTGGACTGACTGGGCTACAGTACTTCCGGCCAGGGAAGGAAGGTGCCAAGGATCCAGTCTATTTGACTTTCTGGTGGTTTTTTAGCCAATGGGAATGAGAGAGGACAACCTGCATTTTCTACTGGTTCAATTAGTTCAGAAATTCACTTAGTCCTAAGGATCTTAAAATTTCTTCCTCTCTTTTGAGGGATTTCTGTAGAGCACACTCAGAGGTGGTGCACATATTCTCCATACAGGTCAGTTACAATTTTACAGCCTCACACAGTGCATGAAATAACTCATTAAATAATGTGGTCTTCTACATGCAGAGCTAAGGTCTGCTCTCATTTGCCAGATGTGACACTTGCCCATCACAACAATTATCAGCAGCACTGGTGTTGGTATTCATGCTGGTATCAATACGACACTTCAAATCACAAACACAGCAAAAGGCTCCACTGATGACAGTCAAAACACATGCCTCACTTTTTGTATGAAGGACACCAAATTTGTTTTGCCACTGTTTGGAATTAATATTAATACCAACAATAATATTAATAATTCAAAGTGTCAGGAAAGTGGTAATTGCTTTAGAAGTGTATGGAGACAAGCAATTAATAGAGTGAAGAATTCAGAAATAGATAGCTAATATTACTGAACAAAGTTTAATAGTATATGTGTATTGTATATAGTACAGAACTGTATGCTTGTCTGACTCCCATTTCTCTTCCATGCACAAAAACCTCATCTCTTTTTAGGGAGGTATTTCAGTCTGTAGGGTTCAGATTGGATTTCCCAGAAATAGAATCTGGGCCAATTATGATCATTTTCTTTATCTATCTTTAAAATTAATTTAAAGGAAATGGTGACACTTAAATGCACCTGGCTGATTAAACCATAGTCTGTAGCCAACTAGAGTTAGCAGAAAGTCTTTTATTGATTTCAGTGGAGATCAGACCATGGTATTTAATCCATTTTGCTTATTGGTCTCATTTATCCCATGAGCGAACACAAGCTGAAAAAAGAGATTGGATATAAGTGAAAAAGAGCCCAGCGAAAGTGTATCTTAGACTCTGTGTGAAAGAAAAAAAAACCAGATAGCCCAAGTAGTATTGGAGTTATCTAAGAATAAGTAAAATATCTCACACTATTTCCTTTTGTCTTTTTCTCTTCTTTTAGTCTTTTCCCTCTTTTCTGGGTAAGGACTGTGTTTTCACCTGTACAGCAGAGGCATTTAGCACATTGTGGATTCTTCTGAAATCCAAGCAATAACAAATGATGATGCATCATTCTGCAGTCTTACAAGTAGCTACAAAGAGCCAGTAAAGGGTTCACAGAACATTATTATTGACATCATTGTTCTGGGAGCTTTTAGAGCTTTTAGAATTACTCTGAGATTTGATAATGAGCGGAAAAGGACACTTGGCTTCATTTTTTCTTAGGATTTCTTTCACACAGCCTTTGCTGCAATCTGGCAATTCTAGAAACATGTAGGAATCAAAAAACCTGTTGATTTAATAAGTGTTAGTAGATGAGTTGAACAGCTAATTACAGACTGGAGACAGAACTATACAGTATATGAGCTGTACCTTCCTGTGAGGTTCTTCAATACTAGACACAACAGGATCCCAGTTTTTTGTGAAGACTTCAGGGCATGGTGGAAATAGAAGAAACATATGAATGTGCAGTTCTGAGTCCTTTGAAACTCTTATGAGAAAGTCTCCTGGATACTTCATTCTCCAGAGTTATGGGAAACTGAAGATTTCCTTGAATTTGCACTTTTAAAATTCTTATTCTGTTTAAATCCAAGTGGTACACACAGGTTTCAGTGAAGCTGGAGAAGTTCCTGCACATGCTGGTAACTACCTTTGAGAGAATCAGGCCATACATGATGCTAGACTAGAATTGTTCCCAGTCTATGTATAAACATCTAGTCCTTTTATGAGTCCCACTGTGTATACCATATCTTAGGAACTGAGCTTCAGTGAAGAAAATACTCAAAAATGTTCAAGGGAATTTAACTTCTTAAATAGCATTTCAAACTCAAAACATTCTCAGTTCTTTTAGGCAAGCAGAATTTCTCTCTGTTACTTACCAAACATTTTAAAATACTGTTCCTTGTGGCAGAGTGCACCTCTCAGCTCCTCTGCTGCTCAGCCTTCCCCAACACCCTCAACACACAGATTACACCAAGCAGGGCACCATCTTATAGAGCTAGATGTTTCCAGACCTGGAGAGACTGGCTTTGACTTCGTGTTGCTCTCCACTTTGGGCAGATTTTGTTTTGTTTAATTCAACATGAAGTTAGAAGTGAGAAATTGCTGCGATTTGAACACAGTACTAGAAGATACATAGGTGACAGGGATGGCTTTGGAAGGAGACGTATAGACCAGGGGCCAGCCTGGGACAGATGTGGATCCTAATCACCATCTAGTGCCTACACAGGTGAATGAAAATACTCCCTCTTCACTGGTGCAGGACTGGCTGTTAAAGCTACAGCAGGCAGTGGCTCCTGTTGCATCTGCCATGACAGGAAACGGGATAAATTTTATCTAATGCTGATCCGCAAATCTGAGTTAAGGCAAGGACACAGAAAGGATTTGGGAATCACCAAAGCATACAGACTTGGTTCACAATAGCTTGTGATTAAAATAAAAGGGAAATAAAATAATTTGCGTTTTTAAAAAGTGATCTCTTCAACTCACTTTTCTCAGAAGTAAAAGCAGAAATTTTACAGTTGCCAATAAACAATTTTATTAGAACCAAGAAACAACAATCCTGTCTGAAGGAAGTACTGTTTTTTTATGCAATGAACCAAAAGCCACAACTTCTCTACAAGCTCAGTTTTTTTTTAAAAAAAAATTCTTTTAGTTCAAAATTACTTAGGAAGTTTGAGAGTTTCTATTGCTTTTAATTGAAAAATCATCTTTTTGGCAAGAGGGTGCATATTGATAGGTTTTCCCTATATTTCTTTCTGCACTGCCACTTCACTGGTACGTTCGCCTTCCAGCATTGAGGATAACATGCAGGTAATTTTAGAGACCTGTCAATCCAGAAAGAATGGACAGATTATAAAATGGAGTGCTCTTGTTTGGGGGAACTGGTATCATAGAATCAGCATGGGTCAGGTTGGAAGGGACCACAGTGGATCATCCAGTCCAACCTCCCTGTTCAAGCAGGGTCATCCTAGAGCACATGGCAGAGGATTGTGTCCAGATGGTTCTTGAATGATGAGGGAGATGCCACAAACCCTCTGGGCAATCTGTTCCAGTGTCCAGCCACCCACAGAGTAAAGAAGTTTGTCCTCATATTCAGGTGGAGCTTCCTGTGCATCATTTTCTGCCTGCTGCCTCTTGTCCTATTCCTTGGCATGACCAAGAAGAGCCTGGTCCATCCTCTTGACACCTTCTCTTCCAAAGCTTTGTTTGCTTGCATTTAATTTTAGACACTTAACTGACATTCCCCACTAACCCCATAGAGGCAAAGCGAAGAGAAAAGCACTTTCAAGAAAGTAATGCAGATTGAAGATCTCCAGCTGCTTACTTCTGATGACTGTTTGGCAAACCCAACCAGCTCCATCCCTAACCTCAGACAAGTACTGAAGGTTAGGTTGAAAGATTCCAAGTTTATGAAAAACAGGCCATTCCAAAACTTCTCAAACCTTTCTCATCTCTGTGAAAAAGTTTCCGAAGAAACAGAACTCAGGGAATAGAGAAGGATGTATTATCAGCTGAGACATGCTGCAATGGCTTTGCAAGTGTAGCACTTCGATAAATCTACAGACATAAGAGTCTTGAGCTCACTGCTCAAAAGGTTTGTTTTTTACTTTGAGCAACTGGCATATTACCTTGCTCTAAAGCAAAACAGCTAGAAAGACATCATTTAATTTTTTTACAATCAATCAAGCCACAGGAAGTTGAGGTACAGTATAGTATTGATGATCTTGTCTTGTGATGATACCGCAGTGTCTCACCTTCACAGTGTCTTTATTCTTTTATTATGTCCAAGTATGTTAATGGCTCCTAAATGGAAACCCACCAGTCTTTGATGGTAAAGTCCATACATGTATCTGTCAGCAATAACCTCAGCTAACAACTGTTGAGTCTCAGATTCTTTGAAACCTGGCAATATTTCACTGGCAATGTTACTTAGGTAAAGAAGACATTTAAACAATCATTGCATGAAACTAAAATTTATAATCCTTAGGAAACATGCAGGAGTGGTGGTAAGAAGCATGAGAACAGAGTTATCTTGAATTATACATCAAAACTGTTCCTCCTTAATCTTTCTCTTTCATATTATTCTGCTGCTTTGGTCATGCACCCCACAGGATGTGCCAATTCGTACAAAGGACATTACCTTCATCCTGTTTGGGTCCATCTTCCCCTGCAGAACATAAGGGCGTGCCCCTTGACCTCAGCAAGAATTAGTACTCTCCTAAGAGATAAATACCTGATCTCAAAACTTTCTGAACACCTAATATTTCTACAGCTACACCTGCACTGCTTAGGACATTCATGCTAGTCCTTGATTCCCAAACTCTGATTCTGAATGGCTCATAGCCATGCACATCACTGCTAACTGCTTCAAGAGCAAACTGGTTGCATCTAAAGTGTGCACTATTTGAGCCAGATTTCTGCTAGCCCACCTCTAGGGGTTTGGTTGGTTTGTTTGTTTGTTTTGGTCGAATGGTTGTCTGGCTTTTTGTTTGTTTTCCCAGTTCAAGATGTTTGAAATAATGTGAGAAGTGTTTTACAGCCCAACAGAGCAAATGTTCTCAGAATTGCCACCAACTTTCATCCCAGAAAGGTCTAACTGCCTTACTCTGAAAGAGAGCTTAGGTGTGATGTACATACATGGAGAGCATGATGAAGAGATTGGAATAAAGGAAGGAGCTGACTTTTATGATAGTGTAGACACACATACACTTAAAAGATATTATAATGGATGTTTTACAAAGTAAAGTAACCACAAGTAGATATTCTTGAATCACAAATATGTTTAAGGTTTTCCTTTTACAAACTCCTTATATCTTAGTCCAAAAAATATTTCCTCTTAGAAAACAGTCTTTTTACATTCCTTACTCTATTGCACTATCGGAAATGCAGCTATTACAAGCTGTAATGCAGTAAATTCCACTTAATTGTAAGAAAAAGGTTTTTTATTGTAAGCATGATCAAACACTGGCAAAGGTTGCCCAGAGAGGCCTTGGAGTTTACATCTTTTGGGGTATTTAAAACCTAACCAGATATGGTCCTGAGCAATCTGCTGTAGGTGACCCTTCATTAAGCAGGGATATGATTTTATCATTCTATGATTTTTTTTTGCTAAAGAAAATTCTGTTTTTTCATAGTTTAAGGCACATAAATTTCTTAATGTAAACAGTGGTCAAAAAGTGTTGGTTTATGCCTTTAGGCTATGCTGGTGTTCAAAAAGACCAATACTTAACACAGCAGGAAAAAAATAAAGCTGGGCAGCTTAATGCATCTTTTCCCATCTTCTTTCAGCTACTTATTAACTCCCATATTTTGTATTCACAAAAGTGATTCAGCAATTAAGCTTCACTTGGTCTAGATGGTCTATGTCAATGTTTCTACTAATGGAAATAAAACAAAGAAATTACATTACTAATTGTACACATGCATCACAGTTCTTCTCTAAGTTATGTCCTGCAATACAGGTAAATGGCCCTGAACATTCTTGTGTTCTGTGCTGGCTTGCCCTCTGACGAACAAAGGGTGAATGTGAATTGTCAAATTCTGCATGAAATATTTTAATTGCCATAAATAGCTATTAAATTTTTGTTGTTCTTATAAAATGTGGAGTAGCACTGATAACATGCAGTGGACTTGTGATATTTTTAACACATTGGAAAACTTTCATTTCTGAAAAATTTCTACATATGACCTATTTAATTTCCCTAAGATGAGTGAGTTGTGTCTACAAATTACAGATTTGATGAATAATCAAGAAGCATTTAGTATTTATCTAGATGAATTGAATAACTCATAATACAGAAATAGAACAGTGGTTTTAATTTTCCCATAATTTTAAAGGCATTCAGATGCAAATTCAGATTTTATGGACCTAAAGTCATGTTCATTATTAATTTAAAAATATTTAAAATAGCTTCAATTAAATCATCTGGAAAACTTAAAGAACATAAAACCAGATTAGTGACATCAGAAATTAAATTTAATTGTTTAAAACCATCTCCTCAACTTCATACCCGTGGCAGTCCCATATAAAGGGCAGTTCCTTTCTACTGACAATGATTTTGTGATCTACATGAAATAATAAGGAACTTAATTTTGCATTGATTTGAAAACAAATTTTCTTCAGAGTCTAGATTCACCAGTAACTTGGAATATCTTCATTATAACAATGTGTCCCAGATTTTAAAAATAGCACTGGATAATGATATGTAGTGTCTTGTCATCTGCAGTTGCATATTGATTACAGAATGTGAGAGACCTTGTTTCAAGGGTCCAGGTCTGTCTGAGAAGATCAGGTCTACCCCAGCCTGTGGCACGTGGCAAAGGTGGACCAGAGTAAGAAGTACTGCTTTCAGAAGAAGGACAAGCCTTTCCTTACAGGTAGCAAAGTCGTTGAGTTGAGAGGAACAGTAACAGCTAATTGAATCTATTTGCAGTTTAGATATTCTTTCAAAGAGTCTTTTAGTATCTTGCAAACAAATTGCAAAACGAAAGCCTTATTTTAACTCTGAATTCCAGTAAACATGTCTTTTCCTCATTCCCACCTGATCCTTTTGAAACAGTTCGATTGCCGTTCAGTGGTGAAAGCTCCCAGTGGTGGGACCATCATTTCATATATCTTCAGGATACAGAGAAACACTTAAGTATTAATCATCCTTCTCTTTGAGACAGGAGTTGAGTGTCTTCTGCTAATGGCTTAGAAAGTTCAAAGGCACTTCTTTTCCATAGCAATTAAGTGAAATGAATAATGAACTAGATTTATTGGGGTTCTTTCTGCTCTCATGCTTATTTTCCCCTGTGCAATTCATTGATTTCCACAAAGATATTCCTCACTTATTTAGTCTTTTTTTCTGATTGTTGACCCTACTAAAAAGAGAATTAATTAATGTCAGATGCAGTGGAGAATCACTGCCTATCAAATGGGATTGACATCATCATCTCCTTTCACCTTGAGTGGAAAAATGTCAAAGAATCAAAACAAATTTTGAGTACTTTCAAGCAGCTCCATTTTCAAAACAGTGACCCTTCTGAATCCAGAACAGACATCTATTTAACTTTTTATCAAGCTTGCCTTTTTTTTAAAAAAAGAGTATTTTTATCCATAAAACCTCTTCTTTAAAAATTAAAGTGACAGTATGGCAGGCAAACCCAATCCTTGTATTATGATTGAAAGTTTTAATTAAACTTGCTGCCACCCTTGATAGAAAAACAATGAAAACTGCTGGCTACATACTTTTATTGCTTTGATTGCTGCAAACTATAGTTTCTACTACTAAAACTTTTTCACTAGGTACATAACTGATGTGACACATTCCTTATCAGCCCTCACATTTTCTGGAGGAAAATCCCAATTAATTAATGTGTCTAAAAAATGCAACTAGATTTCTCTTTAGAGTTAAGTTCAAACACACTGAATGATGAATACTTTTAATATGTCATAAGAGGAAACCATGTGTTCATGAAATCTTATTGACAAAATCTGATAGTTGTGTGCTTGTTGGAATCCTGTTATTGGATTTTATAAAGAAAAATTGCAAAGCAACCCTTTCAAAATCCTTCAGAGCCTTCATTAATGACATATGGGGTTTTTTCCCAGTGAGTGTATCTTCTTTTTCTTTTTTTCTTGTTACAGCATGCACAGAATATTGGATGACAAATATTTCTCATCCAGTGTTTTGCTAGCAGTTACCAGCCCTACAGCTCTTGTGCTGAGCAGTAAAAAGGAAACTAGTATTAAGCATATTAAGCATATTATATAAGCATATAATGTAAAGCTCTGTGAGCAGAGTGAGATTAAAATAATGTGAAATACAGTTCCAAAGGGAGGGCTTGTGTGTGTGCAGATTATTGCCTGACAGATGACAGAGTGCAATTTGCATTTTTTACCAGGAAAGAGAAGGAAGGAGAAGGAAGTAAAAAACAAATGGACTGACCTCTGCTGAAAATGTCTGTGCAATGACCACTGCTTGCTATACTGATTGAGGGCTTTAGCTCACTTTTTCCTTCTGATCCTGTTTGGGTTTTGCACCTACTCATTTAATAAGCCGTGTATGTAGCTTGTTGCACACATCAGCATATATAGTCCTGTGAAAGACTGTGTTTTAAAACCTAAATAAATTCCCATATGAAAGCCTTGATCGGGCAAATTGAAAGGCTAAGAGATATTTTTTTTTTGCAAGTAAAATCAAATTAAAATAATATAGCCATTTCCTCTATGAAAGTTGAGAGCAAATTAAACCAAAAGTTACCTGTAAATATAACTAGTCACATTTGGGGGAAAAAAAGACAAAACCAAAAAACTAAAATTAGAGACACTCATTTCAAATTTTGAACACATCTTAATGTATAATAGGTCTGACACAAAAAGCCTGCCCTCCGTGAAGTAATATGGAATCATACAGAAATGTAGAAATGTTTGTGTCCACCAATGTTAACTCATTTTATTAGTGACATTTTGACATTATCGTGATCATAATTGTAATATGCTGGTGCATCCTCTCAGAATTTCTGCCAGAGCCTTAGATAATGGAGGGAGTAGCATTAACTTTGATGGAGAGAGCACTACATCTAGTCACTAACACAAAATAATGTTCATCGTAAATGTCTTCATAGAAGTTTATGTAAAAATTCTTTTTTTGCTCAGGGTCATCTTAAGCAGGATTTGGTTTGGTTTTTTTTTTATATTTCATTTATTCTGAGTTATCGCTCTTTCTTTAGTTGGCCCATTTTAACAAACTTTTTATTAGCAGTAGTTGCAGATAAAATTTGCATATCAGAAATTATTGATTAAAGCTGAAAAAAAATCTTAGTCTTACATAAACATTAGTCCAGAACCCAAATATTTCCAAGTCAAAAAATTCTGTATTAAAAGGAGGGTGAAATAGATTATTTATATACCTGTTTTCCAGGCAGGTCAGGCTCTTTGAGCAGACCTTTTATGTAATCTCATGAATTCAGAGGGTAAAAAGTATGCATGGAGGTCAAGATCCTGCAGCCCCACTGCATACTGTAGTTGTCATGACTCATTGGGAAAAGAAAAAAGTAGGTCATGAATGCATCCTCAAGCCTCTGAAGCAGAACACATGAAGATATGTAACATATAGAGGATATGCAAAAATTACAAATTTTCTATTTGTATTTCAATATAAAAAACTGCTATACGAAACTAACAGTCTCCTTTAACACCCAAAAAGGGTGTCAACAAAGTGTTTTCAGACAAAAGTCTACAACTACATCCAATAATAATCTTTGCCTGGACTCCTAGAGCCTGATTCCTTCTCTAGGGCTGACTGCACTCTGCAGTGATGTTGGATATTGTCCTTGACTCCGTGGTCTTCTTTCACAGAAATTAAAGCACTGCTGATCAAACTGTATTTTGTTGGCAAAATGAAAGTAACTAGTGCCTACAATTTATTCAAGAAAAATTATAAAAAGATAAAATTTTCTCAATGAAAAGAAATCCACATTCCCCAAACCAGTTCAACAGCCTACTTTTTTCTTTAGGACCCTATTAGTCACTACGATTTTATCTCACCTCATTTCTGTGACTGAAGATAGAAGTAAGAATCAAAAGGAACAAAAATGAGAATATATGAATTTGTTCTAAACATAAACATTGAAAGGACACAGATTATCATCATTTTGGCAGAATAATAAAGTATTAAAATGGTTAATTCCTCTCCTTATCATTACCCTTGGAGCAGATTCTGCAATTTTCCAGTTTTTGGCAGCCCCTTCTTTAATGCATATTTGAACAAAGGCCAGCTTGTTCCTCCTCCCCAAAGTCTGCCTGGGATCACGGTACTTCATGTCCACAGAGACAAGAGGGCTGCCCTGTCCTAGATTAACGAAGCTATTTGCTCTAACAGGAAATTTCCAAATGAGAAAAATCAAGTCAATCTTATGTTAATTTTCCCTTTTTTTTAGGGTTTCTTACTTCTTTCCCACTAAACAGGAATTAGAAGAATATTAGGAATATAATTTAGCATCCTTCAATAATGACAAGGTAATTTTTGAGTCTCAGGTAAAATGTGCCATCAAAATCAATTTTTCACTACTCAGTGCTGATTCACTGACAACCTTAGGAAAAAGAATTTTATATATTTATGTACTTGTATGTATATAATTGATTAGAAATAAGTCTAAGGTTAGAAATGCCAGGGCAAACCTAGAATAAAGAAGTACCAGAGAGAACTGCTGAACTATCAATTTTCTTATCAGAAGGTTAAGCCTCAAGTCATTGGAATTAGGTTGAAGTCACTTTGTTGTTTCATTCTCACAGATCAGCTTCACTGAGCACCTGATCTGCTGGGTACTGGCTCTTTTGGCATAGCAGCTTTCTTGGTTTCTCTACAAAAAAGTTATGCAAGGATTGTTTTTGTGCTGAGGAGATGAAAAACAATAACAGTTAAAAACAATTTTTCAATCTGAGTAAACCCAGTTCTGTTAACTCAGCGTCAAGAAAATTGTGTCTGCTATTTCTCATATTTAATCTTGCGTAAGTGAGAAAGCACTGCAGAAGAATCTATAGGAGAGACAAGTGAGAGATCAAAGGCCATGTGAACTAGGACCAATGCTACATCTCTTCTTACAGAATGACAAGGGGAAGCATAAGGAATGGATGAAAGAGAAAAAAAAGAAGTATTGAAATAGAAAGGGAAAGTTGTGGAAGGCTCGAATACATGAAGGCAAGAAGCAAGATATAATGTTTTAAAAAGGAAAACTGCAGTCTTTTGGATTT
This sequence comes from Callaeas wilsoni, assembly GCA_013398955.1. Classification (NCBI taxonomy): domain Eukaryota; kingdom Metazoa; phylum Chordata; class Aves; order Passeriformes; family Callaeidae; genus Callaeas; species Callaeas wilsoni. Next base: position 26,726 of record VWPU01017972.1, read on the forward strand.
GGACTTTTATCTTAGATTCTATAATCAGATATTTGTCTTCAGGCTTTCAAACAAGTGCCATGAAAACTATTATATGTTATTATAACTATCAAATATAATAATTCCTGAGAGATGGTAGAGACTTGGAAGGGACATTATGCTTTCTTCTCCCACATGAAATAACAGCAGAAAGTAGTTAAATAAACAGGAATACAAAAGGGACTAATTCCTGAGAATTTTTACTCATGAATGTTCTTCATGGGAAGAATAGGGAGAATGAAAGAGTTGTGATGAAAATAAGTAACTTTTAATGTATTTCTTGTGAATGTGGATTTGCATTGTAAGACCTGGAAGCACTTTTTTGCCAAGCTTTTTAAAAAAGACTGATTTGTGGAATCAATAAATACTTCAGCCACTACCTTCCTGCATTTGCTCTGAGAGTTCTTTGCAATTTTCTGGCATAAATGGGCCTTAATCCCACAATTTTCCCAGCAATTTCCCAGTCCCCTTACTCATTACAGCCAGAAAATTGTTATCTCATCATCTTCATCAGATTCTTTTACACGGACACTAACATATGGCAGGACAGAACACTTGCAAGCTTCAATCATCTTCACATTTAGGCTGAAAACTAGCAAATGATTCTTATTATGTCTTAGCCTTCCTGATATTTTCCAAATGACTCTTCATATGACAGAGAGAGAGAAAGAGAGAGAGAGAATAAGACCCAAACCAGAAAATTTGCTTTAATATGAGCTGCTCCAGTTCAAAATCTCTTTTTCATCTCCGGCTTTTCCATCTCAAATGTGAAAATTACCTTTTTACTTACGTATTTTTTCTATTACTCATACTTTCTGTTTTAACTAAAATGAGGCTCTTGGGCAGTTTATTTTGTTTTCTTCTGCTGTTGCACTTTAAAGTTTCTTGACTCACTTTATTTGATTTCAGATACTTAATTTCTAGGTATTATTTAATTGTCTACATAACACTGCCATACGAGGAGCATGCACACATGTGCGTGTGGCACGTGTGTGGCATTGGAGGTACAGAGAGGGGTTTACAGCAAGGGTGCAGCCTCTATTTCAGCCGTCTTAGTCCATGAGGAAGTTGCAGGAGGTCGGATTTGCAAGATATTACATTCTTCATTAGGGCACCAGCTGCTTTGTTATGCAAACTGAAGGTTGAGAGATTTCAATTAATGATCGTTGTGAGGTCTACTAATATTGACTGTTGTCTCCACTATCGATCTGGAGTGCTAGTAAAATTCCTCTAGCTTACCATGCCGGGCAGGATTTTGAGAAGCGCCTGCATTCGCCTCCTCCTGCTGAACTGCAAGCTCCCGCATCTCATTAAAATTAATGATGGTTGTGTGCCCAATGACGGCAGGTTGACTTGCAGTTTTGCTGGCTTTGTGGGTAATTTTCCCTACCATGCCTTCTTCAATTATTTCTTAGCTAAATAATTCATAGCAATCTTACAAAAGTAATAAGCGTACTTATAGCTTTTTAACTGATATTACAAATGGAAAAGAAAAAAAAAGAGAAAGCAGGAAGAAAAATGCAGCATTGTCTGCTTATACATTGTCTTCTGGTCTCATATGACAAATACTGGGTTGAAGCAGGTTGTCGTGTGCTGGTCAGTAACAAACCCTCACCCAGTTTTACTACAAATCCGTAGATTTCATGAAGTGAGGGATTTTGGATGTCCAATATTGACAGCCCTATGTGAGTTATTTTGTAGTTTGAAGCAGATGACTGAAATTAAGTACGGCTGGAATTTTGAAAGTCCTTAGAAGCATTAACAAAAATAAACTCGTTCAAATAAATGGATATTTTTAAGAGAGTGAGCCAAAAAAGCCTTTGAAAAAGAAATTCTATTTTAATAAATACTCTTTTAAATACATAAATGGAAAGCAATCACACAGAGCATTTCCAGTAAGTAATAGGTATTCTATAGGCAGGACCTGCAATTCTTGGGAGTAATTTTTTAGATTCCAATAGTCCTTGGATCTGACTCAAATTATTCTTTAAAAAGAAGATTACCTCAAAATTTCCACCTTTGTTTTACAATTCTTACAAAATTTACCTGATCTGACTGTTCACCCACACAGGCACATGCTCCTGTGTAGAATCCTACCTCTTTTCCTGTCGTTTGCACAAGACATGGCTGGTCTTCCCACAGGAGACTGTGGCCACATAGGGGACCATGAGTAAGGTAAGTAAGTAAGTAAGTACCAGACCTGTCAGAGAATAACTGAGCAGGGACATCCTCAGGGACTTTCCTTCCAACCCCTTCATCACTGCTGTTCCCAGTCACAGAACCACAGAATCATTTGGGTTGGAAAGGACATCCAAGTTCATCAAGTCCACCATTAACATAACACTGCCAAGCCCACCACTAAACTATGACCCCAAGGGTACTTGTATTTTAAATACTTCTGGGGAAGGTAACTGAGCCACAGACGCCAGCAATCTCAGGAGGAAAGCTGCAAAAGCCTGCAGACGCAGGATTTGCCCGGCTCACAGCTAGATATCAAAGTCAAACGGAAAGAAGATCTGTGTAGAATGTGTTCCCTAAAGATAAACTGCGTTTTTCAACCACAAACCATGTACAGAGTAGAAGATTCTTCAGAGCAATCTTCAGCAGAAAGGGCTTTGGAGGAGGTTTCCCATCTTAACAGGCTTCAGGTGATAGAACAGATCTTACTTCTCCACACAGAGCTGTGTCCTGTACTTATCAAGCAAAAAGTCTTGTGTTTCTCACAGACACCAAGGAATCCATCAGGCTAGGAATTATGCAGACCTTAATCATACAGTGGGAGGAACTCTCCAGGTATGTGTTTCCAGTAGATATAACACATTTGGGAGGAAATTATCCGGCCTAATTCTCCTACTTTTTCAGCTCATTCCAAGAACATTTCACAGCCTTAATGTGGCATTTGTCTTGGCTTCAGTGGAAGTTTCCTAAGTATGAGGAACTATTTACATAGGATTATCAGGCCATTATCAGACCATCCTCAGCATTATCAGATCATCCTCAGCAGCGATACCACTACAATGGGAAGAAAAACACTTAAAGAGCAGAGAGCTAGAGAGCCAGAGAGGACCAGTAAGAATTTCTCCACAGTTTATCTTCCTTTCTCTGAAAATTCTAGAACCTCCAACTTGATTCTGAGATCTTGAAACTATGAAGTTTTGGGTTTTTTGTGAATCCTGTATTAGCTTTTTTTTTCTTTCGTTTTTGCTAAAAATCCTGATGTCTTTTGTCATTTTGGCTCCACAGATTGTTTTTGGATCTAAACCATTGTTTTCTGAAATTTTACAACAATATGTTTGATCAAGATCCCAAAATTTGGAACCCAAAATTGGCTAAGATTAAATCTGGAATATATTTTTTCATCTGAGACATTGAAGACAAAAGCCTAGACAGTCAAGAATTTACAATGAGAATATAGCTAGAAGCACTTGTGCACATGGTGCACAAGAAGGAAGATCTGAACCCATTTTTAATTTTCAACAAACCCAGTGACTCACATATTAATTAAAAAGGACAGATTCCTTTACAAGATTTTTAAGTGTCTGTATCTGATTTGGACAGAGAGGTAATCACTCTATTTCTTAGAGACACAGAGACAGTATTTGGCAGAACTTAAGCACAAAGAGCTCAGAAAGTTTTTTTTTATATCAAGTTCCTTTCTGTTCCCTTTCCATTTAGGGTACATGAGAATTTTGCAGGCTCTGAAAGTTAAAGTGTCTTTGTTAAGAAGTAGAGTTTTTAAGGTCCTCTAATTTTGAAGACAATAATTATTTTTTCAAACATTCCTTGGAAATTTGTCTTTCAGGTTGTTTAATAGGGAAGGAAACTGTTTAATTCATTACATTATTCTTCTAAGAAATTATATGTATCCGTCCCGTCCTTCTTCTTCCTCCTAATTTTCTCTGCAATGATTTTTCTCTAAAAGTCAGTGAAACTAGAAATGCTTGTTGCTAAACACCTGTATGAAGTTTGTCTCTCAAGGACTATATTTATCACTTTTGTAGCCTCTTCTTGTAAGTATGAATGTTCTGAAGAGGTCTCCATGGCTTAAAGTGCTTTATAATACATCTTACCAGAATTTTAATTTTTACCAAATATACAAACGTATGGCTCCTCTCTGGAGAGGTTCTTTGCCTTTTAAGGTTGTTCTGAGTGACATCCTCCACAGTCACTTTCTCAGACAAGATTCACATGAGACCCTCACTCCTGGAGAAAGATGGTGGTTTTTATAGCAATGGCTCCCTTTGTAACTTGCAGCAGAACTTTAAAGTCTATATGGAGGAACAAAATGTGAATTTTCCAGACAACTTCTCTTTGCATATCTTCCAGAAGTTTTGCAAGGTGATTCAGGAAAAGATTATTTTAACTGGGTGTCAAAGTAGACTTCCTGCCAAAATAAATAGGTAATCCTGCAGGATCTCTGCAGCCAGAGAGGCAGCTCAAGCAGAGGAGTCTACTCTGCAGAAAGCTCTTTCCACAGATCTGTGAATATCTTGCCCTGCAGATGGGAATCACGCAAGAAATCCAAGAATCCTAGAATATCCTGAGTTGTAAGGGACCCATAAGGATCATCAGACTCCAACTCCTGCTCCTGCACAGCACTATCCCCAAGAGTCACACCATGTGCCCAAGCGCATTGTCCAAACACTTCTTGAGCTCTGTCAGGCTGGTGCTGTGACCACTGCCCTGGGCAGCCTATTCCAGTGCCCAACCACCCTCTGGGTGATAAACCTTTCTCTAATATCCAACCTAAACCTCCCTGAAACAATTCAGGCCATTCTCTCAGGTCCTGTCACTGCTCACCACACAACAGAGATCAGTGCCTGCCCCTCCTTTTCCTCATACAAAGAAGTTGTAACTCACCTCAGTCTCCTCCTCTCCAGGCTGAACAGACCAAGTGACCTCAGTCATTCTTCACACAGCTTCCCATCAAGGCTGTTCATCATCTTCGTTGCCCTTCTCTGGACCCTCTCTGATAGCTTTGTATCTTTCTTATATTGTGGTGCCCAAAATTGCAGATGGGACTTGAGGTGAGGCCGCCCCAGTGCAGAGCAGAGCGGGACAATTCCCTGCCTTGCCCAACTGGTGATGCTGTGCCTGATGTCCCCAGGATGGGGCTGGCCCTCCTGGCTGCCAGGGCACTGCTGGCTCATGTTCAACTTGTCATTGACCAGGACCCCCATGATGGGAGGGAGTAGAGGGACAATACACGGAAGGTAGTGTTCAGCATCAGTGACTGTCACTTGCTTGGCTTTAAGAAAGCATAAGTAACTTACTGAAGATTTCCCACACTCTATTGTGCTGAGGGGTACAAAGTATCTCCAACAGCAAGACAAGCAGGAGATGAGAAATTGCTAGATTTTTCATTTATCTTTCAGACCTTCTTATTCAGAAGCTAACACTCACAGAATCATCTTTGTAACAGAGACTGACCCTGCAGTGTTCTTTAATTCATCTTTTGTTTCCAGAGCTACTCGGAAATCTGCAGAAAATATATTTCCTTACAGACAGCCTCTTTATGCAGAGAAAGGTAACAACGTCTTTCTGCCAAAATTTCATGGTTTAAAGTATGTTGATAATCCCATTCTTTCCTTTTCCAACACAGAAAAAAAAAAACCTATTTCCCCAAGGGAAATTTTTGCAACCTGTCAGGACAACATTATGAACATTTTTTTTCATCCAAGAATCCTACTGTGTTTTGTAGACATTAATACACTTTATTTCAGAAGAACCCTATATCATATAGGGAGTGTACATCTGTATATATGTGCTATTCTCAGATGTGAAAGCTGAGACATTTGTATTACTTTATAATTTTATGCTGTTTACAATGAATTTCTAACTCAACTGACTGAGTTGCGTCCTCTTCCAAGCCTGTTATTCCACCACGATGTGGAAACTGTTCTGCAAAGGCTATGAGCAGTGTATCTTAAATCAGAATTATTTGATATGCATCCACATCTAAGCAAGAGTTGTCTAGCAGCCTTTCAGGTATGGCATGCCAGATGCATTTCACTTTGCAGAGATTCATTTGCAGAAGCTCTGGAGAAGAGGAGATAACATCTGACTGTCAGCAGGGCACATCATGGATGCCAGTCTCAACATTTGGATTATGCCAATTTGCAAGGTCAGGAGATGTTCCCGTATTGCAGGTTACAGAATGGATTAATGGTGGGCTACAGTCCCTCAGCCCTTTTTGCAAGTGTCTGAGAAACACAATGCTGCCCACTGGAAGGGAAGATAGTGCAACAAAGATGTGCTGCTACATGCTGTCCTAAAGCTGTCGAAGTTGTCAGCCCTGATGAAGTCATCCTTCCCTTACTCAAACCTCTTAATCAGTAATGCTTTCTAAAATTAGAGTGATTTTTTCACTTATGAAGAAATTTTCCCAAGTCTCAGGTGAGGTGTATCTTTTTTGTTTTTCTTCATCGATGTGGTCAGCTATATGAATAACTGCAAATTCCCATGCTAAAAGAAAACCAATTTCTACATAAAAATCTGAAGTTTCTAAGCAAAGGAGAATACATTTGATATTGCCTTTTTTTCTTTTTCCCAAGGGAGAAAATGCAGTGCAAGATTAACAGCCATCCTGTATATTCAGGGAAAGTAGTAATGAGCAATTGTATTGCCACACATTTGGTGGTGGCAAATTTTGCTGCATGATTTTCTCCAAGATTAGGGCAAAGTTGTCTTTCATTCCAATTTGGTTTGGTCTACTCATGAAAGGGATTTCCATATTTCTTTGTTTTGCTTGTTTAAAAAAAAAAAAAGAAAAAGAAAAAAAAAATCTGAAAACCTAAGGATGATGTTGTTGAGATTAAAAAAGTAAACAGACTGCCATAAGCACCTCCGTATCCATCATGATCTAGCTGCTGTGCTGATGTATACTGAAAGGGCTTTCCTGAGAAGGAGTGCCCTTAAACACCTCTCAGAAGCACCACAAGCCTCACAAGCCGAGGCACAGAAGGCTGAGAAAGTCTTCACACTGGCAGCTGGTAGGCAAAATACACTTATGGTGGTTTGTCAAAAAATGTGAGCAGACAATGTGGGTAATAGGCAAATGCCAGTCCAGCCCAGCACTGCAGTGGTTCTTGGCTTTATCTGCATATTAAGAAAAATCCCCAGAGCCTTGTGCTCTTCTGCATATTAACAAAAATCCCCAGAGCCTTCTGCTCTGAGATGCCTGTGCTGCTGCAGTACCCAGGGCAGTGAGACCCTGTATTGCGGTGGCCTTACCCATGGCACACACTGCCTGTGTCTGCTGCCCCCAGCCGAGGCAATTTTGTCTGCGTGGTCTTCCTGATCCATGAATGGTATAGTGGACAAACTGGGGAGAGGATTATTCCTCTCCAAGCAGAGCTCTGAAGGATACACAGGATCCGCAGTTAGCGGAACAGCGTGATGAGGGAGACCTAAGGGAATGTTGCTACTCCAGGATGAAAAGTAGCACCACCTTCTTAGAGCTCACTGTACCACCATGTTTCTACCACATCCTGAAGTCCTTCAGGGACAACGTCCATCCCCAAGGGTTATGTTTATACAGGTAAACACAGCAAGGCTGGCAGAGAGGTTTGAGCAGTGGTGAGTAACTTTCTATAATTCTTTAATTTTTAGCATATTCCCTTGTATGATTTTAACCTATACCAACAAGTATTGTCTGTGATATTGCCTAGGCATGGGTCAGATTATAGCTCAGGCTTTAAGAAAAGGCAATAGTTTTACCAGAAGGATGAGAATGAGAAGAGTCTTACTGGTAAGAGTTGCAGAGTTTTCTATGGAATACCCTAAAAGCACAGTTGCCTGCTATGAAAGCTGTGCATTTAGCATCTATAAATCTTCACATCTTGCATACAGGAGTTCTGAAAGAGTTGACCCAGCCCTCTCTAGACCACTACAACTATCTTAAAATAACTTTTGAAACAGTGATACAGATGCCTGGGCAAAGCCAGTGCTGTGTGAATATTTCAAAAAGCAGATATGAGCAGATCCAAGTGATTACAAGTCTGCCAATCCAGCACTGATCTTTGACAAAATAATGGAGAATGTGCTATGGGGATTGATTAATGAAGAATTAATGCAAGTAAATGCAACCAACTCCAGTAAAGATGGGAAGCAGACGCAATCAAACTCACTTGATTACTTTTTCAGATTAGACGGGAAGTGTGGTTGTAGATGCAAAAAGGCTGATAGAATAGACTTACGTCCAAGATTGGTACTGCATGACATTGTATTTGCCAGTAAATTCAGGATTATATAAAACTGAGTTGACATGGCATATAGATTGGAAACAAGCTATTGATCAGTGTTAAATTGTAATCTTACATGAAGAATTATCATTAAGCAATTATGTTACTTCTGGGAGATTTACACTGCTTAAAAATTCATCAACACAGTCTGTGCAACAACTTTAAAATCATTACTAATGAAGTTGGCAAATGTCATCAGAATAAGGATAGCAAAGAAGAGTAAAAGGAAGAAAGGACACCAGTAATTGTTTAGCCAGTTAGGTGAAACCCATTTATATAAAAATAACTCAGAAAGAACTTGAAAGTCACCAAGGACAACCAGCTGAACATGCTCTCTGAAAGTAACATGCTGACCAAAAATATTAGTACTGTCCCTTGGATAACTGGGAAGTATGCATTAGAATTACTCAGCACTGGAGCCATAGCTCAGGAAAACCGTGCCAGTAATTTGTGAAATGGGAAAGATTTGAGGAAATGTCATTAGAATAATAGAAAAGATTGAAAAATTCACCTGTTTTTTCATACCATGTAAATTGGTCCAGTAGTGGATGCTTCTTCGCTGTATGAACATTTCTTCTGTTTTACAGCATCATAGCATCAACACTATCTTAATGCAATCATAGAATCATAGAATGATTTCACTGGAGGAGATTTTAAAGATCATCTAGTTCCAACTCCTCTACCATGGGCAGAGACACATTTCCATTAGACCAGATTCCTCAAAGTCCCATCAAACTGACCTTTAGCACTTCCAAGGAATGGGGCATTCACAGCTTGTCTGAGCAACCTGTTTCAGTGCCTCACCGCTAAGAATTTCTTCCTAATATCTAAATTAACCCTGCTCTGTTTCAGTGTGAGGCCATTGACCCTTGTCCTGCCACTCCATGCTCTGGTGAAAAGTCTCTCCATCTTTCTTGCAGTCTCCCTTCAGGTACTGGAAGGCCGCAATTAGATCATTCAGAAACCTTCTCTTCTCCAGGCTGAACAGACTCAACTCTCTCACCTTTTCTTCCTAAGAGAGGTGTTATAGCCACTAGATCATGGCTCTCCTCTGGACTCAGTCCTACAGGTCCATGTCCTTCTCACTTGGGGACCCCAGAGCTGGATGCAGCACTCCAGGTGGAGTCTGATGACAGCAGAGAAGACTTGGAGAAAAATGAGTTCAATATGCTCAGTTTTATAAGAAAAATGTAGTTAACAGAAAAGAAGCATTAGATGTGAATTGTTTAGACCAGAAACATCATTGTGGGGAGAAAAACTTCAACAATATTGAGAAAGGAAAGGCCAAGGAACCAAATAACTGGAAGGCATAAATAGACAAAATGAGGGGAGTCCTTGTTGCCTGCATTGTGGTTATTGGAAGAGATGACTGCAGTGGTCCACCAGACCTTGTACCCTACCAATCTGTACAGAAATAAGTTTTCAGTGTAACATGGATGCCAGGAGGCCAAATTCTCACGTAATTGCTGCTAGTCTTAACAAAATGCAGCATACGGTTTCTCCATAAACAAGACTCTGCTCTCAGACTATACTTCAGATTTTGTTGCATTGTCATGGTATGTCATAATATAATATCACTGTCTACTATGGCTCCTCTCTCCAAATATGCTGTTAATCCTCTATTTATACTATTGAAGGAAAATGATGAACAGAGCGATTTAGTTTGTTTAAGCCAATCTTTATTCACACTCTCCTAGACATAGCCTGATATATTGGTGACAAAACAACGATATTTTAATAGCTTTTAAAAAATGTTTGCATATGAGTTGATAGGTTATTTTTGTAACAAAGTGTTATGTTGTTGGGGGGAAAAGTACTTACTATTAACTGTGCATACTTGAATAAGAACCTGCCTACATAACTCAACATTTGTTGGAAACGTAACTAAAAGCAATAGAGTTGCTGTCCTCACTGATTGTCTTTCAGTGCAATTTCTAGAATACCTGTAGGGCATTTCTGCCTAAACAGTTGTGTTGGGAAAACTAATACTCTGTCTAGTAGTCAGTTTGGGTTATTATCATACAATCATTACTTGTTTGTACTATGTCACCTAGAGGTTTCACTTGAAACGAGAGAGTCATTGTTGGAGGAACTGCCTGTGCCCAGACAGCTTATGGTTTAACAGCTGAGACAGATGAATGCACTTCGTCTATAGTAATGAGGATTTTGCAGAGCAATTTACTTTCTGTTATGCTTGATTAAACCTATTATGCCTTTACTGACACTTGTGCAACCCCATTACCCTTTGTAGGTTTACACAGGTATAACAGGTTGGACTTCTAACAGGAATTAATTCTGTGATTTCTGCATAAGAACAAGCAGGACTCAACCCACTCTGTCTTAGCTGTATTAGTTCAGCAGGATGGACAACAGCGAAAATTACCTGCAAACGTATTTTTGGTTCTAAATTACAGGGATGTGACTAGATATGAAGAGGGAAGAGATCTCTGCTGAACTGAAGGATACTTTGTTATACTTATATCTTGCGGTGATTCTATAACAATACTGTATTCCTCATCGCCTGCTTGATTTCTAATGTACCTTTAAATTACAAAAGGGGGAGAGAGAAACCAAGAGAACTCTTCAAAGTGACTAACTTAACCTTATAACTAGAATGTTTTGCATTCTTTTCTCTCCCGATTCTAACAACATTTAGTTAGTTAGAGGACTTTTGCTCTCTAGTCTCTTCGGCTTTCAGCGGAGAAGGGACTGTGATCTGCCTCAGCGGCTTCTTTTCCCTTTTAGATTGTTTTTGGCTTGCTTTTCATCCGAGACCAGCTGTCATCTCCGGACCTGCTTGGCGGGACCCTCCAAGGGGGATCGTCGGACCCTGCCTGGCCGGCCTGGCCCAGCTCAGGACTGCAGGTTTTACCTACAGAAAGAACTCTAAAATCCATAGTCCTCTTTTAGGGGACAGGGGAGGGGGTTTCAATATCCTTTTTTCCCCGTGACAGCGGGGGACTCTATTTATTAAATAAATAGTTTTTTTCACTTTCACTCAAGAAATTATTTTCCCAAACCCATGAAAAAANACTACCAGAGACTACTACAAAAAAAAAAAAAGAGAAACACCCCTCTCAAGTTGTTTCCTCCTAAATTTGTATCCAAACCAGCACAACTTAAAAAAGAAAAGATTTTAAATAGCAGGAGAATGCTTCAAAAACTGCAGTAGCTACATGGAGTAACACAAAGTGTAAACCAAATTGCTGCTAGTAGGTTAAGGACTGAATCAGTTGGCAAATCTAAGTAGAACTGATATTACAGGCATGGTTTAAACTAAGGGATCTATTAAATCTGTAAGCAGATATTTCAAGATCTGTTTTGTTACTGAATCTCAGAAAGCTATTTTCTTCCTTGCCAAGACGCTTTCCATAGCTATGGAATATATATTTAATTCACTGCCTATTTCTGCTCACACAACTATTAAATGCAAAACCTTGAACTGCCTTCTGTGGGACAAATAGCAAGTGGGCAAGGCTTAATTATGTAAGATTACATATATAAGAACAAACGTGGATTTTTAAAACTCTGTATCTTGCACTCCCAAATCCTTGTGTGTAAGGACTTCCTAAACAAATGTCAGTGCATCATCACCCTAAGGCAACTGTTTAACCAGTATCAAAAATTACTTGACCTACATTAGCTTTACTAAGAAAATCACTTTTGAGCCGTTATTGCACATAATCATGTGTCCTGCTTTGGAAGAGGCCTATGGACAATACACTGGCACTGAGAAGCATAGCAATGTGTATCCATTTAAAGTTTATTCAATCTGAACAGCACAAAAATTCCCAAGTTCCTACTGAATTTGACTGCAAAGGTCACTGTTACTTATCCACATCTCCTCTTTCTGCAAAATTAGTGGCATATGCGATGAAAAGAGCTTTTCAATAGGGAATTAACTGAAATGAATAGGTACTTAGCTGTTGATCACAATATGACTAAAATTTGTTCCATTATATTTTATCATCTGTTCGACACAATTGATATCATATGGAAGCTATGTCTGCCTTAGCAAGCAGAACAGACCAAGAGGAGCAGACTCTAGACAGTAATGTATGGGTTTTGGTACCTAACATCCACATTTTAAGAGCTTTTTACTCACTCTTAGACTAACACTATTCTGATCCCATAGCCTGCATGCCTATTTGTGGCTGGAGTGCAGGGGCTGTGCTTCTGGAGCAACTTTTCCAGCATAATTTCATGCAGAATGAATTGAGCTTGGCACTCAGAAACATCTGCATGCTGTGAACCAGAGCACAGACTACTGGGAGATGTATTTCAAAAGTACTTTCCTGGTCTGAACTAAAACACTGATACACCAGAAGACTATGCTGCCATTCAGCCAGACCTGGATGGGCTGGGGAATTGGGCAGAGAAGAGCCTAATGAAGCTGAAAAAAGGCAAGTGCAGGGTCCTGAACCTGAGAAGAAATAACCCCATGGACCATTACAGGCTGGGGACTGATCTGCTGGGAAACAGCATATCTCTGTGGAGAAGGACCATGGGGTCCTGGTGGACAACAAGCTGTCCATGAGCCAGCAGTGTGTCCTCGTGGCCAAGAAGGCCAAAGGTATCCTGGGGTACATTAGGAAGAGCTTTCCCAGCAGGTCACAGGAGGTGATCCTGCCCTACTGCTCAGCCCTGATGAGGCACATCTGGAGTGCTGTGTCCAGTTCTGGGCTCCTCAGGACAAGAGAGATGTGGAGATCCTGCAGCAGAACTAGCAGAAGGCTAGGAAAATTATGAGGGGACTGGAGCTTCTCTCTTACAAGGAAAGGCTGAGGGAGCTGGGCCTGTTCAGCCTCACCAAGAGATGACTGAGAGGGGGTGCATACGAGTGTCTCAAGAGCAGGTGTCAAGAGGACAGGCCAGACTCTTTTCAGTTGGTGCCCAGCGAGAGGTCAAGGGGCAATGGGCACAAACTGAAACACAGGATGTTCAACAGGAACGTGAGGGCAAACTTCTTTACATTGAGGGCGACCAAGCATGGGGACAGATTGACCAGAGAAGTTGTGGTGTTTCCTTTGCAGAAGATACTGAAAACCTGTTGAACATGAATCCTGTGCAACCTGCTCTAGGAGAACCTGCTTTAGCAGGAGGGGCGGACTAGATGACCTCCGGAGACTCAGGCACGCTGTGATTCTGTAAAACACTAATGCACTCGGAGCGTATCGATGAAGGTTTCTGGTCTCAATCAAAATGAGGAAGTGAAGGAACACACAGAAAGTGAAAAATAAGAAAACACTCAGACATCAAAGAATAGTAAAATGTGTGTTTTCAAGTTCACCTCAAGTTTAGAAATTGAGGAATTTTTTCATCAAAACTCATATGCCAGTTTTTGAGGGAGAAACATAGCTGAAAGAAAAAAATCTTTGCCTCATATATGTCAGCTCAAATTGACCAAAAATGTTCATAAAGGGACAAGTGAAATTTGTAATATGCTTTAGGGAAGGAGGCTGAAAAAAATTAAGGACTATAAGCATTTAATTTTAAAACTGTACATAGCAACATTGTTAAAAATGTATTCTAGAAAAATGAAATTTTGTTTTGAATTGTATCTATATCACTTTTTAAACATCTACCAAAAATATTTTGGGTTAAGTACAAGAAATTCTGTCTAAGATCTGTAAGAATTTTTAAGCATCTATTATTGCAAATGCCAGCCTTTTGGTTTAGCTAAAAATCCCAACCACAAATTGTCAGACCTTTTTCCTGTCATTTTTCATTGTGCTAATTCATACTACTTGGTCAAAGCAAAAGCTGGAAACACATAAAGCACTCAAAAAGAGAAACACAGTTTGGTTGTGGCAGAGAAGTGGTTGCAGCAGTGTTTTGATTTTGTACAACAGCTTTGCCATGGGGTAGGAATCCAAGTAAGAGGGATGAAATCCAAGTAAGAAATAAAGCTAATCAAAATCATCAACAACTGATTTTTTAATTTATTTTAAAAATATTTCTGGCTTAACCCCTGATATTACTGTGCAGCTCACTGTATATTATATAAACTGCAAAATATTCTCAAGGATACCTGAATAAAACAGTGCAGTTTTTTTGAAAATAGACATGCTCTTATCTGTTCTTTTTGCTGGTGTGGTTTTTTTTGTTGTTTGTCTGTTTTTTCCCAATACTTTTTGATTAGGAGAACTTACTATGAGACAAATCACATTGTCTGTTGCCTGGTTCCTCTTCTCCTATATGAGTGATTCATTCTGACTGGGGAAGTTTAAAGCAACAAGTAAAATATGATAAACAATATCTATCACCACACAGGTAATTTGGCTTAAAGATTCCTGTCACTATTAATAATATTTTTTGGTTTTCAGCCTCCCTGTTTATTGCATTAGTATCAGATGTAAAATACTACAAAAAGTAAACAACTTTCAATAGATGCTACCTGTGAAAATCTGGGCTCTAAACAAGGATATTTAAACTTCCTCTAGACAGTCATGTGAATAGTCTGAAGGACAAACCTCAGGGGCAGTGCATACAAAAACCAAAAAATTTATGTAACTAGCTCAAACTCTTTATGCTGTCTTGTATTGTATGACAAGGTGCCTCACCCTATACAATCAACACAAGAAAATATCACTGGGCACCTCCTACTTTTATATAATTTGTCCAGAAGTAGCTATTTTATACCTATTTCATCTTACAGAGACTTTAAGTCACATACAGTTTAAAAGTTTTCAGTTACAGATTTTAAAATTGTAAACAAATACAGAAGATACTATTATGCACTAGCTAACCTGGTTTTGGGGGACAAAAATAATATGCTTAATTTTAGACAACTAAACAGGTCCATTGTGGTATATTACTTCTTTAAGTGAAGCACATTCTAATGTGCTCTGGTGGAGTGGGACCACTCTGACACCCACAGACATGAAAATAACTAGAATCCACATTCTGCACTGACACAAAACCTCTAGAAAATTTCTACACAATCTTTAGCCATTTTTCATTCAGCTGCATATACAGTATTGTAAATAATGAGAAATTTTCCATTTGTTGGCATATATGAAAAGCTTCACACAACTAACAATTTTCCCCAGTTATCGAAGAAAATAATAACTACAAGAGAAAAATAAATAATGTTTTAATTAATTGAAACTTATAGAAAAACCTTTTTGGATAGTGTTAGATAACCAAATAAATTATTTAAATTTCTTTTAGTGCTTTTAATCTGTGGTAGGATTTTTCATTTATATAAATTTCAGTATGAAAAAAATCTTGATTTATAAAAGGTTAAAAATAATTAAGACAAACTAATGACTGAATTGCATGGATAAGTTTAGTACTACTACTATCCTTTTTGGTTTTTTTGCAAATAAACTATGCATCTAATAAAATATGCTTGTATATTAATAGGCCTGCAAATTTCCAAAATGTGTCACTATGTAACAACATAGCTTAAGAGTTGTTGTATAATTGTTTCCTGCCTTTTAGAGACAGAAGTTATGTTTCTATGAATATGACTATCTCAAATCCATATGGCTGAACAGGGGAAAAAATAAAAAAAACCTTGAGATATTCTTATAATGTCTAAAACTGTAGATACACTTAATTTGTCTTGAAAGAGATCATAATAAACTAAAGATAATTTTAATATGCTGCTACTTTTTTCTTGTAGAAACTTTCTTTAGCAATTAATATTAATTTATTATCAAGTATTTGGGGAAATTACATAGC
The DNA here is from genome assembly GCA_013398955.1 of Callaeas wilsoni. NCBI lineage: Eukaryota > Metazoa > Chordata > Aves > Passeriformes > Callaeidae > Callaeas > Callaeas wilsoni. The sequence goes on from VWPU01017972.1 coordinate 42,676, forward strand.
CATTTTAATTAGCAGTCACATGACTGTTCTTGGCTATTTTAATCTGGAACATTAATGCTGGACCACTTTCAAACTGTACTTTCAGCAGTCTCTTTCCCTCTGTCTCACTCACGTATTCCTATGTATATAAAGTCAAAAAAGATGCACCAGAATTAATTCCGTTCTACAATTTAACTGAATTAAAACCACTGATGTATCTTTTGAAAGCACATGTTAGCACTAACCCAGGAATGTGTGGGGATGATGTCACTAAAGTTTCCCCTAATATGTCTATGCATTTATGTGTGTGTTTGGATTTGTACGCACATCAATACAGAGAAATAGAATTGACACAAGCATTTGACTTTATACAAAACTGCATAAAGCAAATCTAGAGTCACAGAAACTGTACTACTACAGAAATGCTCAGTTATTTTAGTATTATAGACATGAATACAATTTGGCTTGTTAAGTTTCCACAGAACCATAGATCTGGATGAGACCTTAAAGATCACCTAGTTCCAACCACCCTGCCATGGGTAGGGACATCCTCCATCAGACGAAGCAGCTCTAAGCCCCATCTAACCTGGCCTCCAGTGACAAATTTTTTCATGGTATTAGCAGAGTCTGTGTTCTAGCTAACAGCCAGACTCCTCTGTGGATGTTAAATTAACACTAAATGACTGCAGTTCACTGGTAAAACTCATGTCATGAACCTAAATCCTGGGTCTGGTAGTGCAAATCTACAGCAAAGTATTAGTGAGTGTGGAGAAAAAAAATATGTATGTGCTTGCCTTGGAGCCAGGATGGCTTTTTATCCAGTGTTTTGTGTTGTTTGTCAATCCCTTTTCTCCCGTATCCTCTTTGTGATACACACAGTTTGTGTATGCTTTGAAAAAAGAGGTCATACAGACTTCCCTTAGCTAACATTTCACATTTCTTCATACCCAGTTACACAGAGAGATGTAGAGATCCACACTGCAATTTGAAGAGATGACATTGTATATTTGATAGGAAATATATATGTCAATCTGATGCAAAATTCAATTCTTCATTGGAGCATGGCTGGCCTTAGAAGATGGAGAGGAAGTATTTTTAAATAGATGTGTCTTCACACTGTCAACACCTTTACAACAGTAAGGGAACTCATGCTGAAGATCCCCTTCACAAGGTCCAGGAGCACTAATTTCTTCATGATACCTACAGGACAATGCAGGTCTTAACCCCTACAGTCATGGGAAAAGTTAATATCAATATGAGCAGCAGGATACCGTTGGTAGATATGCCATGCAGAGTACAATTTAGATGTAGAATCAGGTGCAGTTGGTAAGAGGTTCTTACTCTAATGGGAAATCCTGGGGAGCAACAAGGAGGAATGTGTATTTTTGAAGCATTGAATGAAATTTCAGTATTGGTGGTTGTAGTGGTAGATATAACATGCTGACAAAAAATAACATCAAAGTAAAAGTGTTTCTCCAGAAAGGTATATTCATAAGATGTAAAGAAACAAGAGAAAATTAATTGAAACAATACTTGGTTTTGGATAAAACTGCCTGTGTTAATAGATTGAAATATATTCTGGGAATTCTGTAAAGTTGATAGGAGTCTATTATTGATCCCAAAATCTAATCTGGACATGAGAAAAGATTATTGCCCTTTGGTTGGAAAGATACATTTTACAGATATGCATAACATAGAATTATCCTGTTGTGAGGAAAAAAGTCCTGCTGACTCAAATAGTATTGATACGCCCATCTGAATAAGAATTGTTAACTAGCAAAGCCTTCAGTGTGCAGCATTTAATTTGTTTTAAAAAGAACATCAACAACAAAAAAAAGTTGAAGAAAACAATGCAGTTAAAACTGCTTAAAGTTCTTCGTTTCCAAAAGACAGCACTTCATCTAAAGTAGTGACAGCCAGGAGTACTTCTGCGCTCCCGAATGTGGAAATAGGCCTTGGCCATCTCCCAAGGGAATGAGGGCAAAACCTTGGCACACGTCTGCTCCCTTCCCTTGCTGAACTTTGATTTCGATGAGAAGGAAATCTGGGGCCATGAGTCAGGAGGGAGAGGCACCTCGCTCTGACACTGTGCCCTATCTGGGGATCAAGCAACTGGGACTGCAGGCACCGCGCCGGGTGCGCAAGCTGCTGAGTTTGGATGCAGCCCAAGGTAACTATTTAGGGAGACCGACTGAACTAAGGAACTTGGGGATTAGATTTTGGAGGCAGCCTGGAATGTCTCCATGTCAAACGTGCTATCTGGAATCTGTATGCCAGGCAGGGAGAAAAAAATGTTGTATGAGAACTTTCCAGACCTAACTGGAAGAATAACCATCTTGAAAATGACATTAAGCATAAGTAGGGAGTCTACAAGGAATGGAAAAAAGGACTGATCACCAAAGAAAACTATGACTTCAAAGTCAAGAAATGCAGGTTTAAAGTGAGACTTGGCAAAAGTGGGACTTGCTAAAACTCAAAGTGAATATGACCTCATAAAGGGAACCGGGCTAAAGAGTTAGCCACCAACCAGGTGGCAGTCCTCATAACAGGAATACACAAATGCAGTGTTTGCTCCAAGACTAGTCATCCCAGCACCTACAGGATCCTGAATCCTGATCTCAGCAGTGCAAATTTTGGTGAAATTAGATCTGAGGGTTTCAAAGATCTTGAAATGTTTTTTCATGGGTAAATTATGTTCTATTACATACTGATGCTTGTTTTGGATTTTTTTTTACCAAGTAATGTGAACACTACCACTGCAAAAACAGAGTGCTGAAGAAACTGGGATCGGCACAGGGGCAGTATGGCACAGAAGGGACTGCCTATAAAGTTACCAGCACCAGGCTGCAGACAAAGTGTGGGGCAAGAGAGAAACTCCTGCAGAACCACCTGAAGTGTAAGTTTATATTAATCCTGTTTGATATTCCCTGATAGACTAAGAGACAAACAATATGAGCATACTGGTGATGAAAGTAAATTAAAGGACACTTGGGGTATTCACAAAGACTGACTTAACTGCAGTGGAAATAATTTCTCTGGAATATTCCTATGGCAAATGACAGAATAACTCCACTGAACACAATTTATATGAGATGATGAAACTCTTGCTCCAACCTGACTCCTAGATTAGCTGTTCTCCTTCCCTTTGGCTACATAGGCAGCCTGGAAAGACTAACCTTGCTATACTATAGCTAGACTAAAGCTGGTCTCTGCACACACACCCCTTCTGTTGCTACACTTTCTTTCTGTGCCCTCCACTTGCATTGTCAATACATTATTAGATTATTATACAGGAAAAGCAAAATGACCTTGAAGACTCTAGTAAGAGAAATAGGATAAAATTCAATAGCACAAAATTCAATAGCTGCATTGCTTTTATAAACTGAGAGACCACTTTCAAAGAGCCAATGGGAGGAGGATCTGGGAAACCAGCAAGGAGGAAGCTTAGCAGATGTAATCTTGAGACATAGGTAGAATTATTTACACAGCAGCAGACATTTATGAGGTGTTCTCCAAAACACTGCACACAATTCTGGACATTCACATTATGAAAGAACATTTTAAATAGGAATAGGCTAAAACCAGCTTATGAGAAAATTGGGAAGACAGAGAAATAGCATTTTCAAAAGAGGCTAAAATTTTGGTTTATTTGCCCTAGCAAAACAAAGTTTGAGGCAAGAAGTGAATGCCATATACAGACATATTAGGGAAGTAAGCAGCAGGGAAAAGAAGACGCTATTCAAACTAAAAGGCATTACTGGCAATGGAATTAACGGCTATAGACTAGCTATTAATAGCTTTAGGATGAAAATTAAACCGTGTTTGATCATTATAGCACCGATATTAATAAGCCAGATTCTGAGAGGGGTGTAGGAAAGAAAATGTATAACCATTTCTGAGAGGGCAGTGAGACACCTCACAAAATGTTGTATGTGGTAACTCCCATGATAAAGGGAAGACTCCAGGAGGCAGGTGTGTCTCACCCAGCCCAAACCTACTCTCCATTCCTAAACATACTCTCTGTTTTAAAGTGATGATGGGACTTGGTCCTGCAGAGACAGGAAATTTGATGTGACTAGAAATGAGACCTGAGCTTGACATGCTCATTTTCTAATAGAAAAAAGATTTGAGACAACTAGCACAAGAAATCCCAAGTGTTCCTGAGAAGCTTGCTGGGTCTGCTGTGCCCTTCAGCAATGGAGAGCACAGCTAGTGCTTCAAGCTACCTTGACAAATCCACCCAGGCTTCCAACTCATGCCATGGCTTTCAACATATCTGTACTGCTTACCAAGTGGCACTGCTCACTATGACTTATTTTATAAATAAACTCTGTAGTCCATTAAAGGATCAGTCTGCATAAATTTTATGATTATCGTACCAAGAATTTCCCAGAACTGACTGCTCCCATAACAGACATGACATATATTGACAGTGTAGAGAACTAAGAAAGCTATGGACCTTGAATAACTTGAACTGGAGAATTTTTCATAGTTCGGCCATGGAAGAAAACAGATAAAGAACCATTCAAAGTAATTAAGCCCTATAGTGTTGGCTTGGTTTTAATTAATTAGAATTAAAACATAGAATACCCATGGCCTTTGAATATTTTTTAATAATATGTCAGAAATTATCTTTGATTGTTTCAGGTGAATAATACTACAATTTTTTCCTTTTCTTATGGTTGTAGACTGCTAGGCAAGTTGGCTTCTTGCCAACAGTAAGTATTTTTATATTGCTTCAGCCTCAGAATGGTAGAACAAATCAAGCTTCAAATTTTAATGTTATTCAGTTTGTTGTTTCAATTTAAATTTCATGTATTGCTTGCTTGGCTCTTTTTTCCTTGGCTACCTTTTTGGCAGGTCTTAGAAATAATTCAAGTCTTTTTTTTTCTTACCTTAAACTGCATTGGCATAAATACCACATGCAACATATGCCTCTGCAACGCATATGAGAGCCATGTAGAACAAGACTTAAAAATGTGAAATATTTGCAGAAGGGAAAAAACCCTACATAAATGCATTAATTATATCTCCACCAAGACAGTTTTCTTATGTAACTATTATCCCATACCATAGCTTGATTTCTTATAGTTCATTGACCCATTTGGTAAATTCACAGACAAACTTTGGCAGAGGTGTAACTTGATAATTAAAAAGTATGTTATCTCTTGCCAGCTTGTTATAGCCAAGTGTAAGCTGAACGCTAGCTTTCCCTAATCCCATCAACCCAGTCTGTAGGAAGGGTCAGGGGTGAGTAACTGCTTCTAAAAACACTGTTCAATTGAATCCAAACAAGCTCTTACCTACTAAGCAGCTGCTCACAAACAATTCGGAATCTGTCCTCATTACCAATTGTTAGGGGCTCCTGTTGCAAGAAAAGCCCTGTTTTGAATAGGCCTCTAATGCACCAGCAAGTCTTCATCTGATAGGCTAAGACCTAAAGTCAGCAAATTTTTTTACTTCTTTTTTTTTTCCTTCTAGCACAAAGAGAAAAAATTAGAAACCAGCTATTACCAGCTGGCATATCTACTGTCTCTGGCAGGAAGCAAGATGTTAATTTTCAAAACGCAGTTTTGTACGTCAAGGAGGACTTCTAGGAACTGAGGGGGAAAAAAGAGTAAATATAATAATATATGGTACATTGTGAAAAGCATAAACTATTTTTCAATGACTGATAGAACAAAAAAGATTGTTTGTGCTAGGAAAAAAGAGTTTTAGAATGTCTCTTAAGGGAACTTCATTCAAATATTTTAGTCACTACTGAAAATAAGAGCAACATCATTATGTTTAGTGGTCAGACCTAGTTTTGCTGATTATCTAAAGGATGCTGGCCCTGGTGCTAGGATTTGCAGACTTTTTATTTTGTTCTACTGTATCACATATCTAGTAAGCTAGAAATGCTTTTGGAAGGAATAAGTGAAGATGTTCGATATCTGAAAACCTGTAGACGGGGAAAACTACTTACAGTAGAGCTTGTTGCCATGTACAAAATCAGAGTAGTTTCCTAATTTAAACATTCACAGATTTATTCCTGTAAGTTTTTTAAAGTTTGTATCTTCCTTTATTAGAAATGAAAAAATGTTGCATCAGTGACCACCTATTGCAACAGGTGGTCACACCCTGGAATTGTGGTATGTAGGGTACCTCCACAGGTGTAAACTGGGAGCCTTGCAGTAGTCTCACTGGTTTCAGAGTGGGAAGAATTAAACCCTCTCTGACTGCTCTTATTTTTTATGTTTTAAACACAGTTGTTTTTTTGAAATCTTTTTTAGACAGCCTTGAAAAAGACCATCAGAAGCTGACAAATGAGGCGCTGCACAGAGGCATCTAGTCCAGCTTGGTGAAAACACCTGAATTGTGGTGGCTGAGAGAATGAGGACACGGTCCCAGACTCCTGAGATTTTCAGTCTCTTCTTATTTCTGAGGCAAGTAGCTTTTACAAGCCTGATTTGTGGAGCATCTGGCCTCTCTTTCCTTAAAGCCTACCTGCTGTCCTGGTCAGGAAAGTGAAGTGCACAAGATAAAAATTTAGGAAGATTTCCTAACTCAGGTGCAGAGTTTTATTACCACATGCAAAGAGCTTAGGTGCCTTACACTTCTTTATGTCCCTGTGAAGTTGCATGATAGTTCTCCTAATTTTATATTGCAGTTCTGGAAGCTGAGAAAATATGTTTCTTTTTCTGTACTGCTTTTTTTTTTTTTCTTTCTGTTGTGAAGATCACAGTTTATTGTGGGAGCAATTGATTTTCATTATTCTCATAGCTTCACATGGAGAAACAAATCTTTTATGTAACTTTACCAAGACAGTGGTAAGAAAAGAGAGTTATTCTGTGGAGCAGGAGAACAACTCTTGAGAATATTCTTGCAGCAATTACTGCGCATATTTAAATTGTCCATCAGACACAGGACAAATATTAGCTTTCAAATGCATGCAACTTATTAAATGATAAGTGAAATTGCTGTAGAAATAGACATTATTAGAAATATGCCACTGAACAATATTTTTAGTTTTACTTGAAGCCTTAAGGATATACAAATTCCATCTAAGTGATATAAAAGTCTCTGACTTCCAGAGGCAATAGTCATATGCAGTACATAAGCGGACTTAGTATATTAGGCAAATATTCCTAATAGTTCAAACAGGAGAAAAAAAAAAAGGAAGACGAAGATGAAACTTACTGGTTTGCAGCAGTTATGGCATGCATGTATGCACTACTGGGTTGGTTGTCTCTGCTTTTTCAAATTCCTCCACCCTCCACAAAACTCCTTTCTCTGAGTTCATTCTATGGGACTCATTAATGAATATTTTTCTAACGGCTTTGGATGTTGGTTTTTTTTCTTTTTTATACACTCCCTCAAGAGCAGAGATGAGAGTGATGCCAAGGTCTGAGCTTCCCTCTATGCTGCTTCATCACTGTCCAGCCTCCCTTGCTGACTCTTCTCTGACTCACTGGCAATACACTCGTTATGCCCTTTGGCAGGCAGGCAGGTATTCAGGATTCCTTCAGAAATTAATTTGCCCAGTGGACTCTGCTTCCAGAATAAGAATAACTGAATACAATCCAAATGATCACACTGCTAACTTTGAAAACATCAGTGCTAGCAGTCAGTTGTTGAGAAGCAAGTCCATAGTCTCAGCACATTTCTCAAGGGTGGATATTTATATATCCAAAATACCATCCAGAATTGGCAAGCTTTTGAGGCTGAGGAGGAAGGGGCTGGGACTGTCCTCTCTCCCTGTCAGGAGAGACATTGTGGTGCTGCCCTTTGCTTCTACTGCCCACTTGACTACCTGCTCTTATGCAGAGGGATGGGAAATGGGTTCAGCCACGGGTGCTTCAGCCCCAGAGTGTGTTAGAAATTCCCATAGTGATGTTGCATTTATGAACTGGCTCCTGCTTGCATTCTCCCCAAAAGACATAAATTTTCACTTGATCTTACCGACTTGAAAAAAAATACAGAAAATGTAATTTTTGTCGTTGGACATGAAAGTGATTGAGATTCAAGAATTTGTGGGAATTAAATTCATGTCATGAATTCAGGAATTCATTTATTTCCAAAAGAGAAATTATTCTGGAGATTTATTTCCTTTTTCTTTTTTTCTTTTTCCTTGTTTTTCTTTTGCCATGGGTTACTAAATGTGACTGTATTCCCTATGCTTAATTGTCTTCCTGGAAATATTTAGTCAAACTATGCTTTCAGTCACCCTAGTATAAACCCAGAGTAGCTCCGATGAGTTCAGAGCAAGAAGGCCAGATTTTTATTTGTACAGCTATGAAAAAAATTTTATTTAGGGCTCTTGTATACTGTTCCACTATGTGTAGGGAAGTTCTGATCAAAATATAAGTTGAAGTTTTCAAAGAGATTTTTTTCATAAATCAATATCCCAGCAAGCCTAGTCAGTTAAAGAAACAAAAAAAAAACCTAAAAAAACACCCAAAAAACTACCTCACTGTATTTCCCTGGCTCTGTTAATCTCTTTTCTCTGAATGTTTCTCTTTGTTTGGTTTTGAGTCCTAAATAACAGCAACTTGCTAACAGCGCAGACTTGATTTAAAACTAACAATGACAGTCTAAGTCCCCCTGAAAAAGGGTTAAACATACACTGCAGGATAAAGTATCTGCTTAAAAAATAAGCCTTTAAATCATTTTATGTTTAAGAGAATTTCTTTTCACCCTTCCCCCTTTCAAAAAAGAAAAAAAAAAGAGAAAAAGTGAGACCATCTTAACTGTAAGAGCAAGTTTATTCAGGTGGTATGAATCAGACAGGGCTCACTGATGCAAACTATAGCCTCAGAAAGCACAGCAGGCCTTGAGCCTCGCAGGGCTGCCCCACGAAAAGAAGCATAACAAAAACCAGAGAAGAACAGGCCTGCAGTAATCTCCTTGCCCTGGCTAGAAAACAGGGGTGAAGGAAAGCTGCCCTCTCATTATGGTTTTGGTCTCAAGGTTAGAATTAGACCCTTAGGGTAAGCAGCTGTCAATTAGAGATAACTCCAACCAATGCTGTCTGAAATCTTGGACTTATCTCCTAGCAACTCCCCTTCTTTCAGGGCAGCAACCCTCCACTCTGCCTTCACCTCAAGAGTCATCTTGAAGACAGCGAAATAACCTTTTCAATTTGGGCAGATGCATAAAAAATCCAGCTTCCAGAGCCTGCGTGAAGCCTGCGTGACATTTGACTGAAGCCGGGTTTTAATCTACGTTGATTATATATTTGCTTTGTTTTTCATGCTGCAGATGTTGAGAGGTGATTTTGCTAAAAGAGCATTCTCGGTTAATACCTAGAAATTCAGTGGGTTTTAGACACATGGTGGTTTGCTGAGAGAGGCACAGGGTTATCATGTTTGTGCATCTGCTGATGCATCTCTCCTTCCCGCTGTCTTTTACACCAGGAGAAATTTGCCAAGAGTGGTGAATGAGGAGTGGCCATGGTTACGGCAGCAGCTCTGGAGTTCTCTCTCTGGTGTGGCAGGGTGTGCAGAGTGAAGACAAGCATAAATCCTATTAAGAAAAGCAAGAGGTTATGCACCGTTTGTGTAGGGAACATGACTGAATTTGAGGGGGAAGTTTAAAACACACCAAAAGGTACCTCTACTTCTATTTTCAGGGTTTACCATTCATTAGATCTTATTTTAGATCCGTAGCAGTCCCTTTTCCTAACAAGGTGAAAGGAGAGAGGGAGAGGGGGATCAGAGAGAGGAGGAGCAGGGAAAGAGAAAAGGGGTGCTCATGGAAAAATAAGAGGGGGGGACGCACAACAAGGACGGAGCTCATCTTTGATTCAGTTGGGGTCCGTATTCACAAAGAGATCACTCAGAAATTTTGTACAAATGGCAGGAGCAGAATGTGAGCGCAATGAGGGGCCTAATGCAGGCACTTGTCCTGTAATCAAAGATTCAGCTCAACATGAGTCCTTTGTAAGACAACAGCATCATTCTCCACCCCGGCTAACCCCTGAATGCAGAGCAGCTCTCTCAAGCAAGGCAGGCAGGATGAGCTTCGCATTTCTTTGTCTTCTTTGGAAAATATGATCTTTTTTTTTCCTTTTCCTCATTTGCTTCTCTTCTAAAGAAAACATTTTTTGATATGCCTGTAGTAAGCCAGAGGATGTTTGTGTGAGTGGAGGCGCTCTCAGGGTGAGCAGAGAAGCAGATGGGCTGACATGGTGGAGCGAGGGCAGCTCCAGCCTGCGTTTGGGGAGAGTGTGCAGAAACATGGCTGACATCTCCTGCTCGCGAATGCGTGATGGGCGTCCTCCTCTGCGTAAGCACAATTCCCCCTTCCTCAGGCTTCAGCAGCCCTGCTTAAGATGAAATGTACAGAGATTCCTTTCTTCCTGCTTAAAGCCATTGTGCGGTAGAATTTCACAGTATTTTAAAACACTTTTCTTTTAAAAAAATGTTTTACCATTTTGTTAAAATGAAACAGTGAATTTCAATTTGTGTAAATAGACTTTTTCAGTCGGGTTGTATTAGGAATCCCTTTTTTGAGTTGCAAACAGTGTTTCCTTATATATATTTTAAATTTCATGGTAGAAAATTATTTCCGCAAAAATATAAAACAATATTTATCTGCTTCTTGATATTTTTGCTCAGTCTGAACATTACCTGATATGATGGGTATAATATATTCTTTTCAGAATTTGGCTCTTGAGAACTGGAAACAATATGCAGAGAGTAAGTCAGATTTTCAATCCTTAGAGCTTTAAATGGAAACAATACAAAGAAACACTATTAAAGAATTACCATGCAGAAAGTGAATACAAAACTAAGGAGCCCAGTAGAACATTTTGTTATTCTGGGGTTACAGCAGTCTACAGCAGTGCAAACCAGCGTGGCATTGTGGCAGGGAGGCAGGTCCCAAATTCTTAGGAATCCCATTAATTCTTTGCTTTCTTCAATAGCTAAGTGCTTATCTCTATAGAGAACTGACTGCTACCTCTAGCATTGCTAAAGGTGTTTGTTGAAAAAGCTACCCAGAAATGGGTCAAGCCTACATTCCTTGCTGATATCACAGGGAGTCTTGGAAGCAAAAGGCGGACTGTTTAAATTTCAGACAGCCTTATTTGAGACACAAATATTGTATTAAATAGCCAGAAATGCCAATATTACTATTTTAGCATACTATGTAAAGTTTAAAATATTTCCCAACACCCAGTGATGATGAAGTAAAAAGGGAAAACATTATTTCTAATAACAGACTTCTTGATATAAACTTCAATTGCAAAAGATAGAAAATATTACCAATAAAATATTACCAATGAACTTATTGTTAATTTAACTGAAAATGTGTTTGTGGTACCTGTTTGGTACATAGCATCATCTTTTTACTTAACTCTCCAAGACATTGTTGTGATTCACCTGAGCTCTGTACATATGTCAGTGTGTATGTGTGTGTGTATTTGCGTGGGCACGTATCCCTCAGCTGCCTTGCAGCTGAAGATTTTAGAAGCCTTAATTGTGTGCTTTTCTGTCTGGTTGTGCAGGCAAGTCAATTTACCTACATTTTCATTTTACATATATCCAAAACACAGTGCAAGTCTAGTTGTACAGCTATAGCATAAGACTTTATCAGATTATTATACAATATATTTATTTTATATTTGTCAAAGTGGGCAAATATAAACGCCCAATGGATTCTTTTGTCTTTTTTTTCTTTTCATATGGCATATGTGTGTTTTCAATTTTGTATTATGAATTTGCAACATTATATAGGATTGCAAAAAAGTTTTGCATTTTCGAACTAGGCCTGGCTTTAATTCTGGGTGTGATGTAATCACTAGCATACCCCTTTTTGGGGAATCAAACCACCGAGAGCCCTGCAGCTCTGTGGCCCTGTCAGGCTGCCCGGGGCTCCGCTCTCAGAGCTCCCAGTGTGATTCAGCACTCTGCCCCTATTCAGGGACAGAATAAGAATGTGCTTAAGTGCTTTGTGCTTCGAAAACATGCTTAAATGCTTTGTTGGATTGAGAACTAATTAAATGACTGAAAGTTCAAACTTAATATCTCAGTGTATGGAATGTGTGAATTTTCCCACAGGAAAGAATAGCATACTCTGAAAATATGGCCAAAAATTTTTGGTTGTTTTTTTCCTTGGGTTTGGTTTGGTTTGTTGTGGGTTTTTTTTGTTTGTTTGTTTGCTTCTGTAGGAAATAGGGTATAATTAATTTTTAGGGTTTTTCCTTCTAAAAAAATTTAAAATATTTTTTAACATGTGAGCAAGAAAAATTGAAAGCAAAATAAAAATATACATTTTCACTGAATTAATTTTGTAGTTGTAGTTTCTGAGATCTAGAAAATGCTACTGTGTGGGGGGAGTGTTTCAATTTCTCTTTTCTCAAATGTTGATTTTTACATTTTCTTTGAAGTGCCTCACAGAAGGAGTTGGCAAAGTTCCAGAATAACAGCTGGAAGTGAGAAGGAATGAAAAAGTATATCATAGAAATTCAAATGAGAAATAGGATATACATTTTTAATGGGTATGGTTATCATTCATTTGAACAAATTATAAACGTATAAACGAGGGATTGTTTTTTAAGATTTCCAGATGTCTTCAGCTCAACATTGGATGCCTTTCCAATAGACAAATACAAGCGATTAACTTCACAGAATGTCTGTGAGTTGAAATTCAGACAAAGATAAAACGGTACATTCTGGCCTTCAGAGCTCAAAGCATCAGAAGTAGGAAATACTGTAATTCTGGACATGAGCTCATTTGCAGTATGTGTGAAAAAGGTATTTCATTTCATGTCCTGAAAGATGAGTAATTTCTTTTTTTAAACATGATTTTGTTGGGTTTTTTTTCCTGTTAGCTATGTTCAAGAAAGAACATACATAACATCAGAGAGGGTTACTGTTAAGATCAGATCTATTGACATAATTAACTTATTTGCAAACAGTTTAATGTATTTTTGTCTGAGTCTGCCTTCTCGCACACACCAAAACTACTCTGATTCAGCTCCTTGTGAATTAGGGTGTGCAGCAAATAAAGGAACAATCATCTCGTCCAAACATATTTGCATTCTTAATATGGTGCACACATTCAGGCAAGTGGCAATTTGCATGAAGACCATGAGCCAAATTCAGTTCTGACAGTAGTAGGCATAACTTTATTCAAATCAGACAAGCAGCAGGCATTTACAAGGGGCAAGAATAGGTGCTGTGTATTTGCTGCATGTCCATGCTCCAGCATAATGCATTGCCGTTGCGCAAAACTTCATATTTTTTCTTAGACAGACCAGAGCTTATCAAAACTAAAGGCAAGTTTCAGCTGCAAGTTTGGGTATGCATGCAATATCTGGCAAGATATATGGCTTGCTTTTACATCTAGGTTTCAGTGTGAATAATAATCATGCTTCTAAAAATTATTCTCTTTGCAAGCTTTTGTATCTGGAATTAGATAGAAAGCATCATGCCAGGATGGCACTGGCCACCTTCAAAGCATCTTTAAAAATTCAGTCATAAGCATATTCAACTTCTTTCTGTCCAAAGTATCAGCATTTTTTTAAGCGCTTGTTTTCCAAATGTTCTTACTAATACTTTAATGGTGGTTGTATACCCCAGTGCTGAGGAACTGGCTGATGTGTCTTGCTGTGTTTCAGCGAATGTTGTGAGGAATCTACAGCAATTAGCTGCTCATGCCTCTGCTTTCCTGTTTTGTGCCTTCCCTTTCATGTATCAGATGTTTGTAAGTTTTCCATTAGACATTTCCTGCTTCTAATAGATGTTTGTGAGGCTTTTGCTTTGAGCTATCAGGGCTCCAATTTGTGCTGAGATGTTTGGTTTTGTTTTAGGGCTGAGGGGTCTTTGTACTCCTTTCTTCCTAGAAAACATTATAATCTGGAAAAAATAAATAAATTGTACTTTGCGAAAAGTGAATATGACTCCTTCATCTAAATGGCATGGTTTGCACATGTGTCTTTTGTCAGCAGATCACTCCTAAAATAAAAGCACTTAAAGTACAGTTTCTGCCAACTTATCAGACACCAATTGGTGACAACATATATGTATTGCAATTTCTAAAGGCAGCTTTGTACTCCAGTGTTTTCATCTTCCTTGCCCTGCTTTTTTTCTTCTCTTTTTAATTTGAAATGGGGACTGATTTCTTTTTCTGTTTCCACCAGCTTGGTGTGCTGCATGTAACAAGTAAGTAGCTTCAGCTGCTTTTGAAAGAAAAAAATACCTCTTAAAAAGTGTTTCAAATGAGTGTTGCCCAACGTGAAGTGGCTGTCAAAATTAACAGGAAAGGCATAATTGATTCTCTGAGAGTCACACACGAAAACTAGCTTAAATTTTACAAAACCACTTCTGACGTGTTTAAATACTTAAATAAATGTGGTGCTGATCTTTTAATCCCCTCTTCCATCTTTTAGCAGTGGAGCAGCCTACCCAGGCAGCCCCAGCCTCTCGGAGGGTGTTTTTGCAGCCAGGCGCTATCCGTCATTCCTCCATTCATGTGGTACCAAGGTTTCTGGATCTGTATTTTGCTTATCGAGTCACCAAACCAACGCATCATCAAAGGAAGCTGTCAATTCACAGCACATCACCCGTGCTTTGAACTTAGGAACGAGTCAAATGTTTTGGAGCTTTATTTATTAAGGTCAAAACTGGGTTTGAATTGGCAATGAGGGCAGGGGAGTGGTGAGGGGAGCAGAGGATGGCTGCTGACTCAAGAAACCTGCTGGGACTTTGTGGCCCACTGCTAGGCAACAGCCCATCCCCACCACAGCAAACATACGGCCACAAAATGAATGACCTCATCTACAAATCAGCTATTTGATATGCAGATCGGACTGCCGGCCTCTGCCATAGCGCCGCGCTGCACGGGCAGCAGGTGCAGCAGCAGCAAGGACATGGCCTCTTCACATTTTAAAAGGCAGGGCTGGCTTGTGCTCGCCCACTCCCTCTGGTCCTTTGCAATTCCTGAAACTCTATTGCCTTCATTTTTTATTTAGACTCTCCATTTAAAGAAAACATGGCGCCTCCTTTCTGCTTGCCTCCACGCGCAGCCTTAGGCCCAGGGAGGAAGGGGCAGGGCTAAGCAGCTTTTCCAGCAGCCTTTATGATTCTTCCAGCATCCGAACACACCACCTGACCTGAAGAAACAAGGAGCGTTTTAGGAAGGAATTGCAATTCCCGAGGTTTTTGTCTTCTCAGGTGTCATGTCTTTGCAAACTATTATCATAGTGTGGTTTGTTGTTGTTTCTTTTTCAAAATGGAGATCCTCTTTGTGCAGACAGTGCTGTGGAAGGCGACATTTTTCCCTGTGCCTGTATGCTCCCCTTTAATTGCATGGAGAGTGCTGTTTGCAGCCTACAGTGAGGAGAGTACATGTGGTTTTGAGGGCAGACTTGCAAAAAAAGGAAATACACCATTTTGTAACAGAATTAGAGTATTTTTCAGCTGTGTGTTAAAAAGAATAAAGAACTGCTGCTACTCTGGACTATGAAACAGCACTGAGCCTCTTAGTGGGCCTCAAAGAGCAATAAAACACGGTGTAATATAATTTGTATTGTCTGTGGTTGCAGGTTATGTCCTGAAAGCCGTAAACTATTACAGCTTTACAGCTATGCTGCTGGTATTAACTAAATGAAAGGGCTATTTGTTCTAAATCTGTAGCCTGCATGATAGCGAATTTTAAATTCATCAGAAGCAATTGATGAAAAAAGGGGTAAAAATGCTGCAGACCCAATACAGTCAAAGCTCTAATGCAAAGAAAACAAAGATTTGGTGTGGTGTCTAACCCCTTCAGGTTTCTGCCTCATACTTCTAGGGGGCAGAATTGATCATCCCTGAGACTACAAGGTATATTCAGCTGGGGCCTGAGGGAAGCCTTGGGGTGCTTGTTACCGGAAGTTATGAAAAAATAGATATTTACATTACTGTGTCTAGATCATTCTGGAGTCTAAGGAAAGATCCTGAATTTGCTGAAACATAGATGCTCCTTCTTTTTACCTCCTTAAGAGAGTTTTTGTTGAAAAATGCACCTCTGAGTAGCAACCACAGTGATTTAGGAAGCCAATCTAACAACGCCGTGTCTTTCTCCTGAAAGCTGTGAAAATGTTTAGGTTTTAGCTTGAAACCTTGGAATTTCCTGTTAAAGAGGAATTGTTTTCCACGTGTACCCAGTTGCAATGCTTTAGCTTTATTCAGACTTGAATTTAAACATGGATGAGATATGTGTTATTAAACTTGCTCAGGGCTATGAATTATTTGTCAGATAATCCTGCAGCTGGTTCCTCATAACCTTCAGCTTCTGTATAAGCCATTGGTTGCTGATGCCAGGAATAGGTTCTGGCTGGCCATGGACTCTTGGTCACTATGAACTTCTGTCAGGCTTGTGTGAGACAAACACTTTTGAGTTCAAAATGCACATCAAGTTAAAGCACTCAAATATTTGCTTAAAATTGGCCAAGCCACAAGTCGTTTTTTACTAAAAACTCACAAGAATGCTTGCAGCAAATGAATGCTAATAGGAAGGATGAAAAAGGAAATGGGTTTGGACACTCAAAGGAATGTGGAAGACACGACCCGTGATTATTGCCCCATTTCTTGCAAATGGGCTTTGCCTAAGATGTCTGACTGTCAAACCAATGCCTCAGGGTTCCTAAAATGTTGTGTTCAGGGCTTGTTTCAGGACAGACCCAAAGTGCTGCCAGCCTTCCCCTTTGTCCCCTGCCTGATAGAAAGCAAAACCAGCAGTTTGAAACACTTTGGGGTTTGGTACCAGGGAGCTTGAACAGGTTCTTGAGGCCTTAGCAGGTCTGAAAGAGGCCACAGTCCTGCCTGTCTGATGTAGTGCGGGTGAGCAGCAGGCAATGGAAGGGGGGAGTGGGACTGTGCCCTCTCCTGTTGCAGCCCTGTGTTGTTTGCATGGTTCTGTGAGGTTACGGTGGTTCACTTGCTTTCTTCTGTTTCTCTGAGGACAACCCAAATTGCTTACCTGGGAGAGGGGGCCTTTGTAGACGCCATTTTCAGTGCCTTTTGTCCAGGGGGTTGAGGCACATTTTGTCAGGACGCATACATGTGAAAATTGCCCGGGCAGCCTGTTTTCTCAAAGTGGGATCCCAAAAAGTCCTCAATTCCTTAATTGCAATATCTCAGATATTTGGCCAGATGTATACTTGAACGTATTTTATCTTTCGAAAGTATTTGCTGTTGAGAGCATCAGCTTCCATGCTCTGTGGGTGATCACATCGGCAGAGCAGAGCTGGGTAGCCAAGGAGCCTCTCCAGGACCCCTGCCACGTGCTGACACCACTGAAGTTTGGGGTATATCCCAGGCACCTTCTACTCCCAGCTGTGGTTCAGCTTACCAACAGCTTCTGCACAGACTGCATCTTATGTCTGGCATAGGTGCACAGATATCATAGAACCATGGAATCATGGAATGGTTTGGATTGGAAGGGATCCTTAAGTTCATCTAGTTCCAACCCCCTGCCATGAGCAGGGACACCTTCCACTAGACCTGCTTACTCAAAACCCCATCCAAACTGGCAATGAACACTTTCAGGGATAGGATGTCATTATCGCCTACATTTTTAAGGACATGCCATAAGCCATGGAGATTTCCAGCTGAAGGCAATTTGTTCCAAGTGATAAACATTAGAAAACTTCTGACTACCGTAAACTCAGGACTCTCTTCTAGTGGTTTTAATAGCACAGAAATGTCAAGAAGTCAAAGTGGGTGAGAGAGAGCAGTCTTGGTGATGAGCTGGATGTGACCAAACAGGGCTGGGTCTGGCAGGGCTCTGTGGCACAGCTGCAGGCTATCCCCTGCCTGCAGGACTCAGTGACAGAGAATGATCTGGACCATTTTCACATAATATTTGAATGAGGTTTTAAACAAAGATGCCAATAGTGTGTACAAGATCACAAAAGGCAAAGCTGTTGGTATGCAAGGGATTTGGGATGAGTACTGGATGCTTGGACAGGCTGCTTAGGAAATAGCTAGCAACTGAAGAGCCATTTCCGAGCCAGCTAAGTGGCATCTGTTCAGATTTCTTGCAGAGCGCAGGCTTCCCTCCCCTGTGACAAGGCCAGGCACATTCCTCCTGTCCCGCCTGACAGCACAGAAGTGGCGGTGGCTGCTGTCCCTGACCCGGGGCCCCACAGGGGCAGAGTCTACTGGTGTGAAGCTGCTGCTGGGACAACGTGAAAGAGTGAGATTGTTCTGATATGCAAACAGGGAGCCCTGCTGAAGCTGTGCTGCCTTGAATTCAGGGAGAAGAGCAAGGGTGCTGGTGGAAGGAGGACAACAAACCCCAGTGTTAAGGCTGCTGTTGCTGAATGCATCCCACTAAAGAACAAAGCAAGGAGAGCCTTGCTCTTGCAAGAATTTGATCCACCAAGCAAGGCTGCTACCGTGTTAACCCCTTCGTGGCAAGCCGTTTGGGATGTAATTTAACTGGAATGCCATTGGAAAGCGGCAGATTGCTACGCTTTTACAGGCAAGAAATGCCACAAGCTCTGGAAGGGGATGACTGGCTCTAGCTAAAAAGCCTCTGCTTTTGCACCTGATTTTTTCAGGGGAGGTGGTAGTGGAACAATTGTGGCAGGCCTGTGGCATTGAAAGAGTTATTATAAACCACTGGATAAAATGTCAATGATGCCTGATGCAAAGAAATGTGCAGCGTTAGCAGATACGTGTTGCTGATCTGGTAACAGCTAGCCCTCTCCGTAACAGTGATATTTCTGGGTTTCAGTAACCAGCCCCATAGGAGGTCTTCCTTGATACTTTTAACCAAATTGTGGCATTTGGCTCCTGGCCAGTGAAAGGAAGCCAGCAGAGCTACTAGCCCTCAGGAAGGGTTTGGGTAGGGATTGCATCTGAGCCGGCAAGCACTCAAGGGCATGGCACAGGCTCCACCAGGCACTGGTAGGATGTGTTAGCCTTTTTGCACCAAGGCAGCCCTTCCACATATTTTCTAATCCCACCAGAGCGGATAGATTGCATTCAGGAAAGACAGAATTTCCATATCCTTTGAGGGTGATTGTGCAAGGCCAAGTGCAGTGTCATCTACTGTGCCTATAGGTCTGGGTTCAGAAAAACAGCAGTGTTTCGCACTTCCTTGGTGCTCACCCTCCCCTGCCTGCTCTCCCTGCCTGCGGATATCCTGCCGACAGTTCCATCTTCCTCCAGCCAATGCACTCCAGAGACTACAGCCATGGTCCTGGCTTGTTTCTGCAGCCCAAGACCACAGGCAGAGGTGCAGAAGTCTGCAGCTCTCACAGCCCTGTACAGCTCACAGCCAAAATTTTTGGTGAGGCAGTTGTACTGAGCTGTACACAGTGGAGTGTGGCTTTGGGATTAGAAATCACTGGACTGTAACTGCCTTGCACCATGCTCTGTACTCATCCACTGTGATACTGCTGCTGCTCGTGGCATCCTTGTTTCTAATTCTGAACTATAAAGATCACTCCAAGGCTCCATCTGTGCTGGATGTGATGTGCTCCTACTGCAAGAGTGTTTGCAAGTACTGACACACCAGCCTGGTCAACATCAGGTTAATGCCAGCAAGAGACCTCCCCAGGTGAATAAGCACATTACAGAAGCACCTATGTTTACACCAAAGATTTTGCCAGTCACCCCCTGACAAGCTGCGGGTTGGTTTTTGTGTGCTTCTCTTTCACTTCACTCTCCCACACAAAACTTTTAAGTATAAACTAGATTTAAACTGTAGCTGAACAACTGTAGACAGCAACACAAAAATTTGCTTCCAGGCCTGAAAGTACTTGAATTTATTTTTGTGATGCTCTTTCTCCAGATTATACTGCTCTTCTTTTTCCTCTCTTTTTTTTTTTCCTTCCCCAAAGAAGACCCATACTGTAACACTTTAACAGAGGAAATTCACTCTGCTTCTGCTTTCCTGCTTGGTGTATATTCAAATAATTGCTGTATTTTAACAAGCTAAATTGCATTCCCACCAGCTGTCCCTCAGACCAAACCTTCAAGGATATGCTAAACAATAATGACTGCAACAACAGTAAACTCAAAAGGCCTCAAGATCTCTTCAAAGATAAGATGTCTTGCTGTTTCCCTTCCATATCCAGGCACTTTCATGCAGATTAGCAAAACAGCATGCTTACAGCCTACATAGGCAAAGCAATGCTTGGAATGGGATGAGTTTGGCCCTGTGTGAATGTAGGGAAGGAAAATGCAAAAATCAGAAGATACAGCTCAAATCCAGGGTAACTCAGCTGGGGCTCTGCTGAGCAGGGTACGCTGTGTCACCCGTGACCTGGCAGACATTAGCATTTCTCATATTCCCCCCTTGGTCACAAATCACCAGATGGATGCTCTTCTGCACGTGTCATCTTGTGTCCTGCACGGCTCTGACCTGTGACCTTCCCACTGCTGGTGGCTCGCTGCCGGGATTGTCCGGTGTGTGGGCAGGCAGGAGAGACAGGCAGTGGGGACAGGCAGGGGGGACAGGCAGAGGGACAGGCAGAGGGAGCATGGGCAGGCAGTGGGGAAGGGCAGGGGGGACAAGCAGTGGGGACAGGCGGGGGGAGAGGCAGAGGGACAGGCAGAGGGGGCATGGGCAGGCAGTGGGGACAGGCAGGGGGGACAGGCAGAGGGACAGGCAGAGGGACAGGCAGAGGGAGCATGGACAGGCAGTGGGGACAGTCATGCAGGAAGGGGAGCTGTCAGGAGGAGGCAGAGGGGACAGGCAGAGACGTACAGGCAGCAGGGGACAGCAAGGGGACAGCAAGGGGACAGGCGGAGCAGCAGGCCATGGGGCAGGCAGCGGCCCCTCATCCCCAGCCCCGTGCTGGCTCACGGCAGATGGGAAGGGCAGGAACCGGGATTAGCGATTCCTCCTCACCTCCCCACCCCTTCCCTGGCCCCAGCTGGCTGTTTAAAAAGAAAGCCATAAACCCATTAGTACAAAGACAAATGAATCTCATACCCTGAGGCATTCCTTCATTCAGAACTGGCCTTAACTACTTTTCCAACCTTCCTCCCTTTAACCCTACTGTCTTTTGGGTTTTCTTCTATAACAGCAGAGTTTGGCAAAATGCTTGACAATACAGCCAGTTAGGAAGTTTTTAGTAAAATTCTATAACCTCACTTTGTACATGTGCAGGTATATTTTCATATATATGCACGTGTATAAATCTCTGTCAGCGTGTTTTTGTTTTTTTTTTTTTGTATATGTCCAAATATATACTCAGGTATTTCTTCTACATTGTTGTTTTGGGTTTTTTTGTTTTTTTTTTTTTTTTAAATTCAATACATTAACGGCACATGTAGTGGATGTTAACATTGGAAGCTGGCTGTATGTTACAGCTAAGTTTAATATTATATGATTTTATGTGTCCTTGATTTTACATTAATGCTAAGCACATGTGAGCCTGTGGCTGCAGCCAGTGTGAATTATTTCCCCTTGCATCTACACAGGATGTACAAAATAATGTGGCAATACTGTGGTAACTATAGAGGACTTGCCACAGCAGTATGGTGGGAAGTGATCAGAGGAAATGGCAAGTGAAAATACAAATAAGGTTTTATGGAATTTTTGTTTGTCTGTTTGTTTATTTTCCACTTAAAGGAACTTCTCTATGTATAGGTGAGATAGTACAGAGGAAACTGTACTGCAAATTACATAAATGGTAATCATTTAGAAGATGCAAATAAATAAAGTTATTTAAAGGTGAATCCAGTATAATTAAATATGTCTGAACTATCAGATCTTTTGGAACGGCACCTATTTGAATGTGTAACTAAACTGCTAAGATAAAGGCTAATGGACACTGTTTAAGTCTCCTGCTTCTTAACTTTTTGTCCCAATCAACTACTTCCTATTCAGCTGTAATTTGCAATTTCCTGCTGTTGATTAAATACATATATGTATATAAACGTGTTAACTAGCCTGTAGTTTAAAAATGTGTATTTAAACTGAGTGGAAGACTTAAGCATCTTTTACATTAATTTGATCTGACTTCTTGGCAACTCACATCTCTCCCCAATGGTTTTATCACATTTTGACTTTTCAGAGACTTTCTTGGAGTGTTTTAATTTCCACATGTAAATAAAATTACGTCTTGCTAGTGGTAGATTGTGTTCATGAATCACACACAGGACTTTCGATCAAAATCATATGGATTACAGTTTAAAATACTTTTAAAGTAGTAGGCCCCTTCAGTACACTCTGACCATGGAAATTGAGCAGTCATCAGCATAACCTTATGGTGCATCCCTTCAGAGTAGGCAGCAGAATCAAGTGTTAATGCTTGGTAGTGACTGGTTAAGTTTTATTAATATGACCATCTACTCCATTAAAATCAGACTTCTTTAAATCACAGCTCTTTCTTAATCAAGGCTCACATCATAGTCAATGAAGTTATAGATTAGTAAAGATTTTGCCCTTAAATCAAAGTCCTTGTATTTGGTTTACATAACTTATAAAATTCTGGCAGGGCTAGGACACATTAAGTATTCTTCTCCTGTGTGAAACCCATCCAAGGGTAGATTAAGTTAGTTTTGCTTTATGTCATGTTGCTTGTCATGAATAATCCTGCAGTCAGAGGTGACAGACACGTGACATACCGTTAAACGTGACTGGAGGCTTTTCGCGCAGCTGGGGGACCAAGAGGCTCAAATGCCATTGAGGTTAAATGGAGTTCTCCGAGTAAGGATATGATTTGCCAATGCAGCTAAGTTATCTAGAAGTCTTAGTCGTGATGAAAGACTCCTAAATCTCTTCTGTGTTTTGGAAAATTGTGACCTATATCCCTTAATCTTCTATGGATGTCTCCGGCTGTATGTTTGAAGCAGAGGGCATGCCAAGTTGATTATGTTTTTGTAAAACAACCCAACTTTTCACTGTAAAAGAGGCCAAAGAGGGCAGTGCAGCACAAGGTGACAAGCTTCAAGCCTCAGAATAGTCACAGATTAGCAAAAAATGCTTTCGTAAAACAGGATTTTACAGAGACTGGAGCTGTTAATTGTTATTGTAATGCACCACATTTTAATTGAGTTAATTGGCACAAAATGTTTATCTCCATTGACTGAGATAAAATGTCAAAAGCTCTTTGATGGCAATTGGAATTACAGTAGGCAACCTTGACAATAGAAGTCAATGTTTTACAATGTGCTGCTGTTTAGATGTGTTTGCTTGGGGGATGAAGCATAATGTTTATTATGTTGGAGGTATCTATTTTGCCTTGGAAAAGAGTGTCCCAAAGCACCACTGCAGATTTTTTTATGTTCCAACTGACTGTACAGAAACGTGAAAGACAGGCTGATTCAGGTTAATTCCACTTCTGCAGGGAAGCCCCATTTTCACATTCTGAGCAGAGGCCAAGTCTTTCACAAGAACACTCTGGGCTTGGCTGTGCCTATCAGCCACGGCTGTGTGCCTGTGCACTGTCTCCAAGGGACAAACAGACTTTAGGAGGCAGCATGGTGCACAGCAAACAGCCAGGTCTATCCCCCAGCGAACAGCCAGGTGCATCCTTCCTCTCACTGCCAAGGCCTTGCCATGTGGTACTGGGAAAACACCAAGATGTGAAAGAGGAAAATACGAAAAAATAGTTCACACAGTGGGATCCAAAACTGAGAATCCCAAGGCCAAATGGGAATTTAGCCAGAGGCCATGAGGCGCTGCCTGGCTTCCAAGTGCTGCTGAGACAAGTCTGACTGCTCTCTTTGGAGGTGGATGATCCTTCTGGCTCGCAGCTCTCTTCCACTGTGGTCAACAGGAAGTGCTTATGGTCACTTAAGCTCAGCTCCTATGTGTGCATCCAGTGAAGACCCTCAAGAGCAAAATAAGCCAAATCAATCTGTAGCAGAGAGGAGTGCAGCTCCTGGCCCTCCATAGAAGCATGCCCCTAAATAAAGAAGTGAAGGTTTAGGTGGCTGTTGCCAGTATCAAGTCATTCCTGAGGGCAAGTGCCACCCAATTGGGTCAGACCAGCACCTGCAGGCAGGAAGGGGATGATGTGTGAGGAGCAGGCAAGATCAAATCTCCTCTTCCTCCTCTGTGCAACAGCGCTCAAGCTGCTGGTGGCCATCGATGCTGGTGATACACAGCCTCTGCTGAAAGCAGGAAACTGCACCAAGTTCCAGAAACTCAAGCCAAAATGTAGCTGTGTCTTTCCTTTTATATTACGGCATATCGTTTTATCAGCCCGGGGGGGTCAGTTCTCTTCAGAGTTATAATTTAACTTCCAGAAACACAGCCCCCAACTTTGTTCAGAGACAGAAGTTTCTCAGAAGCGCTTCGGTGTCGGAGAGTGCTGGAATGCAGCCACGGGTCAGAAAGCACTGCCCAGGAAAGAGGGTGATGAAAGTACCGACGCTTTTGTTTAAACAATTTGCCTTCCTTTTTCCCTCGAGGAATAGTTTATAAATCGTATACCTGTCAAAGCAGTGCCAACACACTACTCAGACAAATTTCTATTTTTGACATGAGCATGTGTTTGGCTGCACTTCCGCTAGCTGGCTGAGGCTGCCTTATTATGCGATACATCCAGACAGAGCATCTCTGCGTTCTAGCGACCACCGGCTGTGCCTGAGCAGGTCACGCATTCAGACTGGAAGTGCTGAGGCCTGATTCTCAGCCCCTTGTTAATTAAACATTAAGAAACAGCTGAAGCTTGGTTTTTTGAGTTTGGGGCTTTTTTTTTTTTTTTTTTTTTCTTCTGACAGCTTGCAAAGACTCTTCCAGCAGACTAGAGGGAAGGAATGGGCCTGAGCAAGATAGTGAGAATGAGGTTCCTGCAAGTAACAAGCGCATGATGGGTCTATGTGGCTAGACAGTCCAGTTCCTCTAACTGATGGTGAGACATGGAGAAGCTCTGAGGTTACTCCAATTATATTTGTTCCTGGAGGAGCTGCTTTTCTTTACATATTTTTAATATCACCCACCAAAGGTCGTTTTGTCATTCACATGCTACCATCTTTCAAGAGTAGAAGGAAGGAAACAGAAGGATGCCATAAAACCATCAACACCCTAGTTTTGGGAAACAAAATCTACATAAATTATTTTCATAAGTTTGTCTGAATCACTTGCATCTCTTCCATCTATTATTCATTCTTCTAGGTTGAACTAGGTGAAAGAGGTGCCTGGTGACACATTTCATTGTGTTAGCTGGTATAGCATCCAATAAATGAAGTGGTTTAGTAAGCAAAGCGCCTACCAGGCCATCAGTACTAAATCCACGGAAGATTAATGAAGCCTGAAACTACAGTAATTTTTATGTGATGACCTCTTTGCAACCTCTTTGAAGGAGACAACTCTGTGGTGTGAGCTGCAGAGAAACCACTTCAGTGAAGAGACAGCTATGGCAGAGGAGCAGGGGCAAGCTGGGAAATGATGGTGGGAGCAAAAGCAAGGTGGAGCTCCATTTTTAACATGATTTGGGGTTTTAGCCTCTTTTCTTCTCCAAAATCCTGTCTTCCTGCAGTAATCTAGCATGGAGAACTTTGTATGCTTGTTATTCTTGCTTTTAAGTTTGATTCACATGTTGATCTGTCCCTTGGAAAAGGTCTGGTCTTCTTTCAGGGTTTGTGGGTTGTTGGGGTATTTTTTATGTCTGGGAATTAAAGTGGAATAATTTTTCTATCAGTGGAGTAACTGGCAGCTCCATAGGCTGTTCCCTAGGATGCTTGTGCTTCAAAGTTACACCAGAGAAATAAGATGTGTCACACAGTCATAGTGCAGGATAATGTGATGGTGCAAAATTATGGATCTGGGTGACCTGGTCAGCTGTAAAAGTCAGTGCAGATACAGGCCCAGTTTTTTATACAGCTTTTTCATTGGCTGTTTTCAACTACTCTCCTTCTGACATAATTAGTATGTGGACAATATCCAGCATTGCTTTTCCTTTTTTTTTGTTTTAGTAGCCTGTGTTGCTAAATGGTTGCAATGATTCCTTATTGCACTTTACTGCAGAAGGCAGAAGAAGGGTTTACAGTCAATGCAGTAAATTGTACAGGAGAGAGCATCACCGTGAAGCTTTGCAAAAATTAAATTGATCTAACATCATGGCAGTCACTTGAGTGTTTGAATGTTACAGGCTGGCACAGAAAGCTGAAGGGCAGACAGGTAACCAGGTGAACCTGCATTGGCAAATGGAGGGGAGAGAAAGATATGGCTTTGCAAATATGTGACAGGAGCAAGCAACAGAGAAAAATACATTAAATTGTCAGAAACAGGAGGTGATAAGATTTTGTCAGCTGATATTTAGAGCTCTTTGGAAGAGCAGATTGTCTCACAGCATTTTTATGTACTTCTAAAGCAGGTTCTGAAGTCAGAAAAGTCTCACCTATCTGCATCTTTATTTATCTAAGTACCCTTCATAAAAGGACCCAAAGTCATGTGGATTTAAAACCACCTCAGATCTATAAATAAAGAATGATGATAGATGGCAGAAAAATGAGCCGTGACAGGTAGATGTGCTGTGACCAGAGGGACTGGTCTGTTCTTCTTTTGCATCCACATTTATTAGCCAGAAGTGGGAGTAAATAGCATCTTAATTGAGAAATATTACAAAGGGACTTGGAGAAGTTGTAGGGATTAATTAGATAATCTTCATAAGTCATTTAAAATATGAATATTTCTTTGCATACTTTCACTTAATTAAACTTTTATTTCATCTATAAACAACTGGTATTTTTATCAGTCAAATAAGTATGAAAAAATATGATTTATACCTATATTTTTCCCTTCATTCTCAATGTACATAGAGGATATGTCTCTGCAGGTAGATGCCTGAGTGTATATGTGTGTATATAGGGGAGTAATAAAATATGTGTGGAAGTATATGCACAATATCCCTATTTGGACAAAATTAAGAGCAATATTCTTAAAAAACCCAAGAGTTTCCATCATCTACTTTTGTATTCACAGGTGCAGCAAGAGAGATGAAGAATGGACATATGCAGGAGAAAACACTTTCCATTTTACAGTGCTAACTCCTCTTTATTAGAAACAGTAAGGGAAAGAAGAAAATAAAAATCTATTGTTCATTTTCACTTTGATCATCATACCTATCATTTTACACACCACATGCTTTCCTCTTCCAAGGGCATATATTGTATTTATTCTGCAGCTGCAGTATATTGATTTTGGACTACTGAGTTCAGTGCAGATGAGTGACAAACTAAGCTGCTTGGCGACTGATAAGTAACCGTGTTTAATCTCTTGGCTCCAAAATGAAATCCCATAGCTCATTTCAACAATTTTAGTTTTGGTACTCAGTCAAGAGCATACACTCATAATAATAGTTTTTTTTCTTATAAATTTAAAGATCTGTAGTAGAATAGAAGCTTTCATGGAAACTGCTGCAATTCTGCATTCTACCTCTACCAAAGCATACACAGGATTGTTCCAGATTTACACTAATGCATCTGTATAATTCCAGCTGATAGTATTAATTAGAGGTAAATATTTATCTGCATTTCCATTGCACTGTATTTATTGTTGATTTTAGCAGCTGTAGTGTTTCCTAAGCCTTCATCCGCTGAATGAACAACAGACTGCAGTACTCTGGGTTTTAAAATACAGGTGTCAGACATATCTTCTTGAATAAAATAATAATAATAATAATAATAATAATAATAATAATAATAATAATAATAATAATAATAATAATGTAGGAATAGTAGGAATAATTCTTGGATTTTGTTGCTGTTGTTACTTTATCGATATATTTTCTATAAATACAGTTATTATACCATTATATATAAATATATTTATTTTTAATTTTCTATTATTATTTTCTTAGGTCATCTAAAAATAGGAAGAGTCCAGTTACTTATAAGTACTGTTAAACTGTGTAAATCTTGCAACATGCACAGTGAAATCTAGAGGCAGTAAAAAGTGAGGTTTTTGAAGCGCTAGCTACAATATTTAACCCAAAACCTCATTGAGAGGAAAGCATTTTAAAGCTGGAAAGTTCTCTTTCTTGTCACAGCTGGACAACACACCAAGTAGATCTTACAAACTGTAACACAACACAGTGGCACAAAGTGAATATTGCGGTATATACTCCAAGGCACCTGAGAACAAAATATATCCATGAAATCACAGCTCGTGCAAACTCATGTATTGCAGGACTGCATGAAGCCAAGCTGAACCTGCAGGGGAGGTGTGACTGCAGTGTGGCCAGCCCTACTCAAGCGCATTTTTTCCTATGACGGCACCAGTGAAGTCCTCCAAGAACCTGACATCTCTGATACAACAGATTTATTACTGTCAAACCCTGAACTGACTGAAGTACTCTTAGAGCTGCCCATAGGATCTGGCCTCACCCAAGCTGCAGCAGAGGTAGATTATTGCCAGCTGGCCTTTTCTTACTGAAGAGGAACAATGTAGTTCTCCTGCTTGTAGGTATTTGTATAAAGAGCCATTTTCAATGCTTTTTAAAATATGATAACAGTTTTAGAGTATTCCTGAGATCTTTCACACAGAAATGAAGTAAAGATATAATATTGCCTAAGAAAATTTCCACCTGTACTTTGGAATAGGAATATGTACAATCCAGTAATGCGACTGACACTTGACCAATGGGATGCGGTGCAAATGACTTTTTCAACAAAATCCAGTAAAATGGGATTGATAAAACAATAGTTTAAGAATAATTAGTCAGGGTTTGTTCCTACTTTATCTGTTAATGGACTAGAGTCAACATACAAGGGCTGCTTGAAAACTTTTCGTTAGGCAAATATGCAGAGTTTTTAGCATTTTATGGTTAGACAGAATGTCAGTTGTCTAAGCTGAGGCAATGGCAAGGATCTTAAAAATCATTGAGCATTCCAATAACTTCTGGCTAAGCTTGAGTTTTTTCCTAAAGAAAGAGACTCATAACAGCACAGTTTGGACAATTAAAATACAGCACGTTTCACAGCAGAGGTGACTGGCTGTTTGAAAATTGCTGCAGCACACAATTTATGACATCCTTTATTTTAACACTGCTCAGTATATCCTGTAAATGCTTTAATGTGCTTAAGCCAGTTTATTCCTGTGTTAATGGTCCGTGATTGCAATCAAGCGTGTCCTGTAGAGAGCTTCACACTTCCGTGTGAAGTATTATTTGATAAAAAACCTAATCAATAAATCTAATTTCTTCTCTTGCCAGATACAGTTACATAATGTGTTTTCAATTTGGGCCTGGATCAGTTTCCTTAAATACTCAATAGCCTGTGAGAATTCATGAGCTTTGTACCAAGCTAGCATTCAAAATCATTACCACTGGACTCTAGACGTTGCTTTGTAAAAACAGAAATAGGACTGTCCTTGAAACAATCTCATCTTTCCACAGGTTTTTAAGGATAATTGAAAAGTTTATAGAATTAAATGAGGATAGCAAATGTAATGCAGAGTGTAGCTTCCAGAGTTTCCTTTCCAACCATGTGGTTTTTATGTCATCATATATTATGGAGCTACAGAATCATAATCCAAATAAATACTATGCTTTGGTCTAAGACCAAGTGACTGCTAGAAGGTGGATAGGTTGATAGCACTTTATTTCAAAGGGCATGAATTACGACAAAAAAATTTCTTACAAAAATATGACTGTAAATCTTATGAGTCTTCCATTTCTTCAGGGAAATGTTTAGATTAGTCCACAATAGATACATTGAAGAAATGAGAGCTGCTAAAAAATGAAAATTCCTTAAAATAGGAGTTACTTTTATTTGAAATTTTCATTATTTACTTATTTTTCATTATTTAATTATTGTTTCCACAAAATAGAAATGCCATTGAAAATGTCTTTGGAAACATAAATTCTTTCGATAAATATGTTGAACTGAAATCAGCCCTTTAGAGTCATCTTCTACCTACTACTGCATCTCTTATGAATTGTGGGATCTTCTATAAATGGCATTTCACTTTCCTTTCCAGCTGAATGACAGGAGTCATGCTGACAGAGGACAGTGACCCCATATTTCAAGTCCAGCCATAAAGATTTCAAGTACTACCCAAGGAATGCGTGGGATTCCTCATTTTCAGCACATACTCCTGGGTCTATTCTTGTATTTTTTTTGCAATGACTGCTTACTGCAAAAATACAGAAATGGTTTTTCAGTGAGACAGATCGGCCTGCACTGGGCTGCCTTGAATCAATACCTGGGGAATTTAGGTGCCTCATACTTTGTCTCAGTTCTGATACAGAGATTAGATCTCTTAAAATTAGATATCTTATCAACTCACCTGAGAAAGAAAAGGAAATAAATAAAATATCAGAAAAGGGTGATTTATCTTACACTTAAATAGGTACCTCAGGTATCTAGGATTCGTGAATGTCCAGGGAAGTCTGTTCTATCTTACTTGGCTGTCAGAGGAGTTCAATCTGTATTTAAATAATTTTTGATCTTTCCAAGTAGGCAAGACTTCATTCATCTATCTTAAATTCATTCAAATAATCACCACAAAGGGAAATGCTTGAAAGAACAGTAGTAATAGTAGTAGTAGTAGTAGGAGTAGTAGTAGTAGTAGTAGTAGTAGTAGTAGTAGTAATTGTTGCTAGTTGTTAAAGGCACATTGCTAGAGGATATTACTGTCATGATTACATACAGGGATTAATACCAAACTCAATAAAAGATGAACAAAAAGCATCATTTCTATGCCTAGGGCTAAAGAAAACACATATCTGTAGTACTGTTTGAAGAGTTCTGTGCTTTGCTTATCAACACTGCTTGAATGAGGATTTAGTAAATTGTGTAAACTACACAAACAATTGCAAGGTAATGAATCATCAAGACTAACATTCAGTTAGAACCGTATTTTGACCAGAAATGTACAGCAGATCAGTGTGTTTTCAGCACACAGCAGACACTCATGTCCAGAGCATGTAACTGAAGTGGAAAACCCTACAGTAAGCTGTTTCCATCTGTGATCTTAGTAGCTGGCTGGAAATTTGAGGTCTTGAAGGTTATTCCCGCTGGAGGAAGTTATTGATGCTACTCAGTCAACAAAATTGTCCACAGTTCTATTTTCTTCAAAAACATACCGTTTCAAACAACAAGAGGCCATTTCCTTGCCAAAGGTATCAAACACCTTTTCTCAGGACCCTTCAAAGGTTCTTTCAGGGTCCTTCTTGGGGGCAATGTTATTGTGAATAATCAGGATATCTTGGTGATTCCTCTGCAGGCTGTTTCTGAGCTGAGAATTGCAGCTTGGTTTTTCTCTCTTGCATGCACATATTTGCACACATGCATCCGTTCACCCTGCTGGACTGTAAAAATCCCAGGGAAATATAGCATTTTTCTTTTCCTGCCTGACAT
The DNA here is from genome assembly GCA_013398955.1 of Callaeas wilsoni. Classification (NCBI taxonomy): domain Eukaryota; kingdom Metazoa; phylum Chordata; class Aves; order Passeriformes; family Callaeidae; genus Callaeas; species Callaeas wilsoni. The sequence continues at coordinate 73,893 of VWPU01017972.1, forward strand.
AAAGATCACAGAATATTCTGAGTTGGAAGAGATCCACGAGGATCATCAAGTCCTACTCTTAAGGGTTAGGCACATCTGGGGTTCAAACCCATGACCTTAGTGTTATTCGTATTATGCTCTAACCAACTGAGCTAATCTCAGATATATTAGACAAGTTTTTAGGTTTGGAAAAAAATATTATTTCAGTCATCTGCATCCATAGAAGAACCTAGTGGAATTTAAATGAAAGGTAGTGAAGATTCTTTCAATTAGATTTTAGCCATTCTACAGCAATATTCAATATATTTCTTTATAGCAGTCTTCAGGGGCCATTCCAGTGGACTATATTTGCTCCTACATCATTCTCAGAAGACAAACTGTACCTTTGGGTGATGAATGCTTGCTTATTAGAGGGAAACAGTACTGCAAACATCTAGCAGCTAGCTAGCTGCTTAAATATTACTTGGAGATGAGATTTTTCTAGATAAAAGCCTGAGATTTTTGACAGATTATAAGTGTGTGAAGTTCAAATATATTGGTAAGAGTTTCTAAGCAACATGATAAAGAGCAGAAGTCATAAAGATCAAGGGTAACATCGGCAACTTTGTATTTCAAGATACAGAACACACTACAGTTAAATTCACTCAGTAGATATCAATACTAGTCTCAGAGCACTTAAGAGAAAAAACATCCTTCTGTAGTCAAGTGAATTACAAGTATAATCCAAGCAAACTCATTATTTTGCAACCAAACCAGACAATTTAAAAGAGAAAAACAACCTCCTGCTGTTTATGCACATGATTTTATCTCCAAATGGCCAGTCCTTAGAGCATTCTAGAAGTGATATAGAATAAAAAAATGCATTTCTACAAGGAGTTTAATTTTTGCTGACCTTTTAAAATTAGATTGTGTTTCTAATTCAGGCTTATTCTTTACTGATGATAGAATTTTTGCAAGCCCAAGTTAGTTACTTACAGCCTGTCCCTGCTGGAAAACTTTGTTTTCTGATTCACTTCAATTCTATTTTATACTAATCCTTACATCACCTTCATTTCATAATACTATGCAGCTACCACTGACAAATATATCTATAGAATGCTATAGGGTAGTAATCAAAAAACCCTAGAAGGTAATTCAGATATTCAGTATAATTTCTGATTTATGTAAAATTTTGGAGCAATGTATTTCTGTTCAAGAACACTATCAATTTTCAGGTATCTATTGATTTCTTTGGGACATTCCCACAGGGGAAGATTTGATTTTTAAGATATAAAATGTGGAGGACGAACAATGGTTAGGTACGCAGTGAGAAATAACAGCATACAAAGACTCATTCTGGTTTAAATGCTGACATTTGAGTTAGATCTTTCCAGAAAAATCAAAATTTTGTCATTGGTTATATAAACTCAGTATATGTACTAACAGTTCTTCACTTTAATAAGACTGATGAGAAAAGAATACTATTTATTTCCAGACATTTTTGGGGAAGATAGTTTGCATGACCAACATATAACTAGGATGCATAGACGTGCTTTGCCAGCAAATGACATTTCTGAGAGCAAAGATCCTGCAATGAATGTCATATACCATGACACCATGAAATATATTTTCAGGTGACTTTATTCTCCCTTGCAAAGGCTAATGTGTATTATGAGCAAAATTGTTTGCATGATGCGATTATAGTTGCAAGCACATTCATAATACGCAATACATTACGTATCTTTACATACTTCATACTTTACTGCACTATGCGTGTACTTCTGGCCAGCCTCAGAGATAAGAGAACTGGACCTCCAGTCAAGTTTTTGAACCATGTTAGGGTGATGCATGTTGATAAAGGGAAGCTAATTTATGGGCAAGTGGTACCATCCAGTCTTGGAAGAGAGGGCAGATAAGAATCTTATCAGTCATGTGATCAACCTCAGACCTCCTTGCATGATCACTCTTACTTGCTCTGTACTTTCCCAGCTGCCAAACATATCACAGAATAGCTCAAGTAGCAATGAGCTATTCCCAAACTGCTAGTGCCATAGCTGAATTGCAGAACTTGGGCTCCAAATTATTCACTCTGGAATACATTTTGGATATAGTACTGTTTCACAGATCAGAGAGGAAAATAAAAGAAGCATTGATTAAAAGCTCAAGCCTTGTGCTTATTAAGTCTTTCCTTTCTATTAATAATTATATTTTCAGTTTTATCCAATTAAATATCTGTGTATAACATTTTCTCTGTATAATATATACACATATAAATACATAAATGTAATAAATTATAAATATGTATGTATACATATCAGATTAAAAATTGAGTGGTTTATGAAACCCAAACCCCAAATGGTTTATATTTCACTTAATGAGAAATTACTTTGCCTAGGTATTGTTTTGTTTGTCTTGCCAATAATCTGATTGGTACCCAGCATCAGTGCATCTCTTTTCTTGGAAAATTATTTGTAGAAATCAATTTTACTTGCAGTTTTTGGTTTTCTAGACATGTGGGCCTTACAGAAAAGTCATTAGCACTGTTGACAAATATTTTTGCCTCTCCTATTGTCCTCTGCTCAGTAAATTGAGAGCTTGCTTTTAAGTTACTTGACGCTTACAGTAACATGAGACAATCAGCATCCATCTAGCAGCAGGACTTCAAAGAGAAATCATTATTTCCCCTGACAGTCCTGCCCCATGAACAGCAGCTCCTGGAAGCAGCTGCATTGCTTTGAACTCAACTTTAACTTCACTTCAGAGCCAACTTAAGGCTCTGAAATGGGATGCAAATTGGTGTAGCAAGGTGGTGTAACCCACTGGTGAGTGGGTGTTAGAGGGCCCCCTCTGTGCAGACCCATAGCATGTGTGAGTTGCTTCAATCCCTGACCACAGCTTTCTGCTTCTTTAGTTTGTGCTAGGGGAAGTTTTGATTTTACTTCTGCCCATCCCCAGCTGAACCTCACTAAATTACTTACTGCAATCTGCTGGGCCACCTGGGGCTCAGATTTGGGGGACCCTGACTGATCAAATTAAAGTTCTTTGAGCAGAGGAAATGCACAGGTTTAAATACCAGTGCCAAGTAATTTCCTTCCTTGCACTTTTTGCCATAGGTACTACTCCCCTGACCATCCATGCTCTACATCAATTGATTTCTGCTCCTCTTGAGCTATATTTAGGATTAAACCAGCTCATTCTTTCTGAGAGGAGACTGGCTGTGGTTATATAGATTATTGCCCTGGGAGCTGTAATGCAGTCTTCACCTTACTTCAAGCACTTTGAACTGAGGAAACAGATGGGTGCCAAATGGCAAACAGAAGCGGTCTGGGTCAAGTGATGTGCTGGAGATTCGGCCAGTTCAGTTTCAGTGGGGACAGCCATGGACAGAACCAGTGCAGACCTCCCACTGTCAGGAGACCAAAGGCCCTTCCTCAAAGAGATGAGCTTTAGCAGCAGATACATTCAGAATATACCGATAATTCATAGGGAACCCATATCATTACGAGGAGGTGCCTCCGTTTCTCCTGTGAATGCCCTAGGTCCAACATTTTCTGGCCAGGTGTGCCTGTTCCTTTCAAGACAAAAAGCTTTTTAAAATATTCATATGGAATATGGGGAGCGGGGGACAAGGACAGACACAACTAGACTGATAAATATAATTTGATAGGAGATCATGAGCAGAGAAGAAAAAAACATGTTTTATTTTCTTCTGAGGCCTATAATTAAATTATCTACAAATGACACAAGGAAAATTTTCTGGCACATTCTTGCACAGATTTTTAAACTGGGTATACTAGCCCAGAGCTCATGATCTTATAGATTCCCAACTTGATCCTGAGTGCATACCTTGTTTACTAAGCCTGAAAGTAGATAGCTATGATTTAGGTTGTAATTTCCAGCAAAAAAATCTGTTCACCTGACTAAGCAGAATATGTTTTTAATTTATTTCTTCACAGGCATAATATACAGGAAGAAAGGTTCCTTTTTAGCAGAAAATTATATGCATGTTTTATATGCTTTAGATATGTAGCTCCCATTATCAGTTCTCTCCAGCCCAGGAAGATGGAATCACCACATGGATCCTTAACAAAAAAAGATAGTATTGCTGTCTGATTCAAGCCCCTAAGGATTTATTTGTGTAGGAGCTACAAATGCTACCTAAGATGGCCCAGCTGAGATGATAAAGGACTGTTGTATAAATTAACTGAAGAACAGAGAAACCTTTTCTTAACAAATAAAATAATGTATTAAACTTTAGGAACCTTAGAAAAATGAGTTAACCTCTTTTTTGTGCTTCATCTGAAATGAGTACTGGCTTCCACAGAGCATTCAGTGGGAGAAAACCAACTTGCAGGAGGCATAAGAGATGCAGCTTCCCAGGGTTTGAGCTGCATCAGGGCAGCCTGAGGCACCTGCCAGCAGCAAAGGAGGGGCTAGAGGGGCATTGCCAAGTTTGCAAAGCCCTCCAACCACACCAGCTCAGAGTATGGAGTCAGATGAATGACTAATAAGCAATAAACAATCATCTTTCATCAAATTAATGTCAAGCAGCAAGACCCACAGGTCGCTGATAATCAAGAAACTGAGGTTAGCTGTTCAAGCAAAGCTGAGTCTGCTCAGTTCTTGACTGCCAATTCAGGGGGATCTGAACAGGGGCATAAACAGAAATGTGTGTAAATAGCAAAAATAAAGAAAAGAGGCAGAAATCCCAGAACCGAGAGGATCTAGAAAACTAAATGCAGGTCTACAGTACACATGGGATATTTGATTTGTTAAACATCAATTCACCTTTACCTATACAGGCAAAGAATTACTATTTCTCTCATTATGGACACAATCATACCAAGGCAAAGATCCCATGTGCAAAATGGAAATACATTTCATAAACTCTTTACTTTGTGTTGCTTTCATTATTTATATACCTTTCAAAAAGATCTATTGGGCCATCCCTAAACGTGCAATCTCTCTAATTTCTCCCTTTTAATATTTCTTATAGCAATGATCATAATTTTGACGTTGCAGTGTATTCCTGGGGTTTGAGACCACTTAATGTGCCAGACAACAGCTTGCCATGGAAGGCCACAGTGCAGACAAGATACCGTGGTGCTGCAGAGCAGCCTAATGGGATGCACCTACCAGGCCCCAAAGGTCCCGCTCCACCCTATGACCCAGAGACAAATTCAGTGCTGCCACATCAGGCAGCACAGCATAATCTAATATGGGGAAGCAGGAAACATTAAAAAGATTTGGCTAAGATGTTGCAACTTCTGTGGGTTGACAGGACCTTGGTTGCTTAGGTGAAAAGAAATTAATTGCAGTCATGAAGAAAGAAATTGGTCTTCTAGTTTTGGTTATTGCATAACTCAGTTTCAGGAATGAAATGGCTACAATGGTGCAGCTACATCATTTTACACAGACTGAGGATCTGTCCATTCAGTATAATTTAGCAATTTTCTAACCCCTTATTCAGCAGAATGTAGTCTGAGGTGACCTTTTGCACAAACCTCCAAAGGCCACAGAAACGGAATACTTCCAAGCTGACCATCTGACTTATCCTTGTGAAAAGTTACTCTGTATTAAAAGGTCAAAAGAAAAAGAAAAGAAAAGGCTCCTCAGCAGGGAGTTGCCCTTTGGGATGTTAGGTAATTTAAATTAACTGGCATCATGCTGAGTAGCTTACATTTCTATATCTGTATGTGAGTGGGAACAGCTAAGGTTAAAGGGTCAGCCTCTTCTTCAGCGGGAAGACATCCCTTTGCTGCTCCTACCTCGGTGAGCACAATGCTGAACACCAGCGGTTTCTTTTGGGGTCTGTTCCTGCGTTCTGCACGTCATGGCAGAGGAACTGAAAATGTTAATGTGACCACAAAAGTAAAAATAGATCTCTCTTTTCCCTGTTACTTTCCGGGGTTTGTTGTCAGAGTTGCTCAGCATCCTCATACTTCTGCTCAGGATATAATGCCTGGTCCCTATAGGTAGGAGGATATTCTGTAGGACAGCTACTATTAACTTCTGCAGCTACTTCAGTGGGGAAGTTTGTAGTAAATGGAAAGAGCAGAAGCTGTTAGGAGCTTGTTTAAGCATGTGACCTCTAGCTATTAAATTAGGAGAATAAATTGCAAAAGTGAAATAAGCTATCTACTAACAGCACAGGTGGAATTTAAGTGGTCTTGTAGCCTTTCCTCGCAGGTCTAGGAGTCAGGGTCCCTGGCGCTGTATCAGACTTTCTCTGTGACACTGAGTTTCTGCAGGCTCTGCCCATTATGAGTAAAATGGAATAAGCAACAATTTCAAATGATTTTGCAAAAATCTACTAATTTATTTTTGGAAAGTACTTTGATGCTCATGTATAAAATCAGCATATTGCTTCAGAAGTGTAAGAAGCAGTTCCAGAGGTTTTGTTCTCATTCAGATGCAGTGGCAGGATTTTTGCATATGCTTTAGCCTTACCTCTCTTTTTTCCCATGGGATAGGAGAGAAGAGAATTTGTCTGAAGTTTTGAGTTTTGGGGATTTGATTGTTTTTCATACATGAATGATGTGCCATACATTTCACTGAGGACAACAAAGCAACAGAAAAACATCTTTCACTTGGAAAGAAGGACAGGTTGATATTCCAAGCCAGAATCAGTGAAGTTTACGATGAATAAATGAATTACCTATTCATTCACGGATTCATTGAAATTACCATTCAGAAACACAAAAATTATTAGCACATTTTGTACAGAATATGGCTGCTAGTACAATTCATGAGTTAGCCACAGAATAACTCAGTAGCCTCTTTACACAGATTTAGTAATTTTAAAAATTTCCTCTAAAGATTTCTCAATTTTTTTTCAACACACTTCCTGAGACCACACAATGCAGTGTTGCAAATTAACATACTGTTCAGGTTTTTGAAGTTATTTGGTTCCACTTGGTGTTTCACACCACATCAGAGGTGTGCATTATCTCACAGTAACACGGTCCTGCCATGTCTCCTTGCATAATTAACTTCTTGCATACCAACTAAATCAGTTAATGGATATATTACTGATAAGTTTATATTAATAGAAGTCAGGTCAAACTGATTCAGAGGCATTAGCATATCTCTAAGCTAAAGATTGCATTAGAGGCTGAGGGCAGGACTCTTTATTTGCGTAATTGCCCTATCACCAAACTATTGACTACTGCTGTTTTGTTACTCAAGGAATCTTCATATCGTTCTTGCAAAGCTGAAGATGAAGAAGTGTATCATAGCCTTCGAAGTGCTATATACATTAGGATTCCAGCCAGTAACCAACTGCAAATGGAGCTGGCGGATAGAGAAGAGAAGTTTGAGGGACACAAGCAATTAAATTTATGCCACAGCTTTAAACATCTAAAGCTGCTTATGCCAATCAACTATGCAACCCTTATAGTCAATAAACTGAAGAGTGATTCATCTCACCTGTTTCTGGCATCTATTGTAAATGTGAGGTGAATCACCCTCCAGGTTGCCTGTTTCTTTATATCAGTGATTAGATGAGCCTTGAGTGGCTGATTTACATGAGAGAAGCAGAAAAATTCTACCCTGTGTAAAGGGAATTGCCTGCTAAAGTGTTTCTTCCCCACAATGAAAGGTCTACACAGGTCTAGGGAGAGGCATCCCTAGGCTGACTTCCCCCAGCAGTGGAGCCGCGTTGGAGAAGGCATGCCAGCACAGCTGCTGCCGAGCTGAGACACGCTGCACAAGTAGATTGCTTCACCAGCCTGATGCCGTTGTCATGCACTCTTGCTGGATTAGCAAGATGCATCCCCACACTTCAACCATGTCTTCCCCTTACAGAATAGATGGAACCTAAATTTGTGACCCACCAGATCTACACAAGACAGGGAATGTGGAAATCTGTTTTGTCTTCCAGTGATCATTACTGATTTCGTTCTTGTCAGACCATACCATCCATCTAAATCAGACTGTAGGTACTGAATTGGAAAACAGCCTACTTAACGAGTTGTGCATGGGGATACCATTCCCACCAGGCTCTCCAGCCACTGGGAGACAGACCTGTCATTTTCCTGTGTGACAACCAGCCCGTGAGAGAGGGTCAGCCCCCTGATGAATGTGTGGTGTCTTGCTCAAAAAGGTGACTTATTTAATTTTTCTGTAATGTTAGTCCAGTTTACTCGAGAATTAAGATGAAGTCTGAGATGAGAATACCTTAGTTCAAGAGATGCCATCACCGACTAACCAGCCACAACCAATTGCCAGATGATTACACTGAAGTTCCTATCTTGATTTGTAGAAGAAAAGAGCTAAGATAAGCTCCTGAAATGTTTATCACGGGAATCTAGGAGAAAATGTGATAGCCCAGACTGAGCCTAGACATTGTCCTAACAGCCCATCCTAAACCATTAACAGCTTACATTTACCTGATTGTTACATCGTTGTGTTAAAATGCAATTAATCTAACTTCTAAAACCTTTTCCTATTTTCCTTTTTATTTGTCTATTTTTTTTTTTGTGAAAGGAGGACAATACCTCTACTAGAAGTTTATCCAAAGTCCAGCATGATGGTGCTCCTAAACTTCATCCATCCAGCCACTCCTAAGTTTCATCCATCCAGGTCTGTGTATTTTCTGTAATTGCCATGAATGCTGGGGGAGAAATCAGGTTGCAGAGCCCTGGCATTCACACTGTGGCCTGAAGCAGTACATAAGGCAGCCACTAACAAAGGGGTTTACTGTTCATCTCATCGTGCTGTCTCAACTACCTCTCCCTTGGGATTTCACAGAGAGATGGTTAATATGTATTAATTATTTTGCTATAAATCCCTCTTGCTTTTCTTGCCATTTTTCAAGTTAGTCCAGAAAACGCTTTGAAAAGACAGTTGAAATCTAAATGAATGTCCACACTGAAGGAAAAATCTTCCATTTTTCTCCACCGCCAGCTCTTAAAAGTTATTTAATTTATGCTGTTGTAAATAAAGCAAAGTCAATGAAAATTGCCTTCTCTAAAGCAAAAATGCTTGAAGAGAGCCTTCCATTACACTGTCTGCGTGGGAAATTGAATAATCTGTTCACATAACCTGTGTCAATTGTGGAAAACTAACAGAGAAAAAGTACATATAATGATTAAAGATAATAGCTTCTTATCACTGATTCCAATTTTAGACAATTTTTATGCATTACTATGGGCGCATGCAACTTTTCCACTTACTATGAATGAGTCCTGCAATACTAAAACTAATATGTTCAAGTGGGGCACACATTACATAGCCACCTAAATTTATAAATGTTTTTATATTCAACTAATTAAAAAAATCCCAATCCCAGGACACACTAATTTTTTTAAACCTTTTCCATAACTTGTGATATTAGCTGTGATACTCGTTACATAGAGTAGAAGTACATGTGCTTTAAATACATCACTGGTCATGCAGCGTAAAAGTGAAATCAAATACTATCTAGAACAGCAGACAGTTTGTCACATATATTGAATTTGAAGTAATTAAATTTCCCAGTAGAAAACCAAGTCTTTGAATACATTTTTAACTGATTTTTCTCTTCAATTTTATCTGCAATAAGCTTGATCCTTTCTGAACTTGACCACATACCTTAGTCCTGGGAAAATGGAATCACTGAACATATTGTGCATCCTTTCACTGCTCTTCTATACAGTTGTGAATACCAAAAGAATTCTCAGTTCATTACAAGGTACAGCCATGAGTAATATTCTCTGAGAGACAAAGATATAGACTGTATGTGCTTGAACGTACAAAGGACTATATCTGTAACAGGAGAGACATACAGACTGCAAAGGCTTTGCAGTTAACTGACCTGCGTGTGGATTTAAGATATGTTTGCTGAGGAAGCAAAGCCAAATATGTGCATGAGTTAAAGCTAATTTACACCCCACAAAAGATGGAGCCCCACAGTCTCACACGGGGATGTGCTGACCATGAAAACCTTTCCTTGAACAGCGAATATTTTGATAGGTTCTTAGAGAAGAAGTGGAGGTATGTAGAGGAAATAAGTGTTCCTGCAATCTTCTGAGTATTCATCTGTGCCTAAGGTCTCTGTTCTGCTCTTCTCAGAAGAGCTACACTGTTCCTGTATATCCATATGTAAAAAACACCAAACCCCCAAAACCTAAATAAAGAGGACTAAAAGTGCGCTAAATAAATTATTTTTTAAAATGTCATAATTGGGAAACTATATTTTGAACAGGATGCTTTGAATTTCAGATATGAAAGATATCTCAAGTGGCAGCATGGGTTATAATATTCTTTCCTTCTTGTATTTATCAAAATGTCCCCCAGTCATACCAAGTTGGTGCAAATGCTTGTAGTGGGTGCTTCTACTGTCTTTCTCTTGCGTGTGTGACTGAACGTGTGTGTGCGTGTTGTACCGAACATACGTGGATTTGAGAGATCAGAGACACTTCTCCCCACTGTGCGTCTGTGTGCAAATTACCTCAGCAAAAATTACACATAGGGAGGGATGATGACAAGAGCAGAAGAATCGGAAGTGCAGCGGGAGCACAGTTGAGGTGTGGTGTCTGAGCTCCAGCACAGATGTCCTTGTACCGCTGCTGGGGGTCTGGGGGAGCCTCAGCCTCCGCAGGAACTGCGCACACACAGACTGAGGCGAGGTCTACAGAGGCGCTGTACTGCCTGTTGGAGCCGATCAGAGCCTTTTGGCATAAAGCCAAATTTTACGGTTTTCTTCACAGAGGGTGAGTCAAATGGAAAAACTGAAAGGTAATGGTATTTTGAGAACTAAGAGTTATCTGGGGTGTTGTCTCCTCAGTCAACAAGCTTCCTGCAAAGCTGCATCGGACTTTGCTGGCTATGGTCACCATGTGCGATGTGTGCTGCTGCAGTTACAGCAATTTAAAATTAAAAGTAGCTTGTTTGCCTGAAGCAGCAACCAAAAACTACAAGAGAAGACCTGATTTTTTTGAAAACAGTTGGGGTATTCTGTAATCCACCCACCTGCACGTTGTAATGATCTGATAAGTGTGGGGAAACACTGTCTGGATCTCAAACCTCACACCTCAGCAGCGCATTGCAAATTGAATTAGGTAAATGATAATTAGCTTAAGCAGATATTGTGGCTGGAGCTGAATGAGTGACTGACTGTATTCAGATGAAATAAAAGAAGCTCCACTCCCCTCTAAATTTCTCCTAGTGGTACTTATTTTTCTAATAAATGTGTAATGGAAATATTGAGCTACCAGGAAAAAAGGAAAGGAGGACTAAATGGAGAAAGTGAGAGGAAAGAAAAAGGAAACATAAATTTGGGAACCCTGAAGATGCAGATTTATGATTCAATTCTTGAATGCCTCTTGTGCATTATAACCTGAGGATATAATACATTATTTCAGGAGTTAAATTAAGTTTAGAAATTCAGTGGATAGCTGGAAAAATTTTGCTGCAGATTTCACAAATCCAAAAGTAAATCCGTACCACATCTATACTCATAAAATGCAAAATAATGAGAATAGTTGCACAATTGTTAAGTGTAGCAGTATTTAAATTAAAATAATGATTACATTCCAGTTGCGTTACTGATTTTCAAACAGGTTCTTCTGTTTAGGAAAAAACTCTGTAATATTGTCTGCTATTTTCTTAGTAAGCACAGAAAGTGAAGTTCTACATATTATAATAATTTGGGCATGTATAGCTCACAGACACAAATATTTGCAGTTATAAATTCATTTAGTTTACCTGAGTCAAAAATCCAGAATTCTGTGAAACATCTTCTTGCCTAAGCTCTGTGCTGAGCTATGCCGTGGAGTGTCAGGAATACAGATGGATCAATTTGGGAACTTTATGGTACAGCCTGTGTAAGAAAGTAGGGCTCTACTGACATATGGCCTATGGCCTTCCATATCCATAGATCAGTCCTGAGTCTCAAGAGATTAATCCTGAGAAAGAAACTAGAATGTTTCTTTTTGCTTCCCATCAAGAGTGTTCCATTCTATAATCTTCATCTACCATGGTAAATCCTTGTCTGATACTATTTTATCTGAGTCTCAGATAACGTTGCCGAATTTAATTTCTACAGCAGCCTATGAAGCAGGTGAGCATCACCTCTATTCTATAGAGGCATGGGATGATAAAATAAATTAGTCTCATAAATATCGTAAGAACTTGGAGATAAAACTGGGAGTAATTCTGGTTTCATTGTGTCCCAATTTAGTGGCTTATTCTACCTATTTCATATGAGCTACCAAGTGCAGTGAGGTAAGAAATCTTCTTATACAAACCATAGTTTATTTCCAGACTATTTAGGACAAAGCCAATATTTTTTATACTATTTTCTTACAAAGAAATGCCCCCATTCCATAAAAGTAGTATTTTGGAGAACTCTATTCTTGAGCCAGAACATCAGCCAGTGACAGCTGGAATTAATAAGCTGGGATTTGTTGAGTTGGCCTCTCCTGACCAAAAAGCATTTCAGTGGAAACCCCCAGCCAGCTCTGCTTGGGTGGAACCGCTCTCTGTCAGGCACACAGCTCTGACCAAGCCAGCATATCCTGGGTCATAGCAGATTCCTTCCATCTTCTCATGTCAGCTAGAGGGAAGCACATTTCGAATCCTGTCCTTTCAGGTTTCTCTTCTGGTAATTATTTCATAACTGAGAACCATTACTGTGGTCCTTGATGGCACTAACATATTTAGAAATCAGAGTGGATTTAGTTCATATGGGTGTGAGATTATTAGGGTTATTATTAAAGCACTTTTAAAAAATCAAATTGTATACAATGTGATATGATAAATTGAAATAATCTTGGTGATAACTAGGCAAAAAACAAACAGCAAAGTACACAAATTTCCCAAAGGATTTCACATGTAAAAATTGAAGAGCATGAAAAGATACAAAGATCATTAATGATGTCCATAGTTTTGTACAAATACTAAGTTAGAATCTTTCAAATTTCTCCAATCTTGCTTAAGCAAGGCAAAGAAACTGTGCTCTCCTAAAGCACTGCCATGACTTTATGGGACTTATTTAGAAGCAGAAGTATTTATTAATACTCTGAAGAACTCAAATCACAATTTGCCATCAAAGCAGAATAAAAATTCTGTACCTAATGCCTTGATTTACGCCTAGAAAATTCTCATTTACTTCATTTGGCCAAGTAAGGGTAAAAAAAGCATGAACTGGATGAACTAATTTACTTTGGGAAAAGTTATCTGTTTAAATGGTCATCTTAGGCAAGACACAATTAGAATTACATTGGTCTTTTCTCTTTATTTCCAGTCTCTCGTGAGTGTATTTATGAATCTCAAGAGGGATGCTTTTTGTCCTGTTAGCCTTAATTGCATTTTGTTTAGCTCAATGCTTTAAACAAAAAGCACTTCCCAGCATGGTCGAATTTATGGATCTCAAGTTTCTGTAAGGATGCAAAGTCCTTGCTATAAGTTTGCTCTTTATACATGTGAACTGTTTTGGATCAGCTACATGTTAACCTGCAAATGGAAATCTGATCTTGCAACTAAGGGAAAAATAACAAAATTATCATTCCAAAAGAATGATAGAAAAGAAAGGTTTTAAAGATACAGAAATAGAATCCAGGCTTAAGTAACATTTTCTATTGCTTTGATTTCATAATTTGGCCTAAGTATGATTGATAAATTAACATAATACAAAGCAGGACAACATCTGTTCTGCACTATGGGAATAGGAGAGAATTTGGACATTTGAGAAGTTGTTGCACAGATATTAAATTCTACATGGGAACATATGAAGAGTGTTTACAGTAAAAATAACTTCTGTTGCCTACTTGTATTTCTTTTTAAATGTACACATAAGCCTTTCGATTTTAGTACACAAATACTATAACTTTTATTCTAGATTTAGTTTTGAAATTAGACTAAAGTAAATGGCTAGAGTAATAAAAAATGACCCGTGTGCATGCTTTTATTTGTTGAATACTTTCATATATCCTGTTTAATGAAACAGCTTTTGCATATTCTCACTTTACATCCCTGATTAAAAATAAGGGCTTCTTCATTGTAATTCAGATAATATATGTGAGAAATATGTCCCAGCCTGGCACTGATTTTTAAAGCTTTCCAACCTTGTATTCATTGCAAGTTAGTTAACCACTAATTATTGCTACTAATAAAATTGCACGGTACATTGATTTATAAGTAGGGATTGCTTAATTCAAGATCAAAGCCAAACCTTTTTATTCATATCTTAAGAGATGAAGGATGTAATTGAGTTCATATATGGGCTGTTAAGTAACTTGCATATTTACCTCATACCTAGAACCGCTTCCTGAGCTGGTGTGCTGGCCCTTTAATCCAGGGTATGAAGTTCAAACAGTAACACCACTGAAAGGGAGCTATAAAGAGAGATAGATTGGGAATCCCTGCATCCTGATTACCCAAGATAAGAAGGTATTTGGGAGTGGAAGAAAAGGTGGTGAGAGCTAAATTAGCTGTCTTTGAGATAAAAAGTTAATTTCCTTAAGAGAAGAGCCCAGTTAAGACACTGTCCCTTTTAAATCTAAATGCTCACAGCAAAGGCAGCAGACAACTTTTATGTTTACTAGAGATAATATTTATGGTTCTGGTGGTTGCCTCTGCAGAGGGGATGGCAGGCAGTGGTATATACAAACACCTTAAGAGATAAACATCTGCAGAAGAATGCAGGCCCCCTGTAAAGCACTGGGTACTGAAACAGAGAAAGAAATTGAATTAATATATGCAACAACCTGCTTTCACTGTGAAGCTAAAAATATGCAGGATTTTCTTATGGAGCTCCAGAAATCATTATAGATGATCAGAGCGGTAACTCACAGAAATGCCAATTACTGACTTCCCAGATTGCTCAGCATAAGTGATCAAGTGCATGTTGCAGCTGATAGATCTGCACAAAAACATTTTGCACACATGCTGCAGAATTCAGACCCTGAATATTGAAACCTACTTGTAAATAATTTGTTCTGATTTAAACAATGTGTTTGTCTTTGGAAGCAGCTGGTGTTTAACTGTTATACTGATTTTAATGTTGAGAAAGTAAACAATTTATGATTGATGTTAGCAGTAGTTCACTATGCAGCCTCATGCATGCTTAAAAAGCCTTTCATATTGTGGTATGTCTTCATACACAGTACAAGAAAAGAAAAGGCAAGGAGACTTGCAAGTATTTGTGTCAGATAGGATTTTTTTGGACACTGCACTTTCTCCCCGTTCTGAAATGCCTTCTTATAGATGGGCTGGCAGGAAGGCCGAGGTAGGATCCCAGGAACATTTATGCATACTTGCTTTCATTTAGAAATGACTTGAGCCTCAGGCAACCAAATAGTGGAAACTGGTTTCAAACACTGTTGCATCCTGTCCCTTCCCTTGTTTCCTGCCATCTCCAGCTACTCCAGGGTCCCAAAAGCCTTGCCCATTCCACTTTTCTCCAGTCCTTCCAACAAGACCTTACCAGTATCTGATTCTGGGAGCATCCTGGGGTGCAGCTGCTCCCCCCTGCCCTGAGACTCTGGCTAGAGGTGCCTGGGGTCCCTGGGGAGCTCTAACCATGGGCTAGGCCTTGGCTGAGGTGTTGGCTTCAAGGCCTCTCTGTCCTTTGTTCATTGAATTAATTTGTGGGCTTTTTCACCTAGTTCAGAGGCAACTGTATTGCTCAGACCTATATCTTAAGCAGTGTGCTCACAAGCTTACTTTCAAAGTCATGGAAACACTTGAAGAGCTTAATTTATAAGCAAAAGCATAAGAAAAGCCCTATAATTTTCTTTATATTTGATTTAAAATATACCCTGATCCGGGTTGAAACTCGGCATTTTCACATTCCATTTTCGCCTTGCCTGGGATGCTGTTCGCCTTGCGAGCACCCTGGTGTAGCTCCATGGGCGTCTGCCTCAATAGAGACTTCAGTCTGTGCCCTGTCATGTTTTAGAACATAATTTTTTCAATCGTCTAATTAAGCAAACTGGTTCATTATAACCAATGCTAAGGTGTTGATTCAATTCCTGCCTCTGATTTTTTTTCAAGGTTGTTTACCTGTGAAGCCATGTGTAACTAAAGAAAATCCCCACAGCAAGTGGTAGAAGATTGAGAGAGAAGAGGCCTCACTACTGCATTTCTTTAAGCTTTAGTCCAAAATCTCCAAGCCCCCAAGGTTTAATTATCGTGTGCAGTCTAGTGTTGAATAGGAAAAAGGGACTGTAGCACGAAGGAAAGATTTTCACACTGATACTCACAAAAGAACAGGAGCATTAAATGAAAAAAAAAAAAAATGTTCTAAGGTTCTCAGTGCATTTGAAGTGAATAAAAGGGAAATAACTGTCAGGGGCTGAGCAAATTATGAGTGGAATTATAAATATTGAGTGTTTATACATCTCTACAACAAGAAATGCATCTTTTGGCTTACTGCAGCAGAATAAATATGCCAGAAGAGTACTAGTTAGAGCTTTTCAAGTTTTCTTAGGCCTTTTCTTTATCTTATTTCAAATTAGGTTAGTGGCTTAAAAGAACTCAAAAGGTGAAAAAGACCTCACAGTATTATTCACTTTAGCACATATGTGACCTGAAGAGGATTAAAGGTTTGTTCAATCTCTATTCATAGTATTCTTACAGAATTTTCAAAGGACCTTTTAAACAAAGGTTGCCAAACAAAGCACTTCTTTTGTTGCTACTTAGCTGAGGCCTATTGTCAATTAATAAGCAGGCTTTCACTTCAGTGTAATTGGGGCTTTCAATTCCAATTACGCTGCATACATATAGAAAATGTGAACGCCATATTAATAGCAACATAAATTTGTGCATATGTGTGTGTGTGTACATAGATACATACGTACACATCCTCCACAAACGTGTCTCCACGTAACACCACACAACACCCTGTTACAGCAGGTGCTATGTTCCACCACAGAGCTGGCTGCATTTTAATTGTACCTTTAGTCTGTATCTCTAGAAAACACTTTGATGTTTTCAAATTTGATGTTACAAATAGCCTGTGTAGATAATAATTATAGTTAAAGCAGGAGTAAGTACTATGGTTACATTTATTCCAACCACCAATATATATTTTGCTATTTTTAATAAATTTTATTTTCTAGACTGAAATTTTATTGCAATTTGAGTTTTTGGAAAAGTTTGAATAAAGGATGTTCCACTCCATTTTGGTGAACTGAAAATTAATATTTACTGTCTTTCCAACCTTTTCTTGAATGAGCACATCTTGAACTGGAATAGCTCCTAATAAATACCATTTACCATAATAAAACAGTTGTCCTTTAGGGTAGGAAGGAAATTTCATTTTGAGATGAACAGATTATGAGATTTTGAAAAATTATGTATTGTACTTATGCATTGCAATCACACCAGACACCTGGAATTCGACATAAACACATTATTTTATGCACTCACACATGTGTGCATCTATATATAGAAAGCATACATATATGTACATATATATATCTGCATGTGCACTACTGTATGTGGAGATAAATAGATGGTGAGATAGATGTGGGTATATAGATCAATACACTCACAAGGATTCTTGTGGGATTTTGACCCCCTTAAATAGAAGTGATTCATTATTGGAGGAAATACATGTGACACAAAAGGATTATATCCTTATTTGCATAATTAATCTAAGCGAAGCACTTAGTGGAAGCGGAATAAACCGACTGCTGATGGAAGCAAAAGTGCCCTGTGCAAGCATGTGAGACTGACCCAAGCTCCAGCCTCAGCCATAAGGCAGGGAGGGCTCCTTGTCTGCCAGATGTGGCAAAGGATGGGGCTGCAATTCCTCAGTGTTTACAAGAACCACGCCAATGACCTGCAGATACTGGGAAGCATCAGAGTCTTAGGGCGGGTGAGCGGTGGAGAGCCCAGTGCAGACCTGGCCTCAGTCTGGGTGCAGAGGCTGCACATTTTCTTGGCTATGACCACACCATCAGGTCAGGCACCTGATCAATCTCTACTGCAGGGAGAGGAAATGTTCTCATCATGCGCCTTTCTTCCCCTTCAGAAAATCTGTCTCTGGGAATTAATTCTGGAGGAAGATTTTTCCCTCTCTCATTCTAGACTCCATAGTGCGAATCCCATCTTTCAGTGTTTATCCAACTATTTCTAATCTGTGGACCTGAATCCTTATTTTTATCCCTAATTTTTATTCCCAGGTTATTGTGAACTAGAAGAATTTATAAATCTTTGGAGGAAAAACTCATTACAGATACCTTTACTCTCTCTTTCTTTCTTTCTTTCTTATCTCTAAGAAGACATGTATATTCCTAGAATTGCTGTATCTGGGTAGATATAGACATTTTTATGCACATATATGCCTTTACAGATATATGTGTGTTTGTGTAATCCCTGTTATCCCTGTAATCCCATGCATAGATATACAATGTGATAATGTGGGACTTTTTCAGGAGTCAATAACCTGATGACAAAACCCCAGAATATATGTGTCATATACAGCCCCTATATTTGAAGGGAGATGTTTATATTTGAATGGTGCATACAGATGAAAACTATGTGGAGTCATGTGTTTATACCGTTAGCCTAGAGGATTTCTTAACATTTAAATGAAATACCAGTATATAATTCTGTTTGACTTTTTTGGTATGATGCAGGCCTTGCCCTGAAGATTTGGAACCCATTAGAAGAACGCTATTTTAGTATGATACTCTTGCTGAATATACTGAAGTTTCCCAGCTGAGTATAAATCTGACAAAAATCCTTAATGCATTGGCCGAGAGGTCACAACCTTCCATAAAAATTCACCTTTCCAGAAAAAATTTGTTTGGTTTTGATAATATTGGAATTCAAATATATTTTCTGCCTTAAAGATGGACTGACTTTCCATGAGGTCTGAACAGGTTCTAGTGTTAGGACTACTCCTGACAAATATCAGTAGCAGTAAGAAATATGCGGTCTTGTCCATTAAAATGTGACAAGATATTCTGGACATAGAACCCAGAACTTACATAGCTCCTACTCAAGAATTCATAACAGAACAAGTAGTAGCAATAGTCTATAGCTACTCTTCAGGATAATATAATGGCTTGAGTTAAAAATATATCAGCTTTTGGGCCACTGAGGGTGTGTACTTGTGTTTGTGCCGTATGGACTTAGAATAATCCCCTCTGACAGGAGATAACAAATATAAGTGCTGAAAGTTATTTTCCCCCATGTGGTGTCTACAGATCTTGCCCAAGAATGCCAGATGAAGCTTCTAAAAGTTACAAATGTGATATAGTGCATGACATTTAAGCTGAAAACCTAAAAAATTAGGTTAATTACTTCTACTGTGTGAGAAAGAAATGGTGCAAAATGAGCTGATTTTTTTATGGAATACATATCTTTAAAAGAGGCACTTCCTTTGCTTTGGATCTTCTCTGGGATCCTCCTTGTATGGGTGAATGCCACCAGGGAAAGAATATCACTACCACAGACCTTTGGTTTTGAAAGTCAGAAAAATGTTCAAAGTGCTGTGTAATATTTTTAAATATGATCTAAAGCAAGTCATTTCAGCAAGTTTGTCTGTAGTCATATAAATCAGCTATGTCTAATAATCTGCAGAAGGAGACGTTTCTGTTTATACAACTTGTAAGGATGTGTGAGCTGTGAAGAACTGCAACACAGATCAGGGAAAGGTCCAGCTAGCCCAATATACTCCATACAGAAATCCAAAGAAATAGAATTTTAAAAAGAGGAGCTGTAGACTTAGTGCATTAGATTTTGAGTCAGCATTTTCAGAAATTAGAAACTTGAACTAGAAGCTATCTCTAGAGCTTCATTTAAGAAGTTTATGCCAGAACTATCTTCTGTGACATTTTCTTGCCTTTTTCCCCTGCTTACTTTTGAATCCTGCAACATCATGCCACTGTGAGTTCTATAATTCAGTGCATTTGCTTTTCTTTCCTTTGTTTTCAGCCTGCCACCTGGGAATGCCTTAGCTTCTCTTACCACTGCTCTCCAGTCACATTCTTCACACCTTCAGGATTTTATTTAGCAATAATGTGTCCCAGTCACCTCTCTTCTACACCTTCTAGCTTTTTCCCATACCAAAACCACTGCATATTTTTAATCATCTTTTTTGTTTTACCAATTTGTTTTTCAATATCCTTTTGAAAGAAAGTGACTAGAAATACACACAGTGTGAGAGACATTGGAAAAAGAGTGCATAATGATGATTTCTGTTTTCTCTTTCTTTAAATGGTCAGGTTTGTGTTTGCCTTTTGGCTGCAGCTGAACACTGAGTTAATGCTTTCAAAAGTTTATGTATCCCTGCCCTAGGCTAATTTATAGCACTCGTTGTACTTCTATAAGTGGGGTTGTTCCCTTCTCCCGTATACATGTGTGTGTTCATCTACTATTTTGTTATTTAATCGAGTGTGGTTTTATTTGCTCTGTTTTGTTGTTTGACTGCAACTATTTACAATCATGTTTATGTTTGACCCTACCAAGTCAGTTTTTATAGAATTTACAGTTTTATTAGCTCCCTATATGCTGTCTTTTCCACACAATTAACAAGTACATTGAATGGTGTAGATCACATCAAACACATGATTTCTGAAAATGCAGAGAAAGTGTTCAAAGGGAATTTATCTCTTCTGTGATTTTGCTTCTCTGTTGTAGCTCAAAAATGGAAAAGTCAAAGATACACTTTAGCAAGTCCGTTGTTCTTTAAGAATGTAATCCTACAGAATATGAAAAGAAAACAGTGCTTTGAAGTTCTAAATACCTAAAATACGGAAAAATGTGGCTATGCAGTATATCTTTAGTCTGTTTTCTGGGAAAAACAACAAACTTTGAGACAACTGTCTCTTTTCATTGGAACATTCTTATGGAATTAGTTATTGCAACATTTTTGTGTGCGTTATGTATAATAGATACAGTTTACAGTGCACAGGAGGATTCATCTGCCAATCTGAGCTATCCAAATTTTCAACTAAGATAGCAGTTTTCCTAGTCATGTTTAGTCACTTCAAACTCAGGTGTATATCTAAGCCCTGCTCAGAGGTTCTGTCTTTAGTTGAAGAAGACAAGCATATCTAAAGGATGTTTCAGCCCATCCTAAGACAGGTGTCCTAGAATAGCAGGATGAGTCACCATCTGGAATAATGCCCATCTTACTTCATTGACTACAGAGTGCACTTGAACAACTAGCTAGGCTAGACACCTAACTTTTAAATGATTACAGATAACTGAGATGAATTTTACCCCACATAAATAATTTAATCCCCAATATAGCTACAGGCTGAATTTTTGCAAGCACAAGAAGCTAGGTTGGTGGCTATTAGGTAAAAAGACATCTGCAGAATTTATTTTATCAGATAGAGCCATTTCCTCTGAAAAGTCTTCCAACAAGTTCTGGATCTTAAAGACTCGCATACATGGAAAAGTAAGCACACTTGACAATTTTTCCATGTTACTGGAAATGATGCCAGTTTAATTAGGCTGATGAATTCCATGTGGAAATTCTTACTTTAGAATTAGAAGGGATTTTTAGCTTCAACTATTTCCAGACAAACATTTCTGAAATTTAAAAAAAAATAAAGAAAACACCCTTAAGCAAACATATCACCTTTTACAACTTAGTGAATATGTTTGCTGATACAACTCAAACATTGGATTTATCATCTTATTTTAGACCCCCACTCTCACCAAAATAAGTGTAAAGGAACATAGAAGTGTAGTACTGTAAATAAGCACAAAAAATTAAGGTTTTTTGTGAACTCAATAAAAAGTCTATGTTTTTCCTTTCTTTCTTTTTTTCCCTATGAATCAGACTGCTTCACAATAAAACATCAGTTGTGAATTTTTGACTTTTGGATGACTGGTTTAATCCTTCTAGTAACTAACTTACAATCTTGTTTTACCTTGGCAGGTTCCTCTTAATCCTTAGCGATATGGAGTCTAAATTTTACCTCTGATTTAATAAATTTGTCTCCCCACTAGAAGTAGGAAGTAGAGGCAGCTAATGTAGCAAGCAATGAGCCTGCCAAATTACTTGCTACTCTGTCATTAGGCTCTGGTACTCCAAATTATTTATGAATATAAACATCTTCCATTTCATGAGATGTATTTCAATGGCCAGATGCTCGGGAAAAAATTAAGAGAAACAGAGAAAAGAGATGGATATCACTACTGCCTCAAGCCTTCTGTTTATGCAAACAACCTTTCAACAATCTGCAGCATGTCAGCATGGAGTCAAAGTCAATTTTTCCAATCTGCCCTTGCGATTTGTGTCAGAGATCAGTGCCAGCATACACATACTTTTCAAACAGCCTTCTACAAGTTAAAGAAGGTACCTCTAAGTTGCTGCTGGTTGTTTTTCTTTCCTGTAGCTGCCTTTCATTTAATAATAACAGTTAAAAAAAGAAAGCCACCTACAAACCAAATATTTCACATACTAAAAAGCCAGAAGTGCAGATATCTGCAAAATGATAATAATACCTGTTCCTGGCAGTGGAATAAGCTTTTCAAGGGGAGAGAGGATGGTGTCCAAGCTGGCAATGAGTCTGGTAGATGGAGGCAAGGACAGCAGCAGCTGTTGCCATTTCACCTTTCTGTGCTCTCAGGAGCTACTTGTAACCCTTGCAGGGGTCTGAGAAGTTCAGGGAAACAGGCTTGGGCCAAAGACTGGACAAATTGTTTATTAGCTGCAGGAGAGATCTTCAGGGCCCCACCAGAATAATCAGCATCAAGGGCAAGCTACATATCACCTCTAAAACATTGCAGATGATCCTCTGAGGGCTCAGAAAGAGAAAAGCGCTACTTCCAGTGAAATCCCTCATAGCCTCTCCTTCTCCTGCTACAGCATCTGGCCAAACTGGTACTGCAGAAACAGGCCGGCCGGAGTGACTGCCATCATAAATTGTTATGGATCCTATGGCTGGTTTTTTGAGAAAAATCAATCTACATACATATTATTTCTCATGAAGTCAACTCATAAACAGTAGGAGGGAACACCGGAATGATATAGATGTAGTGAACTGGCCAGCTTCCCTGGAAAACATCAACTCTAGAGCCTTATATCTGCTTTATTACTCTCAAAGAAAGGATTCATGCCTGTTAAAAGACAGTCATATTAACATGCAAGTGATCTGAGATGCCAGTATAGCATCAGACACTCGTGAGCAGTCTCCCCATGCACTAATGTACAAATTCCAGGAGGAAATGGATTCCAGGAAGCTAAATTCTGTCCTTGGTGGTTTGCAGGAATTATCCCCTGTCAAGTAGTCATTTGTTTAATTCTTTCATTAGATAATGTGTCACTTCACTGAATCATTTTCCCTGTCTTCCATGTAACCTTCCCCTGTGTAAGCCAAATTCCTGACTCATCATTTGTTGTGGATGTAGAGCTCCATGTCCTTAGCCAATAAAACAGTATAGCTCCTTATACTGAAGCATTAGCCTGCTTCCTGAGGTTTACTGCTTGTCCATTGGCTACCAAGCATAGTCACTTTTATTGCATGCCACTGTTTTATTATTATTCTATTCTATTTAGTTTGTCTGCTTTCACTCATATAGTCACCATCTTAATTATTGTGTCTTCCATTAATTTACTGCTTTGAATTTGTCAGTGAAAATAATTTGCTTTTACTCTTTAACCTCTTCCCAATAACCCCAAGAGAAGAAAATCTACTCTTTTTCACTAATTTCTAAGCCACATAGGAAGGATGGTAAGAGTCCAGTAGCTTAAACTCCTTTTCACACTATTTATTGCTCAGAAGTATCAACGACTGCAAAGAAGCCCTGCAAGACCCATTTTAGCAATTGTCAGCAGAGGCTGAAGAAGCCCTAATGAAAGACCAGGCATGGAATTTTTTAAGGGTAACAGAAGAGTATGGATGGAGAAAGTCCCTGGGAGATTTTATGGCTTGAACACGATATTGATGGAATAGGAGAGAGAAAGCTGAGGATGATGCTGAGGCACAGCGATGGGGTGGAATGGGAAAAAAGCAAAGCCCTTTCCTTCCTTTTTCTCTTTTCCTTCTGCTCCCTGCCTCTTATACCAGCAAATAAATATTATCAAAAATCTAAATTGAAGTAGATGGAATGGGTGTAAAGGTATTTTGAAAACTGGAAGTTTTCCAGGGTTCAAAAATTTGGTTATGACAACAGCCAGTCAAAGCTTCAGGAACCAGTATCTAGAAAAGAAGAGGCATCTGGTTTAAAACTAAGAAAAGTAATTGAGATATTCTGATTTTAAAGCCTTGTATCTTTGTTTTGCCTAGAAGTCATAATATTTTTCCTCTAACATTTTAGTTAATTCAATAATACAATAAAAAAATGTAAAGTTTTTTTTTTTCACTCAAATTCAAATTCTACTTCTGTTTAAGGAAAGAAGTAAGTTTAAATACTGAAAGTTTATTCAAAATACAAATTTCAGCCTGAAAAGAGAAAAACTACAGAAAGCCTCTAGGTACTCCATTATTTTTAATAAAATGGACATGGAAAGCACTCAGATAACACTGTTTTGAACAACACTATAAAAATGAAAAAGGATAATAGAAAGAAACAGAGAGAAAGAGCCTTTTTACTTTCCCTTGTTATAGAAGCAAATGGGCATTCAACTAAAACTTAAAGGTGACATATCCAAAATTGATGAAAGAATCATTTCTCCTCTTGACAAGAAACACTTAAGACTAAGGCCTTGGGACATTTTCTATATCAATCTGAAAACTGATGGAGAAAAAGCCACATAAAAGATCTGCCTGGAGAGTTTGATTCATTCTTGAGCATGAGCAGCAAGAAATTACGAGTATCACCACTTATGACTGAAGTGGAATCTGATGAAGTGAATCCCCTAAGTGGTTGCTCACACTGGAGGAAGGGATAAGAGAATAACAAATATGAGATCTTTCCTGACATACTATTTTTTTAAAAATAGTAAAAGCGATGGAATTTGTGTGGCTGACTCCCAAGTTAGTTTGGAAAGCCTTGATTAGTGGATATAAAAGTATTTTCTTAAGTAGGAAGAACATCAGTTCTTCAGCATTAAGAGAAAATCACATTTTCTGTGCTTCTTTACCACTGCTATATCAAAATACAAGCTCATTGGCAGTGTTTCACGCCAGCTGTTTATAATGAATGGAGACAGAACATGTGTATCTTGCAAAACTGTCCAAGAATTGCTGTGGGTTCATTTAAAAAGAATCCATCAAACCATTAGGTATGGAGCAAAAATGCTGTCAGCTGCTATCGGAGTTGGTGAAATATATTGAAGGGCAGAGTTTTTGAATGGCATAAGCCATGCAGTACATAGTGTGATGTAAAGAAAATAATAATAATAATTATTATTATTATTATTATTGCTGCATTCCCAGTAGCAGCCATGTGCACCTATTTCCAGGGTTCCTAAGACACAGCCCTTTCAACAGTTCCCAAACATCCTGGTGCAATGAGTGCAGAAAAATCAGGCACTGTTGGTAGAAATTCACCACAGGAAAAATGTCCCACAGGAACCCTGTGGTGCATAGCCTCTTCTTACTTTCTTTCCCTCAAGGTTTATATTTTGTTTACACAGACTGGGGACCAAAGAGGATTTTTATGCCCCTCTACTTTTAACTGTGTGGAAATTAGACATCTAATTTCATGCTTTGTGGTCAAAGGAGACCAGCATCACTAGAGCATAGTTTATCCCATCTGTCTCTGACATATGTCTTTGGATGGGACAAATACCCCTTTGTAAGTACTGTGTCTGCTCATTAATTATCGAGGGAGCCTCCATGAGTAATTTAGACTAGACGTATCACTTTTACAAGGTACAGCTAGGTGAGATGGATGGAACTCTAGCTTCAGTGATCAAGACACCGTTCCATGTGCAAGTTTTCTATTAGTACCAAGATTTTTAGGAGTCCTTCTGTGCCAGCCAAGAGGGTGAACATTATGGGCATTCAGCCACTTTGGGTACCAATAGGCAAGAATAGAAAAGAGAGCTAATAAAAGTATTCTGAAAGATTATAAATAAATCACACTCCAGAGGGTCAGATAAAGCTGAGCAAAGAGAAACATTTTCATAGAGGTACTAGAATGCTATTCAGTTTTCTAAAACTGCCAGATTGCAATGAGACTTTAAGAATCTTGCTTTATATCACTTTGTACTTCATGGAACTAGAGATTTACTATATTATCATTGCTCTGAAAAAATTCATGAACATTTTTGCCATTAGGACATTTCCATGGTTTTTTTCCCTGGAGACAAATGTATGTGTGGGCAAAATTTTCATATTTTCTGATGAGGAGAGTGAAAATAAAACCTTACCAATATTTCATAACAAAATTTCATAAGGAAGCTTCTTGATCTTTTTATTCTAATCTTGATTCAGAGTGACCTTTCTGTGCTTGAGAAAATCTATTTGAACTCTAAAGAAGAGTGTTTGGAATATTATTTCCAAATGTCTGATGATTTTTGCTACAAGTCCGTTATTTGACAATTCTAAGCTGAAACTTGGGAATACGTGTTCAGTGAGAAATCTATGCTCTTTGACTTCTCATCCCTGCTCAGAATTCAGAGAGCAATTGTGAAGTGTCAGATGACTTCCTGCAAGGGGGAAGATCCAATTTTAGAACAGCGTTCTTAGTATCTTACAGCAGGATTTAGAATCACTCATTATGATGAAGGCCTCATTACACTGCATGCTACAATAGGAGAAGGCAGGCCCTACACAGATAAATTATGTGTGAGACAATCACTGGCTCCCCTGTGATTTAGACATAGGATGCAGGGGAAAACCTGTCTGCTCCAGGTCACACTAGAAATGTGTGGCATACCTGGAGCAACACTCTGTTGCTTCAACCACAGGATCAGGTTTAGGGTTATGTTGAGTGTAAATAACAGTAGAATTTGGACTTATATATTATTATTATGTTTTAAGTTGCTTGTTGTATTTGTCTGTACAACCAGAAGTCATTACTTATAACAAGGTCCAGCTCCTTGGACCACCGTGAGGAGAAACTTCTGAACTCATGGTTAAATGCACGATGCCAAACGAGGTAATTTCTAGATGCTTTCCACCACCTGATAACAAGTATATAGAGAGACATGCTTTCAGAAAGCTCAGGTTCATTTCTGGTAGTTCCCTGCTTTACAAATACTTTTCTGCTGATGACTTAGATGCTGACTCAGGGTACCAGAGGGTTTTTTACCTCTTCTGGTAGAGACATATGCATATATATGTGTATATGTTTGCAAATGAACTATATAGTTAGGGTTATGGTTATATATAGAGAGCTATAGGCATACACATATATTTTTAGCAAACATATTTTTCAAGTTCTATAATAGCCTAGGAAAGATCTCTGACTAGATTTTTCCCATTAAAAAAAAGTGGTGCTTGGCAGTGCTGGGTGTGGGAAACCACATCTTAGCTCAAAATCCAAAATGCTGACCTGACACCATTAGAGCATAGCTTGTACTTGGTTCCTGGCTGCTTTCACATGCAGATTTTAACTCTATCCCTCCTGACATCATGCCGGAACATAACCTGACTTGTTTACTCAAGGCCAGGTTTCTCCTTCCTGACTCACATTGTTACAGCTGGGTAAAGCCCTTAACTTTAAACACATGCTGGAAACTCAAGCTCATGTCTAAAGTTCACCACATACTTATGCAGATCTTCAAATAGGCCACTGAGAAATGTCTTAGTCTGGGTTTTTTTACATTTTTAGATCTTTTTGGCTCTTAACAGACAGGATTGGGCAACTCACCAACAGTGAGGTAAGCTTTACCTGGGAGTAGAATATCCCACTCAGGTGAAATTCCAAATGAATGCAGTATTGACATGACAAAGGTGTAAATTCATTGCATGTAAATACACTGGAAGGAGATTTGTCGAAGCCACTAATATTGCAGCAGCAGCATTTTTCTATGGGATTTCAAATGTCCTTTGGGATCCTAAACATGCCTCAGAAGCCCACATTCTGGCTTCACTGTAGCCTGCAGCCAGACAAGTCAGTGAAAGCATTCCAAGGTGTATCCACCCCATCTCGCTGTACTTCTGGTTGCTCTGCGAGGCATTGCTGCAGAGAGCCTGCTGAACCAGCTGCTAAGGTGGAGTTCAACACTTGCCTTCATCCTTGTGTCACAGTCAAAGTGATATTATGGTTCCCCTCACCTTTAGGAAGGTTAACACTCCTGCAAGAAGCTTAGATAATAATAAAAAAAATTAGATTCAAAAACTATTCCCTAATGCATTTTGTATTTTCAAACCACTGTCCAAATTAATCCATACAATTTTTCTCTCAAGTGCAAATATGCTATTAGCAACTCCACGTGATTTTAACATCTGAACTGTTGCATAAATGCATTAGCAAAAATATTTAAACTGCATTTTCCTCCTCTCTTCCCCTTCCCTCTAAATTTTTATTGGGCAAAACATGCAGACTTTCAAAATCTCATTAGAGAGGAGCCATGCAACTAATCTTGTAATTACATTCAGAAGAAAAAAAAAAGATGAGTGAGGGACAAAACTGTATTTTAAAAACAAAACTCAGAATTGTTTTGTCATTTAAAGTATTCGTATTTTAATTGTTATTTTTGGTTCAATTTGAAAAAGAAGGCATCGAACAACCAAAGACCAGTAACACAGGACTGTGGCTCTCCCTAAAAAGCTGGTGTACTAGAAAAGGTCAGGGACATTCTTCCATCGCAGATAACAAAATAGTGAGCAGGGAGACAGAGTGACACAGAGAAGGTCACATTAAATTTTTGTGACAGGGCTCAAAGTTCATTACAGCTCCAAGAATAAGTCCGGTTTTAACCACAAGCCCATACACCTTCCCTTGTGAAAATCCCTCCCTTAATGCTATGTAATTCATCTCTTCCATTTAGAATATTTGAATTCGATATTCTCTTTCAACACGCGCTTGCAGCTGTTCACAGAAACGTATTTGAATTCAAGATGAAAATGAACAATCCACTTCATGTTAATAATGAACTCTGTTTCTGTTGCACTGTTTAATTTAATATTGAAGTAAAAGTATTTTCTGTAATCTTTCACATTCACACTCACACTCACTGCAGCTCTCAGCTGCCTCATACATGTTTGTGGGGATCAAAAAAAAGAGCTCCTGGGCAGTGAGGGACTTTGCAAACTCTTAGACAAAGAAATCCATTAGGCTTGTGGGATAAGCTCAGGGCCTAAAGAATGGCTGAAGGGACTGTAGAGGATCTACTTTCAGGAAACTCTTCCTGGGCTGTCTGGAAGCCCAGCCAGATCTTTCCTCCCTGGCAAGAGCAGATTACATATTTTCAAAATGGTTAAATCTGGAATCTACAGTAAATGCTGTGACTGTACATTACATCAGCTGTGGGTATGAGCAACACTAGCAATATTCATATTTTATGTTATTTAAAGTTCTTTCTTTCTGGACTGCAGAACAAATGGTCATTGAGCATATGTTGTTATATATACAGAATCACAGAAATCTGATCTAAGCAGTGTTATATAGTTTGTATAGAATGTAAAGATCTACAAATATTATTAGCTGCAACGCCTAATGGAAGATTTTAAAAATAGGCATTTCTTGTAAAACTTAGGATCCCAAAATTCATTGTATTTTGGCACCACTAAAGAGCATCCTGGCCATTGACTTCCCTGAGTCCAGAGCTCTGCTGTCATACAAACAAGGGGCCTGTTTGCTGCAGATGTGGCTGTGCCATTCCAGCATCCCTTGACCAGGGTTAGGCTGTCTTGGGCTAACTCTGATTAATACTGCTTTATGACAGTGAAAGCAGCACAGTTGCACAGAGCTGTGATGTCTCTTTTTTCAAAGTTCCTTTTCATGTTTATAGGAATCAAGGCAACATAAGGAGTGACCCAGCCACTCGGCAACAATCACATCTCATTCTGGTTTTGATTTTACAACACACCAAACTAATTTCTTCTGACAAAACTCATGCAGGATCTTTTCTTGGAATAACCTCTAATTCACCACAGATGGAAGTTGCTATGTTAGCTGCAGAGGAAGGCTACTCATTACTTGCTAAATATATTTTCTCCTATGTGATGTTCACGGAAGGCAGATGTGTTGCGTGTCAGCCCTATGCATGCACGTGTTTGCTTACAAACTCAGCAGTGCACACAGGAGGCCTGCAATAAGCATGTATGCACTTGTCTTTTTTAATGAAGTTTTATGTTTCCTTGTGTCTATAAAATCAGGTCCCAAAAATCGTTTATGTTTGTGGAGTTACAATAAAGCTGTTCAGACTCTAGATTTAGTTTTGTGAAATGTGCATGAGATTTTTTTTAAAGTATACCAAAGATAAAACACAGGGTTAATTAGAACCAAATGTTGCTTAGGTTGGCACACTGATGTTCTCTGATCAGTGTTGCAATTAGCTTCAGATATTTTGAACAACGGTTACTCAAGAGATATTACATTACCTTCCATGTCCAAAGGGACTTAGTAACAATAAATATTCTCTTCGAGATGCTATTATTTTCCATACAGACAGGAAGCCCTGACTGGACAACAACTGCTGGAGCATATCTAATTCCTTGTTCATAGGAGCAAAAATTTTAGTTCTTACAGGGACATACACATTTGATTTAGCAAATTATTCTTTTCTCTCATAAAAACCAAACAGATTATGATGCACAGGAATTCAATGTTGTGAATGTTCGCATTTTCTGAGGATTAACCTATCATCAAATATCAAAATGGTGCAAAAATGGTCTTCCACCAAAAAAAAAAAATCCTCTAAAAATTAAGATATAACAGTTACTTTGATTGCTATGAAAATAAAAGGATATATTTTTTGTTAAGCTGATAGAAGCTGCCTATTAGACACTGACATGTCCTGGGTGAGCTCAGGTGGGCTTCCAATCCTGTCCAATCGACACGCACCACAGGCTGATACTTACAATGGTGACAAGATCCTCTGATGTCAAAATGCATTTCTTTTAATTGAAATTATTTCTTTGTAAAATGAGTTTGTTTTCAGCAACATGTAACAACCATAAAAATATCTCCAGACTGGCCTCTCGGCCACCTGTAGCTTTACTAGTAAGCTAAGAAGCAGGGATTTAGTAAGTAGAAGGCCTGGGTAGAGAGGTGGGGCCTGCAGCTCTTTTAAAAGTAGCCAAGTACATACTTAATTGCATTTCTGCAGGGAATACATTCCAGAAATGTGGGCTTGCTACCAAGAAAAGTCTGTCAGCAACAAAACTGGCTTGTGGTTAATGCACTGGTCTGTGACTCAGGATATCTGGGTGCTAGTCACAGCTCAGCCACAGGCTTCCTCTTGACTTGGAGCCAATTATTTAATCTTATTTTCCCACAGGTAAATCAAGCAATAGCTCTCTATCAGGAAGGTTGTGAGGAGAAAAATTCATTAGTGTGTGCAAGGTATTCAGTGCCTACTTCTTAGATAAGCATTTAGGAGAGGGATCATACATCTAGCAAAAGGAAGAACTACTGGGGTCTCAAAGAGTTTCCACAATACTAGATTATATGCAAATTATGGTAAGTGAACCAGAAAAGCCAATAAATAAATAATGCTTCATTTAATCTCATGCTGGTTGGAAGACCAGACTTCTCTAAATCATGTTGCTACTGTTTTGCCAGCTGCTGGATTACTGTGCTTTGTTTTTTTTGTTTGTTTGCTGAAAAAAGGCAAAGAAGTTTTTAAGTTTTCAACCTCAAAAAAAAAAAAAAATAAAAAAAATGCTTTCTAATGTGGAAATTGCCTTCAGAAGTGAATAATATCTTTTAAACATAATTTTCATAGATGAAAAGTGCAGCAAAGAAAATTTCTTGGTACACACCAGGAAATGATTGGTAGAAATTATGGTGCCCAACCTTAACATGGCCACATCTTTTGTAAAGTGGTGGTGGAGAACAAAAATAGCTTAATAGAGTGAATTTTTAGCAGCTTACTTTGTGTCCTGGATGCCAAAAACCAACTAGTTGCCCATGCTGGCCTGCTGTGCTGGGCTCTATCTAACCAAGCCCCTGGTCTGCAGGCACACAGAGCCCGCTCTGGCTAAACGGAGACAGAGCCACAGCTTGTGGAAGATTAAGATCCCCACCAGCTCCCACCTAGATTGTAGTGCACATTTCTTACACAGATAGATGTGAAGCACTTCTGTGAGACAAATTCACTCTGATATGAGTAGCCAGTGCCGAACAGGAAGATAAATCACAACAGCACAGGCTCTGTTTTACCCCTTCTGAAGGTCTCCACCAGACATTTGCTCAGGTTGTAACTCCATCAATAGAGACATATTGATGGACACTTCCTTAGTCAAGAAAGACTGTAGCATGCTGGCTGACAGCAGAGGAGGGGAGTTTATGACCATCAATACTTATCTTTCACATCATGCATCATTTTGATAGGTGCATCCTCAGATGCTGTCTTACTGCTGTGTCCTCCCCAGCCTGCTGGCAGAAGAGGCAGGCAAAAAGGGAGGGTTAGCAATAAGCCTGCAAGGAGAGTGCTGATTGAAGACACAGACCGAAAGTGTCAGCTCCTGGGCAGGCAGAACATGCCAATGGAAATGAAGTTCAAGCACACAGGTGAAGATGGGAATTCAAACCATAAAGATTGGGCTGGTTTCCAACTATAAGGACAAAATCTTAAAAGCCAAACAAAACCAAAACCAATCTACTTTTGTTCTTTCTGCTTTTCGGATTTCTTAGTGTCAGAAACTGAGTGTGGGTTTCCTCCTGTAAAGGCCATAGTTAGATCTGCTTTGCTTTACATTGATAAGTCTGGAGAGCCAAATGCTACAGAGCTGGACGGTTCAAGGAGAAAAATGATCTGTGTATTCAGAGGAGGGTGTGAAATTATTGGTGTATATTTCATTCTTAGCAACAGGAAAAAAGCTTTCCTAAAGCTACATTACACTCTAATGACTTTAGGAGGCCTGAGTCTGTTTCAGTTTTAGTGCTCTTCATTCAAAGTCTATGTTTTTTTTACTGCATGCCCCTTAAACCAAATCTGCCATTCTTTTGAACCATCAATGAACATATGTTCCATGCAGCACACCTTCCTGTACTGTTTTCCTTGTTTTTCTAAGTTTTCACGACCCTCCAAATTGCATGCCCAAATTCCTCAAAAGAAAGGTAGAAACATTGTTTTGATTTGATTGCAACTACTTGAATAGGAATATATTACTCTATTAAAGTTTGCCAGGATCTTAGCATAGGAGAAACACAGCGAGCAAAAGTTTCATGGAATTGCCTGCCCTAACATCTCTTTTGTTTCTATGCAGAGAAACAGGAGATACCAACTAATGTTGGTTTTATTGCCCTTATTTTTTTCGGTTATCTGTCTGTATGGCCACAGTGCGTGGGACACCCACCAGGATTCCACTAGACTTTATTTTTTAGTGAAAGTTTGGAATACAAAACAGTGACTCAAAGGACAAGTTCATGTCTACACAGATATCTATGGAGTAATTCTTCTGTGTCTAAGAAAGAGTGTGGGAAGGACTTCTAGGTTTGTGATTGAGAGCTTCTAAAATAAGCATGGAATATCAGGAGGTCCGGGACAGAATACCAGAGAAGCTGGAATAACAACAGTGATGAAAGATAAAGAGATGCTAGGAAGCACAGAACCTTGAAAATTAAGATAGTTGCTGCAGTGTGGTTGAAAATCAGGAGATAATGGAGAAAAGAAAGACAAGGAAGACATAGGTAATATATGACTAGTAACACAAATAGCCTGAAGAAATACAGTTCAGCCAGAATATGTACAGAGCAGGACAGGAAGAGGAGAGGAACTCTCTCCCTTACAGTATCTTATTTTGAATGAGAGCATTAAACTACCTACTGTGGCAGGTTAATTAATTTTTACATTGTTGTTTCATTCTACATTACTGTGCTATTATTCAGGCCTGTATATAAAATCTGTGAAGAAGTATGACTGATTGTCTGTTTGAACTTTCAAACACTGTGTTTGTTTGGTTTTGATTGTTCCTTGCCAGATGGTTAAGCATATGTTTAGCAGTTTTACGGGGGAGGAAAAAAACCAACAAAAACCCAACACATGTAGTATACAGTTAAGAGTTTAAAAGGTACTGGCAACATTTATTAGCTTCTAATGCAAAGCTAATGTTAAAAATAGTTATAGTGACAGGATATATTTTAAGGCTGAACAGACCTGTGCTTAGTTTCCTGTACCTCTAGAGATACAGGATCCAAAGACTTGGAAAAAAATTACTTGCTTAACTTCAACAATCTAGAATTTAGCTGAGTAGCCTGAAGTAGTTGCATGAGATAACTTTCTTTCTCCGGTGATGACAGAGTTATCTCTGAGGAGTTTATTTGCCTGTCCTCTCTGAAACACCTACCTTCAAACAGGAAATATCACCCTGGGGAGATGTCTGCTTCTACTGTTTGATTGCTGACAGAGACTAAGCCCCTAAATTGGATTGGACACCTACCTTTTAGAGCCTAAATTTATGTATAACCTAAGCAATCCCATCCCATTTTATAACACTGCCCAGGATGATTGCCAGATATTGCACAATTGCAGCAGAGAACAGAAGGATTCTTCTGTCAGGAGTGAGACACTGGAGCGGTTCCTGTTTCTTGTGTTCTTCTTCTTGAGGTGTATTTCTTCTGCTTTTTCAATATTTTACATTAATTTCCAACTAGAAACCATGGCCTAGATTAATCCCACCTCCTTACAGATAGTTGAGTTATCTAAATGAGGAGCCTGGTTGGCCTTGCATCCTGTGTAGATAATCAAAAGAAAGAGGCCGTGGAAAAGGCAGAGGCTCCGGAGCAGAGGCAGCTGCAAGGTGCCAGCCTGGTTTTACAGCCTATGGAGGGATCCCACACTGAGGAGCCCCCAGCTCAAGCCCTGCATGCGACTGCTGGATGCTAAATAGGAAAATAGTGGTTTATGACAGCTGCTCATAACAACTTGAATTCATCATCCTTTAAAGGTCTACTCTAATGGAAGTAAGCAATGAAAGAAGGGTTTTTAATCCTAGAAAGAACTAGTGTTTCCCTCTAAACTCTGTCATAAATAGTGGATTAATTATTTCCCAAAGGGAGAGATATTATTTCATGCTTGACTATGATAACTCAAGGTAATCATCTTGATTTTGCCCTATAGCATCTAATAGGGACATTTGAAAATGTAAACTGATGAAAGAAGAAAAAATCAATAACAGCACAGAACACAACTTTTTGCAGATGCTTGTATTCAAAATGTACAAGGCATGGCAGCTAGGTTGCTATTGGCTTTTTCATTCCTAAGAGAGTTCAAAAAGGGGTGAGGATCCTCAAGGGTGAGGAGATTTGTTTGATAGATGTGTGTGTGAGCTTGATCTTCCAGTGGAATCATCAGGAATTAAAGTGCACTTTAAAGCAGGTTATTGCAAAGGAAATAGGTGCCTGGTCTTTGCTAACCCAAATGAAACCTTTCCCTTTTGGTGCAGAGATAAAAGTCAGAGCTTCATTCCAACACTCAGCTATCAGGAATGTGCCTTTCAGGACTGATAAGTGATGGTTTCTGCACACAACATACTGCAGGATCGTTCAGTTCACACTCTCTCAACTCCCGTGGCTTTGAATCAATAATGAAGCACTTGCAAATTGTTCCACCAAACTGCACCAGGGTGGGAATTATGGAAAAACCTGGACAGTGTTCAAAAAACTGGCTTTGCAAAGCAGCAGATACAACAAATATAGTGTATTTTCAGAGAGAAAGAAAGGTGGGGGGAGGAAAGAGGAAGAAAAAGGCTTTCAAAACATATCAAATGAAGCTTGTTTGACAATAATCGCTGCAGGTGGGGAAGCTGATTTTAAGTGTGAAAATATTTAACATTTTATTGCACACAAATGCTTTCATAAAGCAGTCGTTTGTGCGTGTCTGAGTGCGCACGCGCGTGCACATGCAGCAAACAGAAATCTATTGAGTTCCACCAGACCAGACGTCTGCATTCTGGAGGGCTCATTGCAGCCAATAAATTTGACTAAAACTTTTTTTTTTATTTTATGAATTCTGCTATAAAAGCTAATCCTCCTTTCTAGACTTAGCATAATTACAAGACACTACTCTGAGTGCCAAAAATGTCAACTGAAGGTTGCAAACATGGGCACGTTTAAGCAGAACCATATGTTAGAACGCAAGGCAAGACCTGAAGTAAGTGAATCAGTTTACCTTTTTCTGAAGAGTCAATTTATAATGCAACTTTAGGTCTAAGAAATAATAATAGAGTTGGTGACAAATTACATTGCTCTATCATTTATTAATAAGCTTCATTGGAAAGAAAGATTTTATCGGTGTTCAAAATTTGCGAAGTTATGAAATCACAGATGTTCAGGGTTCTGGAGCCAGAAACCTACTATTAATGAACTCTCATTAATACCTAATCAACCTGTGATATTTTGATCCTGTGAGAGAATTGATGGCCAATAAAAATAAACTCAAGATGTCTTCCTATCTAGGAAAAAAAACTGTTATAAACCCAGGAATGCACACAGTAACCATGATGCAGTAACTAAGGTTAAGCAGCTGGAGGCTAAATGTTAAATTTTTTTTGGTACAGGATGGATTTATTCTGTCACCTAGGCAATTTCAGAGTCTTACTTTGGAGGATTTATATAAGCGTTCAGACTTAGCAGATGTATTCACGTGCAATACATTAACTATGCAAAACTGCTTTCCAGGCTCTTCTGGATTAGGGTCTTACAAACAGACCTCTCTGGAAATGAAATCCTTAAAAAAAAACACCCCTGCTCCTCTCTGATTTTTATTCTACTGCACTTAAAGTTTGGAATCTACTTAAACACATATGGCATTTGAAATAATATCATATGCATTTCTGTGTAAGAATGTGCTGGGTTTTTAACCCCTTAGTAATGACAAAAACGGAAATGCAAGTGGGTTTTAGACTTGAACTAGGAACACAAAATTTCTTGCAGTACATCAAGGCAATGATCCATCTGGTCTACTGTTCTTTCTCAAAGGTGGCCAGCATCAGGTTCTTCAGGGAAAATCATACCACTAGGTAGAATCAACAATTACAAAAAGCCCCCAATGAACGAATGTATTTTTAAATCAAGAAAATTTATACTCTTAACCTATTGTGAAATTCTAAGCCATATATTGTAAATATGCAGAATTTCACCATGTTTATAATTATGTAATATGATTTTAACCCCCCTTTTTTTTTCATAAACCCTAAGATATTCAGAGAAAGGCCTTACAGAAACAGATCCACAGGATGCTTGAATGTAATACAAGGAAGACAAAATCCTTAATTCTCTTCCATGTGAGCTAGCCATCAGATTCCCTAAGGATCCTCATATTTGAGGTAAATAGAAGTATTGACACCACTGCATATACAAGTATTGACACTATTGCATATTATATTCTTTTAATACATCATTAATTCAATGACTGGGTTCCTTCC
>VWPU01017973.1:0-38101 GCA_013398955.1 Callaeas wilsoni
GCCCCCCGCGCCCCGGCCCCGCGGGCAGCCGAGTCCCTCCGGGCCCCGGGCAGGCTCCTGGCTCTGAGCACGCTCGTCAGTGTTACGGTCCACGGTTTGTTTGGGTTTTTTTCCCCTCTTTCATTCTGTATTTGCTTTGCACTGGATTTTGTAATCATTAACCCACTATTCCTTCTGGAAGTGAGAGCGTGAAAGGGATAACCAGGGAGTCACATGCCCGCTGCTGAGTAGAGCAAAACTTGAGTTTTGAGTCAAAGTAGAAATATGGATTATCTGGCTAAATGTCTTATTATTTATTTACATGGCTCTGAAAATGGTGCCTTGTGATTTACAGAAAGAAGAGAGTGAGCATTCCAAGCAGCTCCTGCACAGGGTATGACTGAAGAGAGAATTTATAACATGGGGGGTCCTGGATACATTTGAATTAATTTTTTTCTATATCTGTGTCCTCTGGTTTCTTAACGGTTTTTAAAAGTTTTCTTGTACTTTGTTGTGACACTTCAGAAATGCTAACTGTGGTTAAAGCAAAGAAAGACTTAAGTGGGGACTATTGTCCGGAATATTGCATATTTCAGGTCTCCAGTTCCAAAAAATGTTTATGAAACTGTAAGTGAATTAAAATAGCTGGGCTCTTTAGCTTAAATTAAAATAGTTGTATATTCTAGCAAACACTTGAAGCATGGCCTTCTAGGGTAAAGACAGAAAATTAAAATAATTTCCTCCATTCATGCAGAAGACTTTAACATCTTTAGAAAGAATGGAGAAGAAGGGACTGTTTGCAAACATGGTCTAATTTTCTCTGATTTTTAAAGACATAGTAACCATTTTTGAGACCCAAAGGAAGCAGCAGTGGTGGCAGAGAGGAAGGAAGGAAGGAGTACGGAGCAGTGCTGTCTGCTTGGAGGGGAGGCCTTAAAACACAACTTTTGGAATGGGAAGAGAGGAAGGCCTGGCAGTGTCTCTGGAGAGGTTGTATTGCTGTACTCCTGTGTTTGCTCAAGGTCGTTGTTCAGTCTCTGAAGAGCAGAAGTGTTCTCCAAGAATTTAACCAGCCCACCTCTTCCATGGAAGGTGTACGAGCTGGGTTGTAGTTATTTCCTGCCAGCGTAGAGAGGAAGGAGAAATCCCTGTCAGCAGACTGTAGCTGGCTGTAGCTTCTACTAAATTCCTGGTCATTTTTGGGAAGTTAGGCTTGTCTCTGGAAGTTCTTGCCATGTATAATTTTATTCTGTCTGGAGCTTTCCAACCATTTTCCTTTGCTTCATGTTGTGTAGAATGCAGGGAGAGATGTGAAGAGGGGGTAGGATTGCTAACAGTGAGAGTTTAATGTTTTCGGATCTCTGTTCCTCAGAATCTCATCACTGATGACACCACTCTGGTGCTGCTTTGGCATTTGTAGTTTGAAGAGAATCTTTAGTCTTGCTAGTTTGGTTAGTCCAGGTTTTATAGAGGGGCTTTATTTGCACGGGCTGTTCATCCAGACTCGTTTCTGCTGAACTATTGGCAGTATTTTTCATCTCTGCACAAAGAAGATGCTGATGAAGTGCCAGTTCTTGCTCTGTGTGGTTGACAGACTAAATACGAGGTGGAAATCTAGGACTTGATTTCTTGGGGATCTGGAGAAAGATCCCACGTAGAAATACTTGTGTGTTGGGAGCTGGGGGAGCCCCAGGGGTAACTGGTAGCAATGTTGCTGAGGAAGTGACCAAACCCAGCTTTGTGGATTGTCCTAGAAGGAATTTCAGACACAGCTGGTTTCAACCCAAAGGTTCAGAAGTAAATGAGAGGACAGTGGGCAGTTGGAAAGGTACAGCGGAAGATGGCACAAGGCAAGCCATGCCAGACCTAAACATGGGAGAAGCAGTTCAGACTCTGGTGGATATGTGGGCTTTGGTGATTCCTGTTTCTGACTTGTATGCAGTTTTTCCATGGATGTTCATTCAGAATGTAATGCTTAAGGTCACAGAGCTCCCTTCTTTTGAAGCCCCTCTGTTAATGTTCCTCAAAAGCCTGTGGGTGGACTGAGCTGGTTTTTTTTTTTTTGAACTGTGAAATCTTGTTTGGAAATTAAAAAAAAAAAAGTAAAAAAAAAGTAGTCTAAGAAGCTGCTTCATGTTGTGAAAAACCTCACTGTAGAATCATAAAAGCTGCAGTTTTTCCACGTTGCTTTGTAGCTTGGCATGTAAATAGAGCTCTTTGAAGAGCATATCCATGGCTGGAAAGGGGGAGTAGGAAAGGCTCTGGCTGGTTAACAAGCTTCTGAGTGTGGGAAAAGCCACCGTGAACATGCTTGGTGAAATGTCTGTTAAATCATGGAACTGTGTCCTGGGCTGGGGAGAGGTACATACACCTAGAAGTGGCCAGTGTGTCAAAGTATAAATGTGGAAACAGTGGAACAGTGGCAGTTTGTGTATTTTACAGACTGGGCTGGCTGAGGGGAGCGCTCGGGGCAGGTGGGAGGGAGGTGCTGGGATGTTCTGGCTGCTGAGGGAGATGCTGAGGGGAGAGGATGCACAACAGTTTTCTGCGCCTCCCTGGGCTCACCTCCAGCTCTTGGTGAATTCGGGTTTATGGAGACCTCAGCATTTTGGGGTTCTTACCTTGCATTGGGCTGGGGAGAGCGAGGACTTTTCTGACAACAGCCACATGAGGAGCACTTGGCTGTTGCGGTGTCCTGGATTTGCTGTAGCCCAGCAGTATTGGCAAGTGAAGATTGCTTTGCTGCTGAATGTGCTGCAGTGAGGAAATCAAAAGGAAAATTCCTGTTTAAAGCAATATGAAAAAACTGTTAAGAGATTTAAAGAACAGAAAAATGCAAGTCTCAAACCCTTCTGTAGAAACCATAGTTTGAGTACGTTTGTTGTACTTGCGGCGTGATTTGACAAACAGAAACTTTGTACTTGATGTTTAAGGAAGGAGAAGCCTTACCTGAAAGGCATTGCCGGTATCTTTTGTTAAAGGCAATAATTGATACAAGCTACAAGGCCAAAGACAGTATTTTTTCCAGTTGTACTTCTGCAGTTCTTGGCACTTGTGTAGTTTTTCCTTCTTGTGTGCAAATTTTTCACTGAGCACTGATGACAGAAAACAGTGTCACAGTTCGTGTCTGTGTCAGCTCATAGAGGGACAGTGTTCCTATTTAACTTCTTTGAAAACCTCAATTCATGTCCCTTAACAAAAAACCTGCAGAGGAATTCTTATGAATGATAAGAGCAAGTAAACATCTTGCACTCTGGATTTTTAGACTTTATTTAGTAGCTAAATTACCTTATGTTTCTGGTCCTCTCACGTTGGTCCACCCCACGTTGGTCTCTTGCCTTGTGCTCCTGGCTCTGCTTTGCAATGCACATCCTGACCTTTCCGCTAATTTCCTGTGCGGTGTCGGAATGTGGACGAGGTGCTGGCTATAGGAGAAGCCCCAGAACAAATTTAGGGTATGTCATTTGTTCTGCTGTTTGTGAAGGGTATGTAAAGCATGGCCCTGGGCTGCTCTGTCCCTCCTCTGCTGCTAAACCCCGGAGCTCTGGGACTGACCCAAGGCTGGATTTTCTGTGCAGCTGAGCCAGGTCGCTGTTTCTCAGGGCCCCCTGCACATCTGCCCATTGGCTTCTCCAGCAATAAAGACCAGGGATCAATTAGTAAACACCATGCCCTTGTGATTTTATGTCATTGATTGTTCTATAACTATGCAAAACTTTCTAACTCTTCTGTAGTAAAATATTGTCATAACCTGCTGGTAACTTAAAGGTGTAAGTGGATGTTGAAGAGGAATAATCTTATAAAATCCATTTTAGGGATCCTTTGGATTGTGGAAACTTAAGTGATCCTGCCACATGTGTTGATTTACATTAGTTCCCTTATGTTGTGGTTTGGCGTGCTATTTAGGAGCCCTAAGATGCTCCTGGTGATTGACATAACAAAATGTAAATTATATGCTGTTTTCCTAAGGTCTAATTTATCTGTCGTAAGGTTTGTATACCAACAGTACTGAGCTCTTCTTACAATAATGTTTCTCTTTCATGTAATGCCTACACAGAGGAATTAAATTACCCTTAATTGTATGCTTAAAAAGAAAATAAAATTGGGGTGTGTATGGCTATGCCAGTAAATTAAATTTTGCTGCTTCTTGTTCTTTTTGTGCATTTAGTTTAAATTGTCTTTATTGAAAAATTTAACGTTTGAGTATCTGGTTGGGAAGAACAGTCTTACTCGTGGGTAGCTGTGAGATGTCACAAAACTTGAAGAAATCTTATGAACCAGAATTAATTTAGATTTTAATGTAGAACTTGGCATTTGGCTTGGCAGTAAATGAACTCAATGGTGAGAAACTGGTGTTGTCCTGTAGAAATTGCCCCCCGGTAGGAGCAGAAAAGGGCAGGCTGGGTTCAGGGCCTTGTACTTTTCTCTTTTTCCTCTGATTCTTGGGAGGGAAGACACTTTGACTGAACACATTTCGTGTTTGACTTGCAGCACAGCAGATTGGAGTGTTGGCACAGCGTCTTAAGTGTTGGGCCCTCAAGAGTCTTTAGTATTCCCTGAGACACGGGGATGGTGTTCCGTGGGGAAATGTTCTCCGGAGCTGTTGGGCTGAGCCGATAATGACCCTAAAGCACACGTTCCCTAAGCCCAGCTCTCAGCTGGCAGGAAGGGCCTGGTGGAAAGGCCGGCACAGCCCGCAGGTGCGTGGGGAGCCCAGCCCCACAACCTCCGCGCAGCCCGTTTGTGCTTCCAGAAAGGAGCTTTGGCAAAACACTCCCTCGAGAGGCTGAGGACGCCTGAGGCTGTGGGCAGGGGCTTTTTGAGCACACAGCACCCGATTCATTCCAGCAGGATTTTGCCAAAAAATGGTTTACCATAGTTCCACTGACATTGTGAAATTAATACACCTTTTTTAGTCTGTATGTTGAAGGGGATGGGTCCCATAACAGGATTGTGGTGAGTGATGGTTGATCTTGAAGGAGGCATAAAATTTTCTTCACTTGTTGCAGAGCTTTGGGTTTTTGTTACGGTGTAGCAGCCAAAGCGTGGTTCCCAATTGAACCCTCTCCTTAAACATGGTATCTTTCTTCATAACAGGAACTAACATGAAATCATAAATATGATACCCTGCTTACTAAAGAGACTGTACAAAATTCAGCAAGGAAACAAGCTGACGTGCTGCACTGCACTGAATTTAGTTGCCATTGTTGAAATAGATGATGTTTTAAAATTGCCAGCTGGTACATACCTGAATAAAGGTGTTTGATTTACAAGGTCTTTTTACAACCTGCTTAGCAAGACACTGACCAGCTGGACCAAACACATCACCTCGAGACTGGGTAAAGGCCTACAGTCAGGACAATGTGAATAGATCTGTTCAACAAGCAAGTTACAACTTATTAAAAAAGAAAATAAAAAGCATTTGAGTTAGCTGCCCCATGGCAGTCAGCTGATGCTGTGTTTCTGACAGAGTAGGAGCATGATCATCAAGGGTCCAGTGGTGGCACCTTGTGTGTGTAAGGTCCATGGGACTGGGCTGCGGGGGGTTTTGTTAACCATGAAGCAAATGACATCAGTGAACGTGGAAGTGCTAACGTGTGTTAAGGTTTAATCAGCTTTGAAGCTGGATGCACATAACAGCTATTGATGTGGTGTTCATTCCCTGGCCGTGGTGGGGCTGGTGGCAGTGGCCCAGCCTGCGTGGCTGGTTTTCCCAGCTGAGGCAGCTGTGTGATGTTCTGACAGGTGTGACTGATGCTGGGGCTGGGTGAAGACAGCCGTTTTCCAGTATGAAGACAAGGAGACAGATTAGTAATTTATTCCTATTTTTGATACAGCTGTGCTGAAAGGGACAGCTCTTTGCATATGGAAACTTGTTCTTTTTCTCCAGGTATGGGGGCTGAGTTTGCTCTGTGACCCTCCTAGTGCTTTTCTGCTTTTCCTTCTCTGCTCTGCCTGAATGCTGTATGTCTAACGTGACAATCTGGGGGGATTTGCTTCAATGGAAAAGACTCTGGAATAGAAGGTGAAGCTGTAGGTGCACAGCCTGTGACTCCAGGGAGTGAAGTACTGGAGAACAGACACAGCCACTGGAAAGCTGAGGGCTGTGGTATGATGGAACAAGTAGAGAACATGGATCTCCAAGTAGGATACTTGATGATGTAAGTGATTTCAAGGAAACAGATACAGAGACTCAGAACATTTGGATTTCTGCTGCTCTTCCAATCCCAATTGCTTCCCCTTTACTCTGATAGCTGGTATAGCTCAACAGAAGATAAGGGGAAAACATAAATGTCCAAGAACTCATTTCTCCCCATGTCTGCTTCGAAGGATGCCTTTTCCATGTCACAGGCTCTTAGTGACTGTCATCTTTTCGGAGAGCTAAAACTGTTTGGTGAGCAGTTATTCTGTGTCCTAATGCTTCATGATCTCTTGATTTGATGGCTAGGTAATTGGACTTGGCAAATAGATTAGGGCTTCTTTGGTTACTCAGTCATGCTGTCCAAGTCTTCAATCATGCAGAGACTTAATCTGTTCCTTCAA
Source organism: Callaeas wilsoni (assembly GCA_013398955.1). Classification (NCBI taxonomy): domain Eukaryota; kingdom Metazoa; phylum Chordata; class Aves; order Passeriformes; family Callaeidae; genus Callaeas; species Callaeas wilsoni. The sequence goes on from VWPU01017973.1 coordinate 6,523, forward strand.
AGTGCTCAGTTCTGCCATTTGGGTGACCTTAAAGAGCATCACCAGGGCTGAACCGCAGTGTGTGGTAAGTGGGGATGTGGCGTAGGAGAACTGGGAGCACTCCTTCCAAAACTGGAAATGGTAAAACTCTTCAACAGCAGGCACTGAGCAACACTGTGTTCCAGCGAAGAACGTCTGCCAATTAACCTGCAAGTATTGATTAGGGCAGCATTTGGCCCCTTTTCAGGTTCAGCCGCTGACTTACCACACAATTTCATTTATTTGTGTCTGAAGTTCTCCCTGTAAAGATCTGAAATGCTTTCTTGTCTCACAAAAACTGTTATTTTAAAACCAGTAATAAATGTACTCTGGTAAATATGGTGACAAGTGTTCTAGAAAAGCCAGGAAGAAAGGCAAATACTGGGAAAAGGGCGGGGAGACAAAACGGATAACTTCTTTGCTTCTGGTGGGTGAGGGTGAAATTGGTGACTGCCAAAAATATGAGCTCAGAGAAGTAGCTTGTTCTGCTCTGAGCCCACATCTGTACACACCTCCTCATCTCTACAGATGGCCAGAAGGCTGAAGAGAGAACACAGTTGTCTAAATTTGTGTAAGAGAAAAGAATCATGACTCCCACCTTGGAGGCACATAAGAACCTCCTGTAACTGGGGAGTTTTCAACAATTAAAAAAAAATTTGGTGGAATTTTCAGTCTTAATAAATTTTGTGGAACCTGATACTGTTCCTAGTTGCTAAATAAATAACTTTTAAAATTTTAATTTGTGTTAAAAGATGATTGTCTAGAATTGCAGTCTTTATTCCTTCAAAACTAGCCTGCTAAGGAATATATTTGATCCAGAAGTCATCTTTGCATGCTTATACTTTAGCAACTTATAAGATACTCTTCCACTTTAGATTTCATAGTTCTTCATATTTTAGAAATAACAACTGTCACAGTCACAATAGTGATGGTGCTGTCTGGATAAATCATGGTAAAAGGCATGAAGATAAAACCAAAATATTTTTGCTTTCATGTTTCTTTTCTCCTACCGTTAGTGTGGGAATGAGATTGTCTTTTACACTGAATATTTTCATATGGTCTGCTCTATCTTTTGGGAGAATTCAGTAACTTTCCTTTTGTTAGCCCAGGAGATAAAGGATATTTTTTAAAGCGGGTAGTTGGGAGTCAGTACTATTTTAGCAGTGATCTCCTGACCAAAAACCTGGTTTTGTGGATGTGGCCTTATGTAATAAACTAATAAAAGAGAGCAGCTTACAAAGTGCATCTTGGACAGGTCTCTGATCAAGCCCATGCCTTGCAGAGGGGTTGAATACTGAATGTCCCTGGGTTGTGACTGTAGATACTGTTTCCTTCTACCCCAAACACTGAGGAGCCTAAACTGGAAACCTCCTGACCCTTTGAAAACAAACAAGCAATTTTGTTTCACTTTTTGTTGCCGGTCAGGAGCCTGAGCTTCATGCCAAGTTTCAGTGTGATCCAAAGTAACAGTGCAGACTTAGGGAAAAACTCTCGCAGTATGGAACTGATGAAGCTGTGACTGTTGAGGTGCTGTGATTTATTACAGCAGATTCTTAAAAGGAGAATAAGAGGTGTCCTGCCCTAAACACTCTTCAGTAAATGACAGTTCTTAGGTGAGAAGTTACCAAGTGCAAAGGTGAAATATTTTGTGTTCCTTAATATGGCTTCTGCATTAGTGTTGAAATAGCCACGTTACAAATGGATCTGCTCTTTCTGTGCAGTTGGGTGGTAACTGGCCTGTGTTTTGGGTCCTCTTGAGATGCTTCCAAGTGTGCTTTTAGTGGTGCAGCAGCAGCCCAGTGCTGCTGTCATAACAGCATTCCACCCTCCGTGAGGAATTGCAGCAGCACCACACGTGGATGCATTGGTCTCTCCCTTGCAGGATGAGGACGCTCATCCTTCCAGCACTGTGTCTACAGAACTTTCTCTGGTGGCTGTTCCATGAAGTTTTGAAGGGGAGCAAGTGTGCCGAAAGAATATTAAGGGTAAAAAGGATTCAGAAGCATGTTGCAGAGAAATGAGCAACTCCAGAGTTGAACTAAGCTGATTGGGATGGATGGATTGCGCAGGGAGGCAGAGGGAGTCCAGGAGAAACTGTCAAATGTTCCTTCTGGAGTATCCACTTACTGATGCTTCTGCAGTTACTGCAGGGTTTGAATATCATTGAACTGGTGCTTCTGCAGTTGCTGTAGAAACTGTTGGCTCAGGCTGTCTCCTTGCAGTTCTCCTTCAGAGGAAGGACTGCTCGGGGAGAGCTTGGCTGGGCATGGGACTCACTGGTACGTTCCCTGTTTCCTTTCACACTGCGAGCTGCAATCTTTATTTTAATACGAATCCCTTGGCTAGCTTCTTTTCTTTTGCCTATAAATGTTTGATCTGTGTGTGGTACTCGCAGTAAAGGAGTCCTCTTGTGCCAGAAGAACAAAGACTTGCTTTCTATTGGTGCTGGGCACTGCTGATTTGCAGTGGCTGCCTGGTTTTAGTGCCAGTTTTAGCAGGTGCACCTTGTCTCAATGAGTTCTCTTTGCCCTCATCACACAGCACAGTAGCAAGTCTCATGCACAGTCGATGGAAGACTGAATTTTGGCAGAGAGCTGAGGAGTTCAGGATTTACTGTACTTCCCCTCTCCTTTCTTTCCCTTGCTCTGCTTTCATTATTTGTGCTCCTGTTGTTACAGTTGGACTGGGTGATCGATGTAGGTCCTTTCCAGCTGACAATATTCTAACAAAGTTTGAAATATCTCCTGAAAAGATCAAAGTAGCCATCCTGAATGAGCTCACAGAGTTATGAACTGCTGTTGGATGGCTGGAGCTCAGTGTGGAGCAGACTGAAGGGATCTTGTTTGAGGGCCGTGGTTTGGGTGCAGGCAGGGGAAGCCATGACATGTGCACTCCTGGTCATCTGGGAGTTCCCAATGGTTTTTCTAATTTGTAAGAGAGATGCTCTCAGACCCTCTATCCTTTACATCTGGTTTTGGGTGTTTTAGATGGTCACTCAGTATCTAACGTGGAAGCTGGGTTTTGACTGGTTGATTATTTTGGGGTTTTTTTAAGAGAAAGAGAGAGAAGAAGAAACTCCCTTATCCTCCACAGCCTGCTCCTATGTCAATTGGAGCTTTAGAAAAACCAAGTGGCAAAGAGAGCCTTTGGGTTTTTTCTTCAAAGCCAAACGATGTGCTAGAATGTGGTGTGCAGAGTGCTTGGTGCTGAGGAGCTGCCTGCAAAGCTTCCCCTTATCTTGCACAATGGCTCAGCTCCCTTGGTAGTGTTCTGAAGTGTTCTTGTTTTTTGGCTCCTGTTCTTCCTGAGAACAGACTGTGTATGTCCTGCTACCTGACAAAAGAGGGGCTCCATTGTCCTCTTTTGAAAAAGACACAAGGTTCCTGAGTCCTCGTCAGTTTGACTTTCAAAAGAGCACAGTGCTCAAAAAATTTGATGTCTGAAAGTAGGACACAGTGTGAATTAGGTTCCTGAGTTTAATCATACCATATTCAGATATTGAATTGCTAATTTGACTCATGAATGGACAGGTAATTGTTGTCAAGCGTTTCCTGTGAGAGTCTGCCAGGCTGACCTGTGAGGAACCCATGATCCTGCAAGAGAGATTGAATAACAAAAGCAGCCAGGAATGCAGTGTCTGTTCAAATTAAACTAATGAAGCCTAAGGAGGTGGAAAGCTAGAAAGGGGAAAGAGGATGCTCCATGCTTGGTGTGTGTAGTAAATGAAAAATTTACACTGTTCCAAGTGCTGCCACTGAGTTATTGTGGCCCTGGGCAAGTCACTTGAATTTTTGGGCAGTGGGGTCTCTCCTCCATGCAAACGGCACAACATTTACACCTATTACAGCAATTAGAGAAGTGGTGTTTGAAGAGTTGTGAAATTCTTGTGCGTGTATCTGAGGTCTGATTTTGGGTTTTTTGCTAATGAAAGTACATTGAAACTTGGTAACTGCAATCAAACTAGAAAAGACTGAGTAATGTTTTTTCAGTCTCTTGCAAAGCCCAGCATGGAGGTTGCCATCTCCCCCAGGTTAGCTAGGGGAGGCTGGGCAGTACTGTCTGGTTACTGGGAGATAGAGAAGTCATTTCCAAGATTTCTTTGGTTTGTTACCTCTGAGCTGTTTCATTCAATTTGCTCTTTGTGGTGTTGAAAAAACCACTTTATCTCTGGAGTGGCTGCAGAAACTTTGCAGGGTTTGCCAGTTCCACAAAGCACCTTGGTGACACCTGCATGCTTTGATATCTCATTGCAATATTTAGGAATGAGATCAGTCTAGAAATGCAGTATATTCTCCCCATGGTAAATGGGGAAAAATGGCCACAACCACTTGGACTGCAGTTCTGTAAGTGGTGTTATTCACCAAGCTGTGCTTATCCTTCAGTGGGGAGAACATTGGTTCCTCTATTAGCTTTTAACTTTCATGGCAGTATTCCACGAGGGAAAAACAGTACTTAAGTTTTGTTCTTAGCACAGAGATAAATGGAATGTCTCTGTCATTCGTCTGAAACCATGTGGTGAAAGGCATGATTTTTTTTTTTCCTAACAGTTTTGCAGAGTAATAGGATAGACCATGATTTGGATTGCAGAAGACACGTGCGGGGTTACTTTAAAGTCTGCCAAGTTCTAATTTGCAATTTCTAGAAAATGTAGAACAGAAGCATCTGAGTGTCTGCAGAAATCATGCTTCTAAATTTAACTTTTGGATTTTGTGTTGGTAAAGCATGAAATTGCCTGGTAATATTTGTCCACTGAATTTCGGGGACAGCCTTTCCTTGTGTTGACAGTGTTGCGCTGGTGGTTCTGCGGTTCTGTTCCTGGTCCTGCAGTGTGTGAATTAGAAATGCTTCGGAGCAAAATGCTCAGCTCAGTGAAAAGGTGTTAGCTGGGTTTAATTACTTTTTGTTTCTGTCCAAACAAGCAACAAGCCTTTGCAAGAATGTTCTTTTACCCCGTTATTGTTTTCTTCAATGTATTTCTGCAGTTAATAAATAACGACCTAACTTTCCCAGGCCAGTAAGAACTGTTTCTGAACACCCTGTTACAGCAAGTGTAGGAGTTTGCAAATATCACTGAAAAGGCCCAATACAAGGACTTTTGTTTCCACAACAGAGGAGCTGTGCAAGTAAAGAACTCATAAACCAGCAGAACCACGTGCTCTCTCAGTGCACAAAGTATTTATGTACTTTTTTTTTTTTAAAGGATTTTTTCACTAACACAGAAGTGTCAGGTTATAGTGATGAATTTTGTTTGAGTCGTGGAATAAGATAGATTGATGGCATTATAATTTGACATTCTTGTATCACTAGTATAGTTTTGGACTGAAAACCAGGCAGGTTTTTTGTGCTGACCAGAGCAGAGTTCAATATAATGATAGTGTTGACATGGATGCAGATTTCCACAGGTGGCTAAGCAGGCAATAAAAACATTTACAGTCTAATCTGGGCTGAGGGATGAAAGGGTTTCTATCTCACTGCCCACCTGAGGAGAACACCCTCAGTCTGTGTGGCAGCTGGTTTCTAATCCTGGTTTTGATCCTGCCTCTGCATCCGGAACCATGTGCTCTCCTACCCTGACAGGTTGTGGCTTCCCAAGTGCAACTCCTTTTGAGAAATAAAATAAACCCCATCAGTGTTGCATTTAGGCACAGCAGGTTTCCTGTTATCAGGGGAACTGAAGTGGCCAGACACAAACTGCACCTAATGGCCCAAAATAAACTAACTTTGATTGTTTTTCTCTAGTCTTTCCCTGGACAGTAATTCCAAGTGTTACTTTTAGCAACTCTAGTGTATGAAGGGAGCTTTGGGGGAGAGAGTTCTGTTGTTGTGTGCTGATGTCCCTGCAAGGCTGAGAGTACTTGGAATGCTGCTATTGACTGGCCAGGCTGTTTGCTGCTCCCGGAGAAAGTGGGGTTTGCCCCTGCTCCAGGAGCTGCAGCAGCTGTGCCACACTGCCGTGTGTGTGCCAGCCTGGCTGTGGTGCTATTAACCTGCCCGGGGGGCTATTAACGTGCCCGGAGGGCTACTAACCTGCCCAAGGGGAGGGGCTATTAACCTGCCCAAAGGGCTTCCTGGGGCTCCTGGCAAGTGTGGTGCCTCCAAGATGTTGATCCTCTTCTGCTGTTCAGAGATTTGTTGCTTGATGCTGGTGGGAGGACAGGGTTGTGATGTCTGGTGGAGAATGCAAAGGCTGAGGAAGTTTCTTTAGCAAATGAAGAGCTGGAAGTGTCTTTGGCACTCTTGTGAGTGGCACAATGGAGATGACATCATTATCTATAAAGAGAAATTAAACTAATTCATAGCCCTGTAGGAAATGTAAAGAAAGAGGCCAAACCAGCAAAGTTGTGTCTGTGGTCTTAAAAACACCGTCTACCTGGGACTGGTGCCTTTATCCTGAGAGCTCGTTTTTCTCCCCCCCAGATTTTATTTGAAATTCAAAAGATATAAAAAGAGTAACTGTAGCTTCTCAAGTTGGAGATCAATTACTTAGCACATTTGTGTTCTCCAAAGATACTGGAGAATAGTTTCACAGACACCTAATTTAAGTTGTTTGGTTTTTTTTTTTGTAATTTCAGTGACCTATTAAAAATAAGCAAACAAAACAGGGCTGTGGAATTCATTACTCATCTCAGGGTGTTCCCAAGGATAAGACTGACAGATAGGCTGAGAAATTAATTTTGTAACCTAGCTTGTGGTCTACAAACTGAGCATTTCCACCACTGATGGTCCCTGCTAAAGTCATCCTTTTTTCATTTCCATGGCTGTACTGTGCCGTGCGAACTGGAGAGAGGAATAATAGATGAGTTTTGCAAGTGATGTTGGCAGATCTGACAGCACATGCGTGCAGTGGAGATCTGCTGAGGCAAGAGGATGCTGGATTGAGCCAATTTAAAATATTTTTAGACTCATGGTATTCCAGGGAAATAGGACTTTTGTTTTTGTTTGTTAATTTTGCACATCTCTAAATATGTTTGTGGCTCTTTTTCTTCCTCTTAGCCAAGCTGGGACTTTCTACTACAAAATCTTGTCCAAGGCAAATGGTGGACTTGGGTCACAAATGACAGTTCTTCCTCTGCTGTCTCAGGCTGGTGTGGAGTTTTACTTTGATGGATATTCTTACTAGCTTTCATGCCTAAGTAACCTAATTCAAATCTTTTGGTAGGGTTACCGTGCATTTGAAGTAAATAATTGTGTTCTGAGGCTGAAAATGGGTGGCAGCCAGGGTACCCTTCCCCAGAGAGAAACCCCAGTGCTCCCTGCTGAAGGGGTGCTGGTGCTGGGTTCTGAAGCGTTTCAAAATAGCCAATTTTGTTCCCTAAACAGCCCAAGATTTTAGTTACAAATTCTGTTTCCGGCCTTTCTGTGGCATTGCATGTTCTGACATTAAATCACACTTAAAATAACGTGGTTGGATGGGCAAGAGATGGCAAGAAAAACCACTTAAAACCTTAAGCTTTTAGTAACCCAGAACCTTTGACAATGTGTTCTTTGACAAAACAGCCAATTAGTCAGGAAGTAAAAAATTAACCCGAACTTGTTCAGGAGTCAAGAGTGGAGCTAAAACATGGGGAAAGTCTGATGGAGGATGTGCACTGGCTGGGAGCACAAGAGCTTTTTACACAATACTCACAGAGTCTACTGATCTTCCATTCCAAATCCTTTTAAATCTTCTCTCTTTAATTAAAAAGAAAAAGAAGTCACTGAGGCAGCAAGACTGACATACTAGAAAATGCATTTCAGGGGAGAGTCATGAATGTTTAAACTGGCTGAAAGCAGGGCACAGTAACCAGGGGGGGTTTGCAACACCGAAAACACAGGGTCTGTATAATTGACATCAGGGAAGAAATTCTGGGGAGAAACTTCCTTAAACTTCACTGTTGAGGGTTGCTGAAATTTTAGGCAGAAGGAGAGCATTTATTCTTAAGAACTTCTTAATGCTTTGACATTTCATGTAAACACTGGGAAAACACAACTCTCAAAGACGTATTTGCATTGTGTTATTTGTAAGAATTACTAAATTTGCTTTGTTTATAACCAGGGCTTTAGAATCCATGTTGGCTTTCTCTTTCCTCTTACTAATTCCCATGACATGCATTAGCCTGGGCTGCAGAGCAGGGGACAGACAGTAGAGCCAAAGTGTTTGACTGCTGCTTCATGGAACTGATGAAAAGTGCAAACCACCAATGCAAGCAGATCCAGTGTTACTGTAGGACAGTTTGGGCTCCAGCCTCTCTCTTTTTGTTGTAATTTTATTTTATTTATTGCCAACACAAAGGGAATGCCACACTTTCCAGCCTTTTCCATGGAGTGCCTTTGCCTCCTTGGTGGCAGTTCCTCCATCCCGGCTGAGCCGCTGGGCTGCAGCTCAGGTCCACCTGCAGAATCCCATATTCTATGGGATATGAATCACAGCAGCAAAGAAACTGGGGCACTGCAGCTATTTCGGTGAAGCTGAAGGGTGCTGGGGAAGGAATGTCCCTGTTCTGAATCTCCTCAACACCAGGGCTGCTTCCCGTGGTGTTTTCCAGACCAGCGAAAGCCTTGCAGGTAAAGGCAGTGCTCACAAATCCAGGGACGTGGGGAGTCTCTGGGAGCTTGGAGATGTGCAAGGCTGTAGTGCTGGGCTGTCATGCAGGACAGGGCTGGCGTGGTGAGGACCCAGCATGGCACAAACTGGGTGGAGGAGGTAGAACTGTGATTCTCTTTTGGAGAATGTGATGTCATTGCAGGCATAGATCCAGAATTTTGCTTAAACCAGCTCTGTCTCTGGGAAAATGACATTGCAGATGGTGAGTGTCATTTCAGTGTAATGTAATCCTGTTATTAATTTACTTAATTTTTCAACTGTAAATGAATGCAGTCTGACTTAAGAATTTCAGATGATTTTGAGTGTGGATGTCACATTATGACTGCAAAGTACCTTCATGTTGCCATTGACCAGTTTAGCCAGGAAAGCAGGAATGCAACATTAGGGTGTCTCGAGTCACAAATCAGTTCAGTGTTTCACAGACATTGAGAATCCAGTGGTGGTTTCTGCCTTGTCTCAAATGAATACTTTGCTATTCATTATTTATGTACTATCTAATCTGTGACTTTTTAAGATACCTGCCAAGAAATGCACCCTTTAAGATATTTTGTTTTCTGCAGTGCTCAGTTTTACAGGCAATTCAGTTTTGCTCATTTCTTACTGTTTGAACAGGAAAAACATCAAACTGTTCATGTGTCAGTTTGTTATTTAAGTGTCAGCAGCTGGTTTTTAAAACTTTTTGCACTTGGTCTATCTCTAGTCAGTCTTGCATCTTGACACCCATACCAGGAGGTGAAGGCAATTTCAAAATGTTTTCATTAGAGACCCTCTGTAGCCCTGGCTATGCTGGGGGTTGTGCAGGTTTCAGGGAATGTGAAACCAGATAAAAATCTAGAGGCAGAGCTATGTAAAAAATACCTCGAGGTCTGCAGCTGGTGTGCTGCTCTGAAGACCACCTGGTGAGTGTGGTGAGCACCTTCCTGTCCTCAGGAGTCAGTAGTAGGTTCAATCCCAATGGAGGATTTATATTCTTTCCAAAACTGTTATCTTTCTTAGACATTACGATTCAATAGCTGCAGTTATTTCTGCTAGTGTCTATTTCTTTCTGAGACTGGATGGTGTGATTCTAGCTAAAATAGAGCATTTTTTTTTCTTCAAATGATTGCATATGTGCTCACACAGTGCCTCTGTTGTTCCTTTTTTAACCTTCCTGTTAGGCTGGTAATGATTTCCCCTTAGACCATCTTTTCACCTTATTTCCAGGAGCTAAAAATATGAGCTACGCTCTGCACATCCCTGTTTCCTTTACCTTAATGCATTAATTTAGATTAAGCAACTGCTTGCCTTTGATTCTTCAACCTCATTAATTACTGTACCAGTGTGATTTCTTTTGGCTCTTTTTTCGTTCCTTACTCCACAGTGGAGGGGAATCCATGTGTTCACTGATTTTGAGTTGCATCCCTGATCCAAGGGTCCCCAGGTTCTCCAGCCGTGCCTTGGCACAGCTGGATTCTCTCCAGGAGCTCTCCAGTAGCTTCCTGCACGCTGACAGGTGGGCAGCTGTGCTCCTTGCACTGTGAGCGTTGTCAGAGCTCTGGACCCTGGAAGGTGCCTTCGATTCCTCTCTTCGGATGGTTACAGGTGCTGTGGTTCCAGATCTGGTTATCGAGTTTGTGCCTACCCTGTCTTTGGCACTTAAAGCTGGGTGTGGGGGCTGCCTGGCAGGGGCTGCTCCCAAGAGATCTCTGAGCACAGGAGCCTTTGCCTGAAATATTGCGAGAACTGAACAGGCAGGAGTAATCCCAGACTCCAGTATATGTCGTATGAAGTGTTAGAGTTTGCCAGAGGAAGTACCTTTTCAGCTTCTAACTATAGTGTTGCTTTGTAATTATTCATTCGGATGGAAAATTCCAGCCTTCTAAAGGTTATCCCAGATGCAACTTTGCCAGGAAATGCATTACATGGAAAATAATAAAACTCCTATGAATACACAGTCTCCAGGTGAAATTGGATGCTGAGCATACTGCTGGAAGCAGTCTGAGCCTTGTTAAATATGTGTCCCAGTGTTACAGGGCACTGCTTTCCACAATGCTGCTGGGGCTCTGAGTGGCCAGGATTTCTCTTTGTGTGGTGGGGAAGGAGGAAGTTCCAAACAAGGAGCTGGGATTTTAAATAGTGAATATCTGCACAAGGCACAGGTCAGTCATATTTTGCAGATTTCTCTGCCCTGTGCTCCTCTCTGAATCCTCATGAAATGTATTTCTTATCTCTTCCCCCCGGTTTGTTGATACTTTTAACATGAGGGAAAACTATTTTGATATTTCTCTGTCAGTTATTTTGACATTAATCAACACTGCAGATCTTGTTTTGTTTGGTGTCTGGGTACATCATAAAGAGAGTTGCTGAAAGAGTTCAATTACAATATCAGCATCTCTGCCAAATGTATTGAGCTGTTCTGAAAAGCGGCTTGTCTTTTCTGACCCAGATACACAGTTTCCAACTGTGGGAGATGCTGCCAGAAAGACTCTTGGCAGAAGGCCAGCAATAAAATTATACTGCAGAAAAACACAACATATTTTCAGCAGCACTTTGTGTGGTGTGATGAAAAATTACCTGTCTCCTGAATGCAAAGCATAGGCTAAAATAAACTTCCAATTTGAAGTTGCAAGCCTCTCATTCTGACTTTTGAAGGTAACGAAAAACGATATAAATTCCAGTTATTTTCTATTACTGTGTCTGATACACCTCGGGCTGTGTTAGATACTCATTGCTTTGTTATTGGCAACCTCTGTTGTTCTTGTTGCCCTGTCAGTATAAACTCTGTCTGCTCCTGAGGTGCTGCACACTGCAAACTGCAGTTCTCCTGGGCAGATACTGCTGTCGGGGTAGATTTGGAAGGTGGGAGGGTGTTTTTAATGCTTCAGCTGAATATTGTTAGCAAATGCCTTCTTGATGGAGCATTTAAAACCAATTTTCATGGTGTTCTACTTGGCCTGGCCAGGAGCCTGAAGAGCAGCTCACTAAAGCGAGGGGTTTGGAGCTCTGGTGTCCAGTGACCCCAATTTCCTCTTCTCTGTCGCACCAGTAATGCTTCTGTGCCAGATGCTGCTGCAAGGGGATTCTGGGGTGCCAGACACAGTTCGTGTCTCCTTTCTGGAGGCTCAGAGCACCCTAATTCTGGTATTTCAGTCCCCATGGAATGCAGGTACCTGTTTCTCCTGTCTTTTCACTTCCCTGTTCACAGGCACTCAGAGGTAGCTGAGCATATTCATCACCCCTGGCTGTTTAACTGCCTGTCCCCTGGGAATGCAGCTGCAGATGCAGGAATATCTCCTACTACAAAAGCCTCATCTGAAATTCTTTTCGTTTGTCTTGAGCCAAAGCATAAACTTCCTCTGTGAAGGATGGGATGTTTAATGGAAACGTTGCTACACTGTCATGGTGTTTTAATAACATTTCTAATGTGTCAAATCCCCAGTGATTTTAAACCATGCTGCAGACTCTGTGCGGCTCCGCTGTGACCTGGTTTGGAGACAGAGATTATTTACTCTTGTTTTACACTTCAGGGGCACATGATGCAGAGCATAAGTGACTTTTTCAAGATCACCAAGGTCTTGATGGTGCAAGGAGCTTCCTGTGCAAGTTTTCTTGCAAGTGTGGGTGGCTGCCCCTAGGTAAGACAGCCACACATTTAAATATTGTGCTTTTTAGTCTGGGCAACAGCTCTTACTTCCCTGAGGATGCAGAAGCAAATATCCTGCTGTAGTCTGGTAATGGAATGAGGCTGTTGGATTTATGGAATTGCTGCTCACTTCACATAATGCTTTCTGATGTATTTGGTGCTGAGCTATGTTATGCTGCCTTAGTCCATATGGTTAGAGCAGATTTGATTTTGGTTTTCCTTAATTTAATTCTGTGTGCTGTCAAATGTACTTTATTCTGTATATTGTGTCTGCACTTTTATAGTAAACTCCCTCCTGTTTAGTGCTTTTGTTGAAAATGTTCTCTCAAAGTCTGAACTAAATTAGGGTTTCACTCCTATGCGTGTTTCTGAAATATTCGTAGGATGTTAATGACTTGGAAGACATCGTGTATCAGCTTCAACTCAGTTTTCAGGATTTTTTTCCAGCTTTCTGAATTTTATTATAAAGATCCCTTTGTAATTCATCTGTCTGTGCCCTGACTTAAGACTTTCATGCACTGCTGAAAAAAAGGGCAGGTAAAGAGCCCATAAATACCTTCATCCAACAACCTTTACTTGTCACTGAAAACTGAACCTGTCTTGAGAACAAGAAAACAGGTCACAGCTCCGTACACTGCTAAGGCAGAGTATGGAGAGGTGTCGGTGTTTTCACTTCATCAGCCCAGCAGAGATTAACCCCCATCGTGGCCGTGACACATTCATTTCCAGCCTCTCTTGGATTTTCCAGGATGCCGAGCGGCAGCACAGGCAGGGCTGCCCCAGGAGTGTTTGCAGAGCTCTCACTCTCGCAGACTCGCCCTCGGACAGCAGCCTGCTCAGCACCCAGCGAGCACCAGAACGTGCTCACGCAGCTCTCTGTCCATCTGCTTGCCACAGCCTGGGTGAGCTGATAAGCAACAGCTTGCCGTAGTCTTGGGAGGGAGGCTGGGCTGGAGCGTTGCTGGAGTCTGGAGACATTGTACTGGGCATATGCTGAAGTCAGCAACACATTCCAGTGCCCTTCTCTCTGCCTGGAATTGCCAAGTTACAGCTACCAGAGAAGATGATAAACCGAAAATGTGAAATGTGGGAGTGACAAGGAAGAAGAGCAGGTGAAGATAGCTGGAATTCAGTTTGGAGAGAGAAATAATTTGAAATAGATTATCTAGAAATGTGTCTCATAAAAGTCTCTCTAGTTTGCTATCTGCTGACTCAAGTTATTATTATTATTAATATTATTAAAAAGCAAAACGACCTTGTAAAGAGTCTGGCTGGTTCTGGAGATGGTGAAAGGCTGTTGAATGTGGAGGAGCTTATGACTAGCTCACAAAATAAATACTGCCAAAGCACTGATCTTTGCTTAGTTTTCCTCCCAGCTGCCCCTGTCTGACTTCCAGGATCTCTTAAGAGAAAGAACATCCCCTTCCTTGATTGCTTCTGGGAAGCAATTTGGTAGAGTGTTAATACACCTTGGTGGGCAGAGAGCCTCTGTGATGAGAAGTGGGGTCAGTCAGGGTTTTCATTAGCTTGCTTTTCCCAAGTATTTTTAGTATGAGTGCATTTAACTCTCTTGGGGTTTCTTCCTTGGCAGTTTTCAGCTGCTGGAACAGACAGGCCCCTGCACAGTGTTCCTGTCTGGCTTTTTGTTTTACCCAATTTTACATCCTCAATTCAGTGGTGTGACATACAAACAGCTATCAGGCCCTTGCTGCCAAAGCTACTGGTCCTGTAAACCTGCTTAATTTGTTCCTAACTAGGGAAATAGGGAAGCAGGATCTGTTGTTACCTTTTCCCCTGTCACATTCAAATCTCTGTGGGATGCAACATTTTAATTATTCCTTGTCACATCACAGGTTTAAGTATCTCCTCAGCTTTCAAGTCATCTCACCTATCCCTCTGCTGTTGCCAAACATGCTTTTAATCTCTAACAATGTCAGGCTTCTCTGACACACAATATGCAAAGCATTGCCGGAGAAGGGGGGTCAGTATACAGGAGAAAAGGAAAACATTTTTGTGTGTGTGAATCTGCAGAAACTTACTGACTGGGTTTCCAATTGCTTCAAAATGTTGCTGGAGAGCTGATGGAACAATATGTGTAGTGAAAGGAAAACAGGAATTTTCTGCAAGGACTGGAGTGTCTTGCTGTGCAGTGAGCTTATGCTTCCCTCTCTCACATTACCTGCTCTGTTATTCTGCTCTTCTCTCTCACAGAGCATTTCTTTGCAGTTTTATGCTGCCAGTGCTGGTGTTGTTTCCCAGTTTAGTACAAGAAGGCTGCTCTTGCAGGATCCTTTCCATGCTGTGCTGGGAAAGGCAGTGCATGGGCAGCACAGGCGGTGTGGGTGATTTCAGCTCCTCGCAAGTCTGACGTCTGCAGTTTGTTAAAATGTGCTTGTCTGTCTTTAAATAACAACTTGCAGTTATTGCAACCTGAAGCCTTGGTTCCTGAGCAGCATCTGACAGAGGATCGAGGGCTGCACTGGGGATTTCCACAGAGAATTACTTTTTGGTAATTAAATGTGGTTTGATTCCTAATGTGCATGTGACACAAAAACAGAGACTTCTTGAGCCGGTTTCACATAGAGCATGTTTGCCATGTTGGATTTTTTGTCTTCCTCATCCCAGAAACTGGGGTTGCCAGGTGGCTGACAAACCTCCCTGGGATCAGCTCTAACTGGCATGGGAAAGTCGTTACATGTGTGTGGGCATATCACAAAAAGTTGCTTTCCAGAGTGACATCTGTTTGCTCAGCTATAAATGGATCAGTGACTGTCTCATCTGGAAGCTGGTGTGCTCTGATCAGTGGCTTTCCTCATGTGCTGCATCCAGCACTTCTGGAATAAACATGCCATTACTGCTGGTTTCAAGTTGTTTCTCTCTCTTTGCAGGTGAATTAGAGAAAGTGACTCCCAGAGCACCTTGGCTGTATGAACTCTTGAGCTGTCAAGGGACTGAGAGGCTTATGAAGAGGTTCTGTCAGGCAAAACAGTGCTTAGCAAAGACACCAAGGAGGAGGGAAAAGGAGAAAGGGAGGGAGAGAGAGCTGAAACACTAACAAACCATGGTAGGTATTTGTTGTCTTTCACAGGGATGTATTAAAAGTGTTTTCTGGTGCCAGGCTTGCATGGGGCCTGATCAAACCCGAGAGAGGGGATTTTCTGACCTTGCACTAACTGAGGATGGTACTCTGTGCTTTGAGCAAAGCAAGTGAGGTTTGATGTATTGTCAGCCTCTTAAAGCCAGAGAGTGTTCTTGTGAGCCTGCAGTACATGAATTATTAAATACAAACGAAGGAGATGCTCGTAAGGTTTTCTAATAAAACTGGCATTAGCAGGCTGTAGCAAACAGCATCAGTGACCTTGAACTTGCAGATTTCATTACCAAATGCTCACATTCCCCTTCCACCTCTACCTCACAAAAGCAAGTTTTGATTATTCACATCCACATGTGTGTGATTGAAGGTGCCTCTGTGCACACTTCGTAAGTGTAGATGAAATGTGTGTAGCCAAATATACCTGGTGTGTCTTGTGTGAGTGAGGAGTCACTTCTCATCTGCCTGGGTTTGGCTGCAAATAGAAATGCCTGAGATGTGGGATTTGTAAAGATGTGCAAGTATGAAGTATTGTGATGGTGAGATTCTGAAATGTATGCACAAAAAGGCAATAAACCTACTCAGTTCCTGAACAATATGAGTGGAGAGCAGTTTAAACATATTTATATATTTTTAAGCCCTCTACGGTTACTACCGAGAGAATGGAAATGAGAATAAATGCAATAAATTTTAAATACAGTTGCTAATGTTTGTGTGACTGGTTGCTGCAGGTAGGCTGTGTGTTTATATTTGTATTTTAAAAAAATACCTAAACCAAGACTTTTACCAGTTACAGAGTGAAGGGGAGAAAGAACACTTTGCGGAGTTGTTAATATATTAGATTTTAAATAGTGTCCCACTTTGTCATTCTTGTTAGCCTGAATTGTAATGAGGAATTGATCTTGTCAGCCCCTCTTCATTAGAAAAGAAAATGTGTGATATAACTAGGAGTTACCAATTTGTTTCTGTTCCCCTGTTGTAACTGACATTTCATACGGTAGAAGATGGTGGGTGAGTTGTTAAATGCAGCTTGGCCATTTCCCTGCAGCTCCAGCTGCATCCACGTTGTGGATAACCACAAGAGGGACCTCCTGGAAGCATTTTGCAGCCTATCAAACTGCAGGGGATAAAACCAGCCCCTGACAGATGAATTGTTACTGCCCAAATTATCCATCTGGGTAGGAACACAAAAATTAGGAAGGGAATGATGTCGTGACCTTCAATGGAAGAGACACAGGGGGTGCAACAAACCAGGAAATCACGGACAGTTCCTTAATAAGGATCCAGCCAGAAGCCTCTGAGGTTCTTCAAAGGCCCTTTGTGTCCTTAGGAGTGGGTACAGCTACAAACCCATGAAGTAGGGGTGACAATGACACCTAATTAAGGTGTAGGAGAAACAGAGGGGTTTGGTTGGTGATTCCAGGTTCTGGGAGGCTTTCAGCAGTAACTGATTTGTCTGTAGGGACCAAGACTTACTGCTGCCCTTGCCACAGGTCTCTGCTCTGATCACAGCTGATCTGGGGCACTGTTTAGATCAAAAAAGTCTCACTTGAATAGTCTGCAGCAAAACCAAAACTTCCTAGCACAAGTTACCCAACCAGTGAAGCCTCTCTTCCTTTCAGTGCTGGTGCTCACAGCTCAGATGTCCATGAGGTCCCTCAGCAAGATCAGGGTCTGAATGATTTCTCACTGACTTGGAAGAGTTAATGTAAATCACCAAGCAACTGAAAGGAGGAGGGAAACCAGAGACACTTAATGAAACTGGGAATGAAACTCAGGGGTTTTGTGTTCTGCTTCAGCACTCTTAAGTTATACTCCAGCCAGGCAGACCATGCCCTTTTCCCCAAGAGAATCTTAGTGGAGGAGGGCAGGGAGAAGTAAGAAAAACTATGAAAATATGTTTTACTGCCTTAATGCTGATTTTTTGCACTGGTGTTTGCTTTCTTTTTATTTTTAAAATTTATTTAAATAAATCACTTCTGCATGATTATAAGCAATGGTTGTCCTAAAACACCTTATTACCCCTGCCAGGGAGGATTCCCATTCAGACAATGTCCTATCAATAATCCAGTAACTTTGTTCTCTTTTCTTCCTGTTTCCCACTCCACAACAGAGATCGATCCGATCTTTTGCTAACGATGACCGCCACGTAATGGTGAAACATTCAACCATTTATCCATCTCCAGAGGAGCTTGAAGCTGTCCAGAACATGGTTTCAACAGTAGAATGTGCCCTTAAGCATGTGTCTGACTGGATGGATGAAAAGAACAAGTCTACCAAGAGTGAGGGTGATGTGGAAGCCAAGGAGGAAGCTGCAGAAGGCACTGCCAAGTGAGTGAAGCCTCAGCTCACAACGTGTCCCTGTGCTGCTCTCAGTGGCTCCTTTCCCCCGAATAAGAGTCGTAGTGTTACCTGGGTCTGCTGCAGATGAATGTTCATAGAAGGAGGGGGATATATTTGGTCTTTTTGAGGTGGGAGTGCAGGGAATGGCAATAAGCCCAGTGTGGGCAGCAGTTGCTCTCCATTTCTTTGCTTATTTTACTGTGATGTTGTGTAGTTGTATTTAGCAGTTTGAAGCAAATACAGTTCCCTGGAACACACCAGTGCAAATTGACAGCCATGTGCTTGGGGGCTCCTGCAGTCTGATACACAAAAGAACTTTATATAGTCCAGCAAACAAACTCTCCTAAGCCTCCATTACTTTCCATTATTGTAATGGTTTAACCACAGTTGGCAACTCAGCACCACATAGATGCTGATTTTTTTTATAAAAAATAGTCCAAGCGTGCAGTAAATGCTTTGGAGACAACTGGATGAGACAAGAGCTGGTGCTGGCCTGTCAAAGGAGCATTTCTTGCATTTTGCTCCATGCTTTTAAACAATCCTAGTCTACAAAACTGGCTTTTGTCACAGTCTTTTTCTCAGCACTCAAAAGTTAAGTGTTCTTGTATTGCTCTGAAAATTCCTTATTGTGGCTCTTAAAGGTTCCCCTAAACTGTAGCTGGAGAGTAAGATCCCCTTTTAATTACCCTAAATTGTTTCATTTCCAGGGATCAAGGCGGTCGGACATTATGTGGCGTTATGAGAATTGGCTTGGTTGCAAAGGGCTTGCTGATCAAAGATGATATGGATCTGGAGCTGGTTCTCATGTGCAAAGAAAAGCCCACAAAGACCTTGTTATGTATTGTTAAAGACAATCTCCCAGCTCAAATCCAGGTGAGTTCATCTGGAGCAGTCCTCCCACAATGGCTGATAGCACTGCAAGGGCTATTTGGGGAAAGGCTGGAATTCGTTCCAGCAAGAAAGACAAGTGATATAAAGGAATATACTCTGAATCTAGGACGGCATCTGGGGCATGTGACATGTTTAATGTGGTGACATGAAGTCCTGACTCACAAAATGTACCCTCTTACTGCTGTTGCTGCCTCCTCCTGTTTGTGCTGTCAGTTCCCTGGGAGGGCAGCTGACCTCTGTGTGTGTGACTAACCCAGGGTGGGTTTGGGCGCTCTGGTCCACCCAACATGGGCTGAACTGTAGAAACCTTCCCTGCTCAAGTGTGTGACTCAGTCCCTGTTGTTGTCCCCTGCCTGAACCTGCAGATCCCCATTGCAGCTGCTTTGCTTGGGCTGTTCCCACATAAACCCCTCTGTGCTGCCAAGGTGAGAACGTGTCACTTTAGGTGCTCACTCATTTTGGCTCATGTTAACCATGAGCTCACATTATTTTTATTTATGGCTACTTAATTCTGATGGTGGCATCCAGCAGGCAGCAGTTGCATCTTGTTTAGGGATACCACCTCTGTGACAGAGCTGTGAGGCTGAGGAGTCAGTCCAGCTGATCAGTCCACACTCACCAACACTGGTGCCAAGGAACTGCCCTCAAATATTCCACTGCAAGTGCCCCTCTCTAAACCACAACCAAACTCAATCTGCTTTTCTCCTGATCTGCTTTTCTCCCCGTGTTTTACCATTCTTGACAGCTGTTTGTTCTCACCATTCATTCTCTCATACAAAGAGCTTGTTTTAATGAGCTAATGTTGTTCCTGGAGATGTGGCCCTACCCATCGCAAAGGATCTTTTGAGTAGTAAAGAGTAAATTTTACTTGTTTGAAAATGATAGGGATGTATTGAGTATTAAAGAATAAATTTTGTAGTGAGGCATGAAATGAGGAGGGTTGAAAGTGAGAAGTTAATATGTGCTTCAAAAAGAGTGAGATAAAATGAGAGAATAGACATAATTAAAATATGTGAAGACTGAATAAATTCAAGGGACAGACAGGTAAGATCCTGTGGGGAAGGACTGTGAGGGATTACAGAAAAGATGAGGGAAGAGGGCTCTGACTCGGGAAATGCTCCAACTGTTGTGGGCATGGGAGACAAGGAGAGGCTCTGCAGAGGGATCAGACGCTGGAGGCAGAGGAGGGGTTAGGCCCATTAGTGGACAAAAGGAGCAAGTGAGGCACAGAGACTCAGGAGCTTCTGCTTTGCTGCTTTGAAGGCTCATGGGGAGCAGATGCTCAGCCATTTTCATCCCAACAATAAAGGAGCTGCAGAGCAGATTGCAGCAGGGAAGGGGTCGGAATAGACATGCTGACCACCTGTCTGCTGAAGCAGACTCCACACAGAAGGGATGGCTGGAGGCCTCCGAGCCGTCTGTGGCTGTCCTTGTGCTTCTGGAGGGTGAGAGAGGTCCCAAAGGGCTGCTGAAAGACCTGCAGAGAGATCACTGCGGAGAACTCTGATACAATGCGTGTTAATGGAGCAGACTGTAAGGCAGTTGTAGCACTGGCTACAAAAGAAATGTTTTAAATTGTTTTTAATGAGGAAGGCAAGGCCGCCTTTGTTATTGCAATGCCCTGTAGCCTTCTCATTAGCTGAGGCACATACACAGATTCTTCACTTTTTCAGTCAATTCGGAGAGTCTTGAAATCTTTCTTGGTGACTTTCAGAAACTTACAGAAGAGAAGTATCTGGTGGAGGAGCATGTAAATGAGGCAGCTATTGTTATCCATAACACAAAGGAGCCCAAGCTCACTTTGAAGGTGATACTCACATCCCCTCTCATCCGAGATGAAGCAGAGAAGAAGGAAGGAGGTACACAGAGCGTTTTAACTTGGTTTTAAGACTGTTCTAGCTAAATGTCCTGACTGTGCAGCACAGGCTTAATTGGGAAGTAGGCTTTTAATTGTGCATCATGTACTGACTAGACTGGCTGTTTACCATCGGTTACATTATTTGTGCCTTAAAAAGACAACAACCACTTAATTTTCATGTAAATATGTGTAGTTTTCCTTTGCAAGCAATATTCCTACAGAGTTAACTTTGACATACAATTAGATCTTAGTTCTCCTTTCTTTCAGACTTGCTATTTAATTCTTGAGCACCTGGCGCTGCACAGTCTTGTTTGCAAATTAAGTCAGTCAAGTGGGATTGGTTCATAGTTTCTTGAAAAACTCATAAAAATGTTTCTCTTTATGTGAAAGCCCTCTCCTGCAGAGCTCGCCAGTGTGTCGTCCTGGCCCTCAGTTTTTATTGATTGATGATGCGTATGTTTCTGGCTTTAAGAATTTCCTAACTGGGATACAATTGAACTTATGGTGCTGTGATACAGCACTTTTGCTTCTGAATTGAATGTTGTACCTCATGTCCTTAGAGCAAAATAGTTCTAGAGAACTGTCCCTTAGTCCTTTCCGTTCCTTCTCCCTCACCGCGGTGTCCGACACAGTTCCGTGCCCGTGCTGCAGGAATGGTGACTGTAGTACCAGTGAGGCTGGAAACAAATTCAGAGCAGTAGAGAAGAGCAAATGTAGCCATACTTTGTTGTATTTTTAAAATCTTGTCAGTAATTTCTGCTTCCGCTTCCCAAACCTATCCCTAGAAACTTTGCCACTGGATGATGTCAGACCTTTGACCAACTGGCCACTCTCTGTCATGACAACTGAGGCAGCTGGGCCCGTGTGGGCTAGGGAACTCCCTGTCGCTCTCTTCCCATTTCTAGACTTGCCACAAGTCCTTTGCTTCCTCCCTCTCCCACATGGAATACCGACGGGATGAGAAATGTTGGTCAGTTTCTCCTGATTTTGTTGGAGGCGATGGCAGGAAGGATCCTTTCCAAGTGACATGTAACACTTTGGCAGCAGTTGAATGCAGGAAAATCTTACAGAACAGATGAATGGCAAAGATCCCCTAATTACACTGGCTGTTTATTCTCAAATTAGCAACAATGCTGTTTCCAAGACCATTAAAAATAAACTGCGTATTGCTTTAGTTGTTCAGCTTCCCACAAGATGCTGAGACCAGCCCTGGAGCTGCTGCAGCTCATCCATGTTCATGAGAGAGCACAAAGTGCAGGACAAATTCCGATGGTGAAGGATTTGTGAGATTCCCACAAGGGGATACAGTTTTGCACAAAGGCTTCTGCCCAAGTATTTTCTTGTAAAAATTGATGCCGTTATGCCAGCAAAGTCCAGGAATTTCTGAATTCATCTCAGACTAAAGGAGGATTGGAATTTTTATGCTTTCTCATGCTTAAAATGTAGGTGGTCTATTTTTTTTTTCAGTAACTTAAAATATTTTCAAAGGTCTCTACTATATTTTTAAAATTTAAAATGGTTTTGCCACCTCTCCTGAAGTGGTTATACACTGTCATTCTGTGCAGCTGCTGAGGACAGGGAATATGGTCATGGATCTCATTTTAAAGTCCAGGTTCCTTGGCATTGATTTATCACAAAGAACAGAGACATTTATAATATGCCTTTTCAAGGTATATGGAGCATTATGCAGATGTCACTAAGTTGAAAGG
Organism: Callaeas wilsoni; assembly: GCA_013398955.1. Taxonomy (NCBI): domain Eukaryota; kingdom Metazoa; phylum Chordata; class Aves; order Passeriformes; family Callaeidae; genus Callaeas; species Callaeas wilsoni. The sequence goes on from VWPU01017973.1 coordinate 28,639, forward strand.
GGAGGGATACCTTTTTTTTGTAATCTTTCCAACCATTTAGATTAGAATCACTTAGATTCAGACCAAAAAAGTTTAATGTCTAGTATCAAAGGAGAATAATTGGAGAAACTGGTGAAAACACCTTGATTGCCAAAGCACTGCCATATTTTTTCAGTACCACTGAACAATGTCAACCAAACGTAAATACACTTCCTGTGCAGTTTTAAAAACCTGTCAGTTGACTCCATGCATTGTTTTGACTGAAGGAGCTCAAAGTGCTGCTGAATTTGCCTTTCATCTTCCATGTAAGATAGACCCGGGCTGCCTGAGCCTGCGGAAAACTGACCAAGGTTTCTGTGGTGGGATTAGCACTAATCTGTCCTCTAACAACCCAGGTCAGGCCAACGGCCCTCGTTACCAGTGCTCCCATTGTTCTGTAGGAATGCTGTGTGTGCCTTCATGCCCTGGTGTCAGAATGTATCGAAAAACATTCCTGGATTTCTCTTCAGTCCCCACCTCTTTGGAAAAGTGTTCATGTTTAAGATGTGGTGTTTGTCCTATTTGTTTTTGCTGCTCCTTAGCAAAAATAAATAGTGGCCCAGTGTGTGTGTGCATTTTGGTGTTTCTCACAAACAGCTACCCATAAAGCTCTGCTTTCTCATGTTGAGAAGTCAAGCACCTAAATTGCCTGCATTTTGCATCAGTTTAAATTTTAAACTTCTTAAGAAGCTGAATTTTTAGTCACAGCATCAAATATAAATTGGGCTTTCCAGACCAGAACCTTGTATCCTGAAAACCAGTTGTTCAAACTGAGCATACAGTAACAACAAATCATGTAATTACAAACAAGCTGGTTCACCAAAGTGGGGCCGAAGTCCCGTTGCTCGTGGAGCAGGACACGGCCAGCGATGTTCCCAAGGGGCCAAGTGCCTCTGAAGGGGCAGCAAGCCCCAGACTGCCCTCCCCTCTCCGGAGAAGACAAGGCTCCTCGTGTGGCTCAAATGAATGGAGTTGGCAGCTCCTGTGTGAAGAGAATGCTACAGCAGTGGGGAGAGAATTCCTGAGGGATTGGTTCTGCGTTGCATAGTGTGAGCTAACGTCAGGGCTTTAGAATTTACTCTTTACTAAACTCCTTGGATCACTGCCCTTGTTAAAACTACAAGGAAAAAAGGAAAGCTTGCAATCCCGTTTGAAAATTTTGATTTGGTCTCACTTTCCTGACTGGCAGAGCATGAAGAAACATGCCATTCTCCCGAGGGGGTCCGAAGGGAGCCCACTGCAAGCTGCTCGCCCTCTTCACTGCCTGTTCTCTTCATCTTTCTGTTTAATAGAATCTTGCACCCAAAAGTTGGCAGACTGCAACATCAGGACACTGGAGCTGAACTAGCAATTGGCAAAATTCTCCAAGATATTTGTAAATTAGACCTTGGAAAATGACCTTAATGCTGTAAGAAAAAGTACGGTTCTAAATTGTCAAAACAAATCTTAGGAGGTTTTTGGTTCACCTGAATGACAGGTAACATGTATTCTGTTTGGTTTGTAGTTTAAAGGAAAAATTAATTTACTTCGTCAATGGCTGCAACACTCTTTAGCAAAGCCTCATACAACACTGAGCCCCAGTTCAATGCAAAAAATGAATGATTTTGCAGTCGGTCACCTTTGCCATTTCTAACGTTTTAAAATAAGATTCTGATCATTCATTGACAGTACTTGTTTGATACAATACTTGAGCTTTAAGCAGATGTTTATATTGTCTGCAGTGAAGTTTTCTCAGAGAACTACCCAGATGGATGTTGAGTAATCCTGTGCCACAAATGTCACTCCTGAAAACAAGGAAACTGCAAAGGAAATTTAGAAGCAAATCTTGTGTTCCAAAGTGACCTTTTGTGCTCAAAGAAAGCCAGAGCTTTGAGACTTTGCAGCTTTCATTTGGAAAACACACAAGAGGAGTGATTAATCCCAATCCTGGAATGCTGTTGATGAGGGCAATAACAAACAATGCAAATATCTGCTGTGAAGTTCACAGGGGTTAGAAAATAAGCTTATAGCACTTGAGTCAGCAGCTGTGAACTGCAACCATCACCTGTCAGACAAGATACTGGTTCTGTTCAGTTTTACACTGGTGGGATTTTTTGGCTTTGGGCTCTTTCATTCATCATAACATCAAGTGCTTTTATCAGAGTAACCTTGCCAGGAAATGGCTTAGGAGAGGCAGCCTTAACAATAAAGATGCAATTGCTTACGCAGCCAATCCCATTCAAAGGAACCCATGAAAATGTCCTTGGAGACAGCACTAACAAACTGATGGTGCTTTTTCCACCGAACTTGTCCTGGTATTTTAAATGTCTTGCTGGATTTTGCTCATCTAGCAGAGTCTTCAGTTTGGAATGGATTTAGTATTTCATTCAGCTCTGCAAAAGTCTCTAAAGACCTGGAGAATTAACCATTATGAATTGTGAAAAGAGTATATTTCCTAATTATTTATTTTTAAGTCAAGAGTAATTATGTATTCATAGGAAAATATTATATCCAAGGTTTTAGATGAGCCATGGATTCATTTTGTTATTCCAGTTGTTTTCAACATCAGCTAAAACTAGTATCTTTGTGATTTCACAGAAATGTAGAATCTGTCATTTATACAGAGTTTCCAGAGAATCTGGATGTTACAAACTCCTTTGGATTAAAATAAATAAGGAAGAAAGGACTGATAGAGAATTCCCCTTAATGCAGAATTGGATGTGACTGCTAAAGGCAGTTTGTTACAAGTTGGTTGATAAAAAGGGAAAGGGGAGGGGAAGGCAAGAGTGTAAACCTGGACAGAAAATAACAGTGTCTTGTCTCTCAAATCCATCTTTGAATTTCCTCTGTTGGTTTCAGTTGCTGTTGGGAAGCCTTAACACGAGGGCACTTCCTCTCAAATACATTAATGACCTGGAAGTTACCAAACCTACTCTTTCATATGCTCTGGTTATATGAAAGTCTAATCAAACCAAAGTATTGTACTAGCGTTTCCTGTATATTTCTTTCATTGAATTATACTGGCTAGTACTGTTCATGCAATAATATTTCAAATATATTCAATGTTTTTCTTTGGAATTCTCAATAATTGCATGGATGTAATTTCACTTTCTACCTATTACATTTTTTTTTATTATCCCCTGAGAATATCTTCCTCTTGTCCAAAGAAGCTTTGAAATTCTGTTCCACTTTTGTGGAATAAAAGTCACAAAGAAGAGGAAAAAAAAAGCCCAATACATCCCAACAGAAAAAAAAAAACGGAAAAGTGCTATAGAGCTATTTTCTGCCCTGAAATGTGTTCTACATTTTTAATAAGATCCCAGATTGTCTGTAGCAGTGGCCATCTTTATTATTACTATTATTTTACAAGGAGTGAATGCCTTTGCTTCTGTTGCACACGTGCACATTTACTACCTTTAATGGCTTGTTTAAATTAAATAACACCGTGCACTTAAATTCTGGGAGTCTTATTATCTCATTGAGATGCTGCCGCTCTTTTTGTATTGTGACAGAAACCCCTTGGTCAAATTGTATCTGTCTCTTTTTATCCCATTTTTACCAGTAGATAATGTTGCGATGAAAGATCCTCCGGACTTATTGGACAGGCAGAAATGCCTGGAGGCCTTGGCGTCTCTGCGGCACGCCAAATGGTTTCAGGTTGGCTCTTTGTTCTTACCTTGTTGTTATTGTAGCCTTGCGAGGTTTAATTTGAGACAGTTTTAATTTTAATGCCTCTTTAATTTCTGACTAGTTCCTCCTAGAGCAAAGGTCTAGAATTCCAACCCAGTGCTGTACTGTGCGAGGGCAAACGTGATAGGGAGACAGTCAGCTGCTCCAGAGTTGTCATGAGGCTACAAAAGCAATCTTGACATTTCACTGCCTTTTTTATACGTCTCTCTAAATTCCAGTGTACTTTTATAGAAGTGTTTTTATTTTGCATGAAGCTGATTAAGTATTAAGTAATAATAATTTTTTAAAAAATCTATCCCAGGACTCTGTGCTTGTAAAAAGAAAAGCAAAATTGGAGACCAGGCTTTTGCAGGTGTATTGGAATCATTTTGTTTGTTTTAGGCCAGGGCAAATGGACTAAAATCATGTGTAATTGTCCTTCGTATTCTGCGGGATTTGTGCAACAGAGTCCCCACATGGGCACCGCTGAAAGGCTGGGTAAGTACAGAAAGAGCTGAAGGCCACAAGGTCACGTCTCAGATCTCCTGAGAGTTGTAGCAGTGTCTGGACTGGAGAAAGCAGTCTTGCATATGAGACTCCTCCTTCCACCCCTGTCCCTTTGCACCTCATTAACTGCTCCCGGTGTAGGGGAGAGAAGACAAGTAGTCCTCGAGTCTGTGACACACTGATCCCATGGAAAAGGATACACTGATCCCATGGAAAGGGACACGCTGCCGTGGGCCTCGCCATCCCGGAGGATTGGCAATAGACTCCCACTTGTTGTGTTCCATCCCTCTTCCAAAACCATCCTGCTCCCATGACAATGCCACTCCTGCCAGCAGCTGGTGCCCTTTCCTGGGGCAGGTTTGCTCTGCACGCCTGGAAAGGAACACTCTGTAGGGCAGCAGAGGTGGTGTTTCTCTTGTGTGGAACTGAAAACCCTCTGAGAGGAGAACATTCATCTGACTTGACTTTAGAGACCCTTCTTTTTTGACTTTTTGGGCAGACAATGGAGAGCAGCTGGTGTTCTCAAAAGGTGACTCAGAGCAGGGGACAAAGACGTGCCCTGCACGAGGACATGGCCTCCTCTGGGGCAGGGCTCTGTCCCTTAGACCTGTAGTGGATTACAAAGTGACCTGATGTGAATGTTCATCCTCTCTGCCCCCCCATTTTTAACTGCAGTCAGTTACCATTGTGTCCATACTAATCATAATTTAATGTCTTCTAGCCACTCGAGCTTATATGTGAAAAATCTATAGGTACTTGTAATAGACCTTTGGGCGCTGGGGAAGCGTTGCGACGAGTGATGGAGTGTTTGGCATCTGGAATTCTGCTTCCCGGTAAGGGGCCAAATGAACTCCAGGAGCACAAAGGGATGCTCAGCCCACCTTAACATTTAGCTGTTGATGTAGGATTACATGAGAAATGCCTGCCGTGAACTCTGAACCTGCCGTGGAGTGAAATTAATTGTATTTTTTTAAAATTAAAATTTAAAAAAAGGATCTTGCATAGTGGTCACAGTGTGAATGATACTGCCACTGCAGGAGAAGTTAATGGGGTTAACCCCTACCTCATTAAGGGGTTGCAAGTAAATAGACTTAATGATTATCTAGTTTCTACAGATTCCTTGAAATCTACATATCTGTCCAAATTATGTGTTTTCTTCCAGACCTACTGATTTCAGTTAATGTTATCACCCATGTGCAGTGTTTACCCTGATAAGGTCTGTGGCCACTGCAAGGGTATAAAACCTCGGGTCAGTTTGTTTTGTGTGAGGCCTGCCTCCCTGCTGGAGAAGGGGTGCTGCCCTCTCTGCAGCAGCTGGGCTCAGCTGCTCTGTCAGTCCCTGTTTGCACACTGCTGCTCGTTCCCCTCAGTAATCCCCGTTCCTCTCCCTGCCAGGGGGCCCGGGGCTGCACGACCCCTGCGAGCGCGAGCCCACGGACGCTTTGTCTTACATGACAGTTCAGCAAAAAGAAGCCATTACACACAGTGCTCAGGTAGGGAACTCTGTGTGTGCTGCAACAGCGAGGAATTCAGCTCGTTAGCACCATTTATTCTCTGCCAGCATGGTTTGTTTTCATGGCAGTCCTGACAGTTCTTGTGGTGCGCTATCCTGGAAAGGTTAAACCACAGTTCAGGAGTGCAAGAGTTAAATGTATGTGAAATCTCACCCTTGCAGAGGCAGTGGGATGTCTGTGCACCCACCTCTGCTCCCAGCACAGAGCCCCTGGGTGGGCTCCCTGTCAGTGTGCCCTGCACTGTGTTACAGAGCTTCATGAATTTTATGTTTTTAGACATTAGCATTTTCCACAGCTATTGCAAAGGCCAGCTGTAAAAGCTGTCTTCTTGTCTGTCAAAACCACAGAAGTAGTTTTGTTCCTAAAGACTTACTAAAAAACTTGGGCAACTGAGGTGAAATCCTGCTGTTACTAACTTGTGTTTCTACTGTCCCTTGCAGCACGCGCTCAGATTATCAGCCTTTGGGCAGATCTATAAAGTTTTGGAAATGGATCCCCTCCCATCAAATAAGTCATTTCAGAAATATTCCTGGTCAGTAACTGACAAAGAAGGTAGGTATTATTTGTTCCAGAAGTCACTAATTGGGCAGTACACTACGAGTTAATTTAGAATGGGTGAAGTTCTGAATTATGTGCTGTGAATGTGAAGTAGAAGCCTTTCTTTGTTATATGTGGGGTGATTTTTTAAAAAAATATTTTACTGTGAGAAAAAAATCTGGAAGTTCTCTTCCATAGAAATACCAAGAGAGGAGAGGCAGAACAGCCACAATATAGCTGATAATTATCTTTAAGCACAAAGTCCTTTGGCATCTGAAGAGCAGAAGTAGTGTTTGATTCTTATGCTGGGAAGGAGAGACTGTAGACTTGTCAAAAAGCATATAATGAGTGTCCATAATAAGAATTACTCAAAAATTCTTCCTAGAAGACAATATATATCTAATTTAAAAAAAAAATAAAAATCCACGTGTATTTTTTTGTAAAAACGATACTGTTGGAGGTCTTGCTTAGACTAACTGTGGAAAACAGCACTGCAGGTTTGCAGTCCTTATCCCACACCTGGTATTGGACACAGAGATCCTGCCTGGCCTGGTAGAGTGAGCAGTAAACCAGTATTGGCTTTTGTGTAGCAATAAGAAAGCTGTGACTGATGGACGAGTTCTTTTCTCTATAAACAAGCAAGGAACAGTGTGGGACTAATCAGACTCCTGCTGTGGGATCGTGTTTTTCTAATGGCATATCCGTATTACAAGGAACTTTATACCCTAGGTACAGGCTCGTCTGCTCTGAAGAGACCGTTTGAAGACAGTGTCGGGGATGATAAAGATCCAAATAAAAAGATGAAGCGTAATCTGAGGAAAAGTAAGTGCAGCACTTCTCCATTCTGTTTTCAAAGATCTATTGTACAGGGGGAGCTGCTTTAAAAGCTTCTCTGTGTCGGTGTGGTAGAGCATGTGAAAAAGTCTTTGGAACAAAATTGTTGTCTCTATCACCCCGCATTCGGAATGTCAAACACATCTCTCTGCATCTGAATTTCCCCTGACATGCTTTACTAACTGAATGATTTGCATTTTTCAATGGGATTACCCATCAAGTTATGCCAGAATTGAAGTCGCCCAAGTAGCTGAGGTATTTTATCGGGAACATGCCTGTATTGTGGGGTCTTTTTGAAGTACTGCAGTGACTTTGCTGAGTGAAGATTGCACTCTCTTCACTCTTCCCCTTCCTGAGTTAGATGTTGGTCTCTCAAGATCTCCCACAAGGAAAATAAAATGTGTAATCTGCAAAACATTAATGTTGCACATATGCACAGAGTAGAAGTCTCTTGGCATTGCTGGGATCCAGTCATTCTGGGATCCAGTCATTCTGGGGGCTGTTTTCATTGTGCTACTTGGATGCCAGTTCTGGATCTGGTTCCCCATTAGCTATAAAACTTGTTACTCCTCTTACAGCAGCCAGGAGGAATACAGCTAGCTGCAACAGAATGGTGTTGATATAAAACCAGGTCATTATAGTTGTTACCCCGAATTAGAATGGCTTATTAAAGACTTAACAGCATTATGGCTCTCCTCACCCTCTTGAGAGGCTGAGGGGTGGTTTTTCTCCTTGATACAGACAGAAGGCACTGAAATGCAAACTGTTTCATTTTTCTGTTCATCTTGTTTTGTTCATTTTCCTTCCCCCTCCTTCCCCCACCCCTTCTACTATCTTGTACTAGTACTAGATAGTAAAGCAATAGATCTCATGAATGCTCTGATGAGGCTGAACCAAATCAGGCCAGGGCTTCAGTATAAGCTGCTGTCACAGTCTGGTCCAGTCCATGCCCCAGTCTTCACAATGTCTGTAGATGTTGATGGTACGACTTATGAAGCATCAGGACCTTCTAAGAAAACAGCCAAGCTCCATGTGGCAGTGAAGGTAAGGCAGCCTGAAGTAATCTGCTAACCCCAGATCTTGGGATGGAGTATGAAATGTGGTTAGAACTAGTAATATGCAAGCTCAAAAGTAAAAAAAAAAATCATTAAGCTGAGCTGCTCACTGTGTGCTCTAGAGACAGCTGGGCATGGTTCAAAGAACATCACTGGTTTTGTACTAGCGGGGGGGAAGAACTTCCCAGGGCTCTACAGGTCAGCTCCTGTTGCAGTGGACTGAATGCGATGGTCAGATTCTGGATGGGAGGGCTTCAGTTGTGTTCTGTTCTACTCCTTCCTCCTGTTGGTTTGGAAATGGCATGTTGGTGGCTGCTTCTTTTTCCCCCTCCTTCTCTGTGTCCATTCCTGGCTTGTGAGCTCCTGGAAATACAGAGTTCTGTCCTGGGTGCCTGAAGAGTACCTCTGTGTACTGGGTAAACCATGTCAATGATTTATCCAGTCAAATTTCCAGTGGGACACTGGTATCATTCAGAGACCGGTCAACCTGCTGTTGCTTCCTGCAGGTGCTCTACATGACAGCAGGACAGACTGGAATGCCCAATGTGAGCATCCACCAGATGTGCTTGGGGACATGGCTTAGTGGTGGGCGTGGCAGGGCTGGGGTGATGGACGGTTGGACTCAATGATCTTAAAGGTCCTTCCCAACCTAAATGAGTCTATGAAAGAACATCTGTTAATAGAACTGCTCTTCTGATAGGAACAGGCCTACCTGTCATTCTGTGCCTCACTTTGTTTTGAACAAGAATTTCCTTTTTAGAATCTTCACCTGGCAACTTTCTGCTTTCCTTTGTTTTCAGTTTTGAAAATCCCATTGTCCTATGTGCTTTCAAGTTCAAAGTGTCCAGAAGTATCTGAGGGCATGTGTTATTCCTCCAGGAAAAGTAGCTCTCTGCATGTGTGTCCTTCCAGGCCTTCTGCCTCATTCTTTTATTTTGCCTTCCTCCCTGCAGTTTAAAAAACAACCAAAAAAAAGCCCAAAAAACCCACTTGCCCTGAAAAACTGTGACTGCTCTGCCCTTGAACCTCTCTGCGTCAGCCAGATCTGTGCTGGTGCCGACCCAGCTCTGTTTTCTCTAAATTTGCACATCAAAACATCCAGGCTTCAAGCCAAGAGGAAATGGGTGGTGTGGTCGAGACTTGCCTTTGTTTCTTTCTCTGTCTTTCTCTCTGTCTTTCTCTCTGTCTTTCTCTCTGTCTTTCTCTCTGTCTTTCTCTCTGTCTTTCTCTCTGTCTTTCTCTCTGTCTTTCTCTCTGTCTTTCTCTCTGTCTTTCTCTCTGTCTTTCTCTCTGTCTTTCTCTCTGCCTTTCTCTCTGTCTTTCTCTCTGTCTTTCTCTCTGTCTTTCTCT
>VWPU01017973.1:38418-99051 GCA_013398955.1 Callaeas wilsoni
TCTCTCTGTCTTTCTCTCTGTCTTTCTCTCTGTCTTTCCCTTCTCAGCAGACCCAGACCCTGCCTTCCCAGTCTTATAAGAGGGAATAATGTGAGATTTCACTTTCTAATCTGACCTTTATAAAATGCAGAAGCCCTGAAAACACAGCCAGATGTACCCCAGCTGCATGGGAGCTGAGCCGGGGGTTACCCACGCAGTTCTCAGCTCAGGGTTAGAACACAGTCATTTTTGCAGACTTTGTTCTGGGCCCTAAATTTTTAGCAGAGCTTCAGGTTCCTTTCAGTTTCCTTTGCCCTATGCATGGTAGCTCTGTGCAGCTGGACCAGGAAGCCGGTTAAGGGAGAGGCTGGCCTTGCTCATGGAGGATGTTTTTGAAGGAACTGAGCTCCAGAGTACCATCTCGTACAAGGCTTTAATTCTCACAAGACTGTCACATTTGCCCCACAGTCCATCCCTTGATCTGTCCGTAGGCACAGAGGGGGGAAATCGTGCATGAAACTATTTCCTTATAAGGCCATTAAACAATGTCTTTAATTTCTTACTTTACAAGGAATTATTGAGATGATGAATGATGCTCATGAGTATCTTTGAGACTAAAACTCTGCTTTGTGTTGATTCCACTTTTGGAAACCTGAAATTATTTTCCCCATGGATATTGTATTCCCCACTGATAACCACTGAAATGGAGATCTCCATCTCAAATAGGAGAAAACTCATATTCTAAGCAATCTGCCTTTTTTAAGTGTATGGTGGACTGTTTGTTGTGTTGTGATCGGCTTTGCATTTGTTCCTGTTCTGCTGCCTCTGTCACAGTTCATTTCATGGGGCTTTGTTGTAGGTTTTACAAGCGATGGGGTATCCAACAGGTTTTGATGCAGATGTGGAGTGTGTAAGTTCTGATGAAAAATCAGATACTGAAGGTAAAAATGAAACAACGTCTTCAATCTCAAGCAATAATAATACTGGAAATTCCACAGCTGACACCTCCGCTACCCTAGAGGTGAGGATTGCATTGAAAGTACAAGTGACAGAGGTGTGGGGTTTGGGGTTTCACTTTCATTGGGGTTTTTTTTTTCTTCTGTTCTACTTGTCAAGATGGTGTAAAACATAAATTTTTTCAGTTGGGAGACAATTTCCAGACAGTGTGTAATCATGGATAACTCAAACCACATATATGTTTAGTCCACTGAGAACTTCCAGATAAACTGAAATGGAGTATTTTTAATGGAACTGCCCTGTTTTTATCCATAGCTGAGAGAATTCTGTTGCAGACTGATCTGGTGTGCTGAGATCTCAGCTTTACCTTGCTTTCCAGTTACAGACATTTCTACTGAAACACGTGACTCAGGGCATGAGACTTCTTTAGTCTGAGCTCGGTAGTGCCAGGACATAATTAGATGGAGCAGCAGAGACGTGTGCAGGGCTGGGAAGGCCAGTCTCTCCTTTCGGTGTGAAAGCCTTCGATTTCAAGGAACTTGACACCATGGCCCCACTTTCAGCTTTGGATTCTCTCAGGGTTGCAATTGCAAGTGCAGCTGGTGTCATGTTTAGTTTGTGCAGGCATCAGACCAGGCCGTGAGGACAGTAGTCCTCACCAACAGAAATAAACGGGTGTGAGTTCTGTGACCCTATTGCTTGTCCTCCCGCCCTTCTTGAGAGACTTGCCCTTTGCTGTGCCAGCACCGCAGGTTACACGGCAGCCAGGGCAGTGTTACCTGTGACACAGGTGTGCCGAGGTTTGTCTGCCTTTTGAAGAGAAAGGCTCTGAAGTAACACCCTGCATGTCTCCCTAGGTAAGAACTCAGGGTCCCATACTCACAGCAAGTGGCAAAAACCCGGTGATGGAGCTCAATGAAAAGAGAAGAGGTCTGAAGTACGAGCTCATCTCTGAGACAGGGGGAAGCCACGACAAGCGCTTTGTGATGGAGGTGAGTGGAGCAGAGGTGCAGCTGGTGAGGGGTTATTGATGGTGTAGCAGAGTCGCTTGCTGCTGCAACTTACATTTTTTCTATTTTGCCTTTTGCAATGCATATCTGTGGTGGTGATTTCTCAGGTTATGTATCTCATCGCTGCTGTGATGATTCAGCTGAGGAAAGGAATAGCCTTTCTACTTTAGGAAAATACAGTGAGAATTAAAACTGGATTCTGACAGTCTCAAACTTCATGACAAGGAAGACACCAGGGTATGGGCTAAATCTGGTATCCAACAGATATGCTGGTCCTCTTTGAGTTGCGCTTGTAGTTTCCAGTTTCCCAGTACCTGTGACACACTGGTTCCCCAGATCACCTTGGTATCCTTTAGTAGTTTCAAATCTAGAATCAATTGAAATTTGTCACATAAAACACTAAGGATGTTTTTTCCTACTGAAGTTCTTTATGGGTGGCACATCAGCTGAGTGGGTGCAGCATGGTGTTCCTGTGGATCAATACTAGGCATAAATTCATGTCTTAATTTTCAGGTAGAAGTAGATGGGCAGAAGTTCAGAGGTGCAGGCCCAAACAAGAAAGTAGCAAAAGCAAGTGCTGCATTAGCAGCACTTGAAAAACTGTTTTCTGGGCCTAATGCAGCAAATAACAAGAAAAAGAAGATTCTTCCTCAGGTAAGAACTATCACTTGCTTTTTGACCATTATCCCAGCTCTGGGTTGGTTTTTGATACAGAAGGCAACATTCTAGTAAAGTGAGGTTAACACAGGCTGGTATTGTGGTGAGCTGGTTGTTTGGGGGTGAAATCCTGGCCTCGCTGCAGTTATGTGGGTTCAGGAGGGTAAGGGAGATGCAAAACCAGTGCTGTAGGTTGAGGAAGGTTGTAAGGAGGTGGGAAAGACAGCAGGGAGGAGCAGCAGAGAGAGGGGTCAGAAGCCAGCAGTGTTCAATCATGCCCAAATCTGAGGTAAATAAGGCACAGTCTGAGGGAAGGGACTGCCAGGGCTGAGCACAGGGAATGAGCTGGGCTCTGCAGGCAGTGACAGGGCCAGGGACCCGCTGTGTCCCTGTCACTCACATCCTTTGGCACAGCACTCTCCAGCCTGCGCTCAGCCAGCCTGGCACATCAGGCGTGTTTACAGAGCCCTCTCAAAGAGGGTGATTTAATGCAGGTGGCCTTGTATTCCAGCAACACTTCCACTCTCTGAACTGCTATTTTTTGTCACTCTGGGCAGACTAAAGGGGTTGTCAATACAGCTGTTTCTGCAGCAGTCCAAGCTGTTCGAGGCAGAGGACGAGGTGCTTTAACACGAGGGGCATTTGTTGGGGCAGCTGCTGCTACTGGATACATAACACCAGGTAAGGTACCACACTTGTAGCTGATGGTTTAGTATTTGTCTGCTGGGGTGTTCTTTTTCATGTGTGTTATTCACCTGTGCAAGTGATTTCTTTAACCATCTGAGATGGAGCAGAAGGCTTCATGGGGGTTTAAATAAATCAAAGAGCTGGAAAGCTGGTAGAGTGTATCCTTTATGAGTGTGCAGCTCAAAGCTCTGTGTGCACAGAGCACACAGTTATGGGCATAATGGCTTTCCTGTCTTTATTATTTTATGATTTGTCTTCATAGTTCACTGCCGTGGCACAATTCCCAAAACTCTCTTCCTACCTAAGAACCTTCTGGATCATGTGCTGTTTAGCATTAGGAGTGCCGTTCCCAAGAATCCTTTGTGAACATGAAGTCAGCAGGTTCAAGAGTCCCTGAGCTCCCAAAAACCCTCTACATGAATTCCACCTGGAAGCATCTATTAGTAGCTTCTGTGGTGGCCAGAAATAAAAAAATTTCTTTTCATACTCTGGCTGATGGGAAGTCATCATCCACACTACATTGTTCTGATTAGCAGAAACAGCTTTTGAAGTCCAAGGGCTCCTGGTTCCTATTTCACATTCTCACAAGAAAATGTTCATGAAATGGTCACTTTCTCCATCCTCAAATTACTTTTCAAAGTGCATTTTCTTTGTGACTCTACAGCATGTCTGAGGTTTGTGGGTGACATGTGAAAGGAATCCAGACATTGTTTTCACTTGTTCTAAGAACCACAGATTTGTAAGAAGGAGATGCTGAAGATGCCTTAGCAAAGCAAATCCAGTAGTAGCTTCCAAAAAAATAACACTTCTAGTCCTCATGCTCAGGTTTTCAGATTACAGCATGAGCTCTAATTACACCCTCCAGCAGCTCACACGTGCCAATAGCACAGCCCTGTTGTTTGGGAGCCTTCCTGCCTGGCACCGTTGGCAGCATGTCATCTTCATTGTTCCTGTATGGTCATGTCATTTTAAATATTAAAACCCAGTAATTCATTTTTAATGGCTGTTAACATTGTTTTTGGAACTGTCTGTCTGCCTGAGGAGTCATTTAAGAGACACTTTAACCTGCCAGGGGCATGATTCTTGCCAGTGTGGAATTATTCCAGAAATAAGTTTAATTTCCCAGTTGCTGTAGTTAAGCTTTTATTGGCCTTGGCCTTCACAGATTATTTCTCTCCATCCCCTATTGTTCTCAGAAATCTCTTACTTTTTGGAGCGACACCAGCAGTCTCACCAGAAAAAAAAACCTGTAAAGCCTCCATGAACTACTGACATGTAGAAGCCAATGCTGGTGTTACCTGTGTAGCTTTTTCTCTCAAGTACTTCAGAGTCACACTCTGCTCTCTGGGGAAAAATGATCTGTTTGTGTGGAGGTGTTCACATGTATTCTGTGGAACTCTGTCTGTTAGAAATGGCAGAGAAAGCAAAATTTGCAGGAGCTTTACTTAGGGGGACGTGACATCTGCCACAGGCATCCAGTATTCTCTTTTTAAAGGGAATTTAGGAAAATGGCTGTTCTCTGCATAGACTGCATTTGTGTTTTAAGAAGAACATAAGCAAATATGAGATGTCTGTGTCATGCCAACTCCCTGCTCTGACAATGCAGACTTGAGGGATTTGGTGGAAAAGAAAATGCTGAGGAAATGAAATAGGGAATTTTAACTCTTTGATGCTGAGGCTTGAGAAAGTCCCTGGCAGCTTGTTCTTCAGGCCACTGCATGGGAACATTTCAGTGTCTGCAGCAGTGTTTGTAGGTATTGGTGTGAGTCTGGTTTTGCTGTGCTCCTGCTGCAGGCACAGGGTCCCTGCCCATGTGCAGGTGTGCAAACACTGACAGGCAGTGCAGGGAATGACCCCCTCCCTCCTCTGCTTCCCTGCAGGCTATGGAGCACCCTACGGATACAGCACCGCGGCACCAGCCTACGGTACGTACAGCCCTGTAATTAACACGTTAGAAATTATGCAGGAACTGTTGTGGCAGTCCAAATGTGGCAGTCCAAGGAGAAATTCAAAGAGATTTAAGCTCTTAAACCATGACAACAACACCACTTTTATGCCATAACCTTGTGGTTCTTTTTTGGTTGGAGTAGCTTTTTGCCTCTGCTTTGCCTGGTCTGTGGAAGGACTGCTTGTTCTAATTGCCTGTTCCCTTCATACTGGAACCCAGTCAAAGTAGTTCCCTTACTTTTTACAGCCAGTCTGTGCTCCATTCAAAGACTACCGAAGGGCCTATTTCAGCATCTCTGACCCAGATTTAGCTAAATGGCGTTACAGTAACATTCGTGAAATGTTTGTCCCCAGGTGTAAGTGACTTGTGGACAAAGCTCCCTTAATGCTGTCAGCTCTTTGAAGTCTATGGGCAAATACCCCCCTCACTCCTGCAGGCTAAAACACCACTGCTTGGGACACCAGGATGGGTTTTGGGTAGTTGGTACTGGTAGCAATCAGTCTGTGAGGCAGCCAGGACACGGTCATTTGCCACAATGCTTTTCACTATGAAACATGTTCTATTAGGCTGGCAAAGCACTGGTTTCATGGAGACTGTAAAATGAGCTGATGACCAGAGACCTGTGATGGAAGGGTTTTTCTTAACTCGGCTTCTCCCTCCCCACTGGCTTGTTTTACGCTGGACTAACAATGCATTCCTCTAACCGGCCCTTTTGGTTACTTTGAATGAGGTTTATGTGGCAATGGGAGCAGGGCAGTTTGGAGTCAGTGATATGTCCTGGCACACACAGCATGAGCCCACCAGGACCAGTCCCACCAGCCTCTCCTGTGGCAGGGACTGGTCACAGTCTGCTGCTCAAATGACCAGCATGTTTCAAGGCCTGGAGTTTTTCATATGGGAAACTTTTGCTTTTTAGCATTTGTAATAAGTCATTCCTCCCAAATCTGTCTAACTTGGGCAATACCAACTCCCCTGATACCACTATAAAAGTTTAAAATATTTTGAAATGTTGATTTCATGACTTTTCTAGAGGTAGGAGCTCTAACTGGGCAAAAATGCCGCTGCTTTATGGAAAATGTTTGCTTCCCCTAACTGGGACCAGCTGGTCCAGTTCTGTACTGAGAGGGAGAATGGGCCCACGGGCTGTGCTCAGTGTGGAATTCTGCCCTCAGAACTGGAGCAAACCTCTCTAGTTTTACACCTGCTGACTGGCCCCGTGCTCTGACAGAAGGGCAGCTGGCAGCAGGGCTGTCCCATGGAGTGTTGTGCTTGGTGGTGCATCACACAAGGAACAGCAACATGTTTTCTCAGAGAAAAATGAAAGGAAATTTAGTTTGGGGTATGAATTTTTAAAAAAAACCCCTTGGTTCTTTCCAAGCAGCAGTCTCAGACAATAACTAGAATTAGTGGTATCTGCATGTCTGTGTTTTTACAAGCAGTGACACACTGTGACATGAGGAATCCTTTCCCTGCTGAAGGCAGGAATACAACTGTTACCAAGTTTCCTTGCAGCTTTTCTTGCTTTTTTCATTCATTCCTTCTGTTTTGTGGTTTTTTTTCTTGTTGTGCCTATTTTGGGAGCTGGATTTTAAGCACTTAACTGTGTATATGTGATATATCACTGACTTCAAAGCATTGTGGAATTGGATGCCCCCATTTTTCACATAAAGAGTTTCTGTTCTTAATGTCTTATGATTGTGATGCAAAGTTCTGGGATAATGCTTTTTGGCTGTAAGGTAAACATGTCTCTTTGCCTTTGTAAGCTGTTGCATGTTGGGAAACTTCACTTTGATCATCTGGTGCTCTGGAATACCTGCTGTTGCTGCTTTGTGATTTCTAAATGGATACATAGGTTAAATACTAGACTTTAAATAGGCAAGATTAAAAAACCAAACAAACGTTTAATTGTGCAGAAGTTTGTGAGGCCACAAGAACTCTAAAATAATAATGAAATCAGGCAGATGTCACTCTTTCCAGATTTACTACTTCAACACAGGAGAGGAAGTGCAGAATAAGGAAGCAGATGCAGAATTTACTGTAGGTGCTTGATTTTTGGCTGACCTACCTGGATGCTGATCAAAACTGCTGAACAGTTTCCCTGTGAGTTGTATTTTATGCACAGCAGTGCCTGTCTAGAATATCTGCAATTGCAACTGGCCTGTGAAATTACCTCAACATAGAACAAGCTAGTAGAGATTAATTACCATAAAGATTATGAAATAGAGCTTCAAGTCCAAATACACAATCTGCTTTTGAGAATATCACTTCCTTTAATTTTATCAAACACCAGGACAAAAGAAAAGCAGACTTTAAGCTATAACCATCTGTCTGAAATAGTGCAAAGTGGTGAAGCGTTACTGTTTATGGGACTCTGCACCCTGACATCACATTGACTGACTGATCTGGAAAAGGTTAATGAGAACACTACTGTAAGCTCTTATCTGACTTTCTTGGATTGCTGAACTTATTTGGAGTCCTCTCCCTTTCTTTTCTCTGTAGGTTTACCCAAGAGAATGGTTCTGTTACCAGTTATGAAATTCCCAACTTACCCCGTTCCCCACTACTCATTCTTTTAGCAAATGGCAGAAGCTAATTCCTATTGATTGAACAACACAGTACAGTACAGAATGTTAGAAGAAAAAAAGCCTTTTTATCCTGTTTTCTTTGAACACATACTTGAGCAAAGTCATTTGTAAAGAAACATCTTTTTCCTACTTTTTGATTTTAACAAAATGCAAATTTAGTTCTCTAAAACTTGAAAAAAATGTTCTGTGAAATGTTACCTCATTTTCAAATAACTTATACCAGCCTTCTGTTATAGGGAAGAACTAGAAGCTTAAATCTTACGTTTTAAATGAAGTATCCGATTATGTAAAATTAAATTTGTGAAGGATGTATAGAATATAAAACACTGATCACAAATAAACTGTTTTGTTGTAACACAAGAGTACTGCCTGTTTCCTAATGCAGTCACACAGACTCAGTTAATGACCTGTATTTGCTGTAGGGTTATTAAATGCAGGGCATAGTTCTTTAAAAAACAAAAATAAAAATTAAAAAAAAAAACAAACCACACGATAGAAACTTTACAGTTAACATTTAACTTTGTAAATATTATGGTGTGTAATAAACTTAGTAAAATATGGGTTAAAATATTGTTTTATCTTATTTTTTATAGTTAAGCATCAGTACCTGAGTTTCCTTATAGATCAGCATACTGTAACTGTGATTTTAGACACAGTCTTAATTATCCAAGAAGACTTTTCACTCATACACAAAATGCTGAAAAACAAATGAAACAAAGGGAATTAGTCTGTCTCTGTATAAGGCTGCATTCTGTGAAACAAGTATTAAACAAGTATTAAAGGAAGTTCCCACAGAAGGATGCAATTCCAGGGATACACCTTACACTCGTATTGCCCAGAGAAAGGACAACAATAATGTTACAATCAGGTTCTTTAGAGCTCAAAAGCTACATGTTTTCCTTTCTTTTCTGTTTTTACAAAAAAAAAAAGAGAAAAAAAAAGAAAAAAATCCCACTTGTTCTTGTGGCCTTCTTCACTTTTAAGATTGTCTGCCCACCCTTGATTTTCCATCCACCATTTCTACAGAAAGCATTTTATTTGTCAATTGTATATTAAACCAAAGGTTCTCCTTTTCCCCCTTACATTTATAAGAATCTAAAGCAGCAACAAGGTCCCCATGAAAACTTGCTATTTAATTGTCCCAGTTCTTGTTGAGTGCTGCTGTGAAAAGTGACACACTTCAGCCATAGGCCAGTACTTTTTTAAGAGTTGGTGCTCAAACCCAGAGTCCTCTTTTTGATGAGGAGCGTGTGCACCTGTCTGAAATTCCAGGATAGGCCCCAGCTCCACGACTGGAGTCTCCATGGGTTGTGGACTGCTGTGGGCTCTAACGAGGGATTCCGGTGGTCTTTATTAAGGTATCACCCCACAAATAAGCAGCATTGTTGGTTGCACTCTCTCCTCAGCCCTCGCCCGTTGCTTTTCCATAGGCTGGCTTCAGTTCCCGCTCTTCCAAAGATTTGCCTTTATCCCCTGTTCTCTAACAGACTCTGCTGCTGAGGCACGGGGAGCTGTATCTGCATTGAGGGTGTTGTAAGACTGGTGCTTAAAGCAACAAAGTTCCTCCTCCCCACAGCCCCCTTAGAGGGAGAGAAATATTAGAAAAGCTGAATAAGGGGTGGCTTACAGAACGAGCTGCTTTCCCTGGAATTAACTGCAGCTGTTATTCTTAAGCTAAGTATTTGTGCTTAGGAATGTGTTTACATTTCCATGGTTCTCCTTCTGCCGTAGCTCTCGCTTCCGTTTGGTGTTGGTGGTACTTTAATAAAACGTAGATGATTGCCCGGGAGGGTGAGCCTGGTGTCACCCACGGAACACAGAGCAGGGGACGGGGATGGAGCCAAATTGACAGGTGCTCAGAAATCACTGATCTGTTTTGCTGGCCTATGGATGAAAGGAAGCCATCACGGAGCAGAAAAAGCATGGCTGATCAGAGCCCATTTTTGTTAATCAAATATTCATTAAAGGAATCTTTCCTCCGCACACATTTTTTTCCCCCCTCTCTTTTGGAGTTCCCCTGATTGGCAACTGTTTGTAGTTTCCTTTTTTTTTCTGAATCCCCAGCTTTGTAAAATTCCAAACAAAATATTATATGAACCAATTCTATACAATGAACATTTGTAAGCCAAAATCTTGTTCTTATTTCAAAGACAAGAAGGGCGCTATGCTCTTTTCCAACATGATGGCAGTCATTTCAGATGATTTATAGAAGTCATTTTTTATTTTTTGTCATTTGTTGGGAGTTACTAACCACATTGTAAACTTGCCCCCTTGCTGCATATTTTACATTTCTCTGCTTTACTGAAAATATGAATGAGCTGTCAGTTCTTTGTTTAGAAAGTGGTAACCTTGGAAGTGTTAGATGTTTCAATACCTTCAAAGAATTCAAAGTGCCCATTTTACAATGAAAATTCCACTTGCAGCTGAAAGAGCAGAGAAATTTAAATGGAGCTTTAGCTTCAGCCAGTCTCAGAAATTAACGTGAGGTTTTTGCTTCTCTGCTCTTCTCCCACTGTAGGTGGTTTTTTCATTGACAGTCCCTATTGCCAGCCTCTCAGCATCGCACCTTTTATTATTCACTTGGGCCCTCAAGATTTCTTCTCTGACTTCTAGAACCATCAGGTTGTGTGGCTGCAAATGGCATTTTGTACATGTTTTAAAAGCAAGAAAAACGTGGCTCGTTTTGAGGTTTCTCAACTTCAGACATGGAATCTGAGCTTTTTTCCTCTTTTTTTTTTTTTTAAAGTGTTTTTCTCACTTCTTGAACTTTGCTCCATGTAATGAAAAGCAATACTTAGTCCAAGCCACAGTCCTCTCTTTGGGTACATAGCAATAGATGTGTATATACTCCTGGTAATTTCTTTACACTAGAAGGGGAAGGACTGGTGTGTTGAGGGGAGAAAACCAAACCCAAACCAAGGCACAACCCGGGTCGAGTGCTGCTTCAAGCAGTGAAATCTGCCTTTACTTTCACTATTGAAGTCCTTCAGAATTTTAATACTACACTGTATTTGCATGTTTCCTATAAAAGTTGCTACAGAGCCGTGCAATGGTCACTCCTGAAGCAGCAGTGCTTTGTACCATTGTGCATGTCAGCAGACATGAAATGTAGCAAAATGGCAGAAGAAAAAAAATACAACATATTATTTTTTTCCAAAACATAACTGAATGATATATTCTCTCTCTCTCTTCCCCACATCATTGATATGAGGCACAAAAAATGGTAGGCCTGAACTTGAAAATCAAGTGGATTGCTTTTGTGTCTCTTAAAATCATCACCAAATGATAGGAAAACACAGTATTTGGTAAACATCCAGTTCAAAAAACTTTGCTGCTCTAAATTTACTGAGTTTTTTCCCTCTTGAATATTTGTATGTTGATATTTTGAGATTGTCAATCAGCAATAACTGAAAGGTCAATGTTTTTTTAAATGGTATTGGAACATCTATATGTTGCAGCTTAAGACTTCTAAGCAGTTTTCAGCAGGTTAATTTCACTTTATTCTCATTCTCTCCGGACCTTCATAGCCATATGCACTTGTATAAAATAAGCAGAAATGTAGTGACTGTAAGCTGAGATCGTGATATAAAAGGTAAGAGATTTTATTTTCAGCTTAAAGAATATTTTTATTGCTTTTTTTCTAAAAATCTCATATACCTGTGACAATCTTGTATATGGCACATTTTTATTATGTCTTGTTAACTCAGTGTTTGAAGAGGTAATACATAGGTCTGAATCCCAACTTTGTATTTCTCAAGGTCAATTCAAATACTCCAGTTTCAGTTAAAAAAGAAAATATTACCTAACACTTAAGAAATTGTTTGGTTTTATCAACAGACTGTTCTCCTTCAAATATTTTTCTCCTGTGTAGCATAAAAAGCTGTGTTGATACTGCTGTGTCAGGCACTGCATTCCTTGCATCCCTGTGGACACATTTGGGTAGGTACCAAAGCCAGGCCATGGCCTGCTCTGAATGCCACACCTTGGTTCTGGCTGCGTGGGACGGGTGACACTAATAACGAGAGAAATTATTTCCCTAAACTAGTAAGGCTAAACTCCAAATGAAGAATGAGTAACTTTGATGATATTGCAGTTAAAATCTGCAGAGATCAAATTACATTGGCCAGATTAATTCAGGAAGCAGCCAGGTTTGCTTCCCTCCTGTGGGTGCAGTGCAGGACAGGAGGGCAGGCAGGCAGGGATTTATCTCTGCGTGAATCATTTGCTTAGCTGTGGTTTTCTACAGCTGGAAATTAGGATACAGCCATCCATAAATAATTGCTTTCAGTTCTGTAGTAAATGTTTTCTGTAGTAATATTTTACTTAGATTAAAATGGGTTTGGATTATGACCTATTGATGCACATGATATGTGTAGTTTTAAAATACTATTTTTTTATTTGTCTTTTAAACCTTGCGTTATGCAATGTTGCATAGTACAGTACTCCAGAAGTGCAGTACTTGCAGTACTTGAAGTTGCTGGAAACAACTCTTTTTATATAAAAACAGTTAAAAAATAAAAAAGCAAAAGGGAGCAAGCTGATGATGATGTATTAGCATTTTAGGGTCTCAATTCAGAGATGAAAACATGAACAACTCCTGACTGGTAACAGTTGACACTGGTGTCAAACAGAAAACCACTTGGTACAGAATATGTAGTGGTGTATCAAAAGGTCTGCATCAAAATACTAACAGCAAATATAAACTATATTTGATTTTAATATTGAATCATCAAATTCACTAAGTAAATGCATGTATAGGTTATCCATTCCTCAGGATATTTCTGGATATAATTCATAGGCTGGTAAGAGAAAAAGAGCTGTTCAATAGTGTCAGCTTTGCTCCTGTAGGCAGGAACTTGCACCTGGGAAATGAACTGAGGAACTGTTCCAGAGGCTGGCCCTGGAAGCACATAATCCTTCCATGACATTTGCAGGATGACTGATGAGCAATCCGAACATCCTTCCTGTTCAGGGGGCAGGTTTCCATCTGCTGTTATCTTCAAGGTGCAAACTCAGGGCTGGATCTGCAGCTCACCTACAGTTCAGTCCCCTTCTGAGCCTGGCAGGCCCGGCAGTGCTGATCCTGGAGCAGCAGGCTGCTCTGCTCCTTCAGATAGGATTTTATATGCATTAAGGTGCATTATAATGAACTTCTGAATATTCCTTTCCTAAGCTTAACTGCTGTCAGCCTGACAAGCACTGTCCACTTCAAGGACTGATAACAAACATCTCGCTGACTCTCATCTGATCTGCTTCTTTGTGGACTGTGCTTGGCAATGTAATCCATCTGTATTTCTTTCCATCAGAATTGCTTTAACTGTGAATTTCCGTATTTTTCAGTCATCAGCTCTTTTAACTCTTAAAATCCTAAGCTTTCCACTCTCCTGTTGTGTTTTTTTTTTTAAATTCTCAACTTCATTGGATCTTTTTTCTCTAGATTTCTCTAATGCCTGCTGTTTGTAATGCAGTAGAGCATTGCAGTATTTATGTCTCAGATGGCCTTTGCTGCCTCCCTTTTTGATAGGAGGGAACCATTTTCTGATATGTGAAACAGTGTACTTAAGACTCCTAAATCCTGCAGCCACTTGGAATCAGAGATAAAACCCTAAGGTGCAAGATTGCCTGGGAACCCCTCTCATTGATGTGGAACTTCAGCAAAATAGCCCCATGTGTTGAAGGGTCACAGAGTAGGCTCTGAAGTGCCTGATGTATTGATATTTGAGAGAGCAGCCAATTCTATCAGTAGGTTTTAGCCTAATATCAGGCTATTATCTGATGAGTAATTTGGGTAACATCTGCTTCATCAATGTTGGAACAAGCAGTGTTTTGCTAAGGCGGAACTAGAAACTCATTTCTTCTGCATAATACTTGTAGGTTTCCTTTTAAAAGCCTCCTCACAGGAGCTTGGTCTGAACTGCCTTTTCTGTGATGTTGGAGGTCTGTGTTATGGCTACTGAGTTTTGTATTTCTGCATGTTCTCAAGAACCAAACACATAAACCTGGTTCTGTATGCTCTGTGCAGCTGCCAGTAGCGTTACCAATTTTGGACTAACTTTTCAGTGAAGCAAAAATGGTATTTTACAGTTTGAATTTCTGGTTCATGGAAAAGAAAAGTTCCTTTCAATTAGTACATCTATAAATAGGAGACCAGGAAAAGTCTGCCTATACACTACCCACCTTAACGCTAGTTTTAGCTAACCAGATGATCGTGTGTATTTTGGGAGATGGTGTCTGGCACTTAAAGGATTAAAAGCCAGAGATTTACAATAAAGAACTGACCTGTTTAATGTGGTCTCTATACTGGAAATGAATGGCATTACCATTGACTTTGGAATAACATCCATGAGCTTTAGGGGTCTGCTTCAGTCCTACTTTGCCAGGCACGTGAGATTCCTCCAGGCATGCTCTACCCAGAGAAGGGTTTAGAGTAACCAGGCTGGTTTGGAGGGCTTGGCTAGCTCAAAGCATGATATGTGGTGCTTCCTGCCATCGGGTTCTCTCTCTGCCAGTGCTTGCTGTCTTCCTTAAGCACACGTTCAGGAGCTGGAACACGGTGACCTTATTCCTGGGCGTTTCGCCAGTTGGATGGAGGGAGGCCAGCCTATGCTCCTGAAGGGAATGTGAAACACGAGGCCTCGGTTGCCCAAGCAATTTCTGTTGGACACAGTGCACAATCCAACCCTCACAAAGGCAATTTAGTGCCTGGGTAGGTGGTTCCTAATCTGTCTAATTTGCTGTCGTGTAGCCAGTGTGAGTTAATTAGATGATTCAGCAATTGTCATGGCTCCCCACTTAATGTGCTGTAAATGCTGCTGCCACGACTTTCACTACTGTTAAATACCTTTGCTTCTGTGAATTCTGTCCTCCTGCCCTGCCTTTTCTGATCATCTTCTAGTATCCCAGTAAATAACCGATTCTCTCAAATTAAGAAATTGTTACATATAAGTATCTAGATTCTTAAAAACTTTTAATCAGACTGTGAAGCACTTCAGAGAAACTAGTTTTCCTACAAATATTTCAACTTATTCATGTGCCAGAGGACTATTTCTACTTATTAACAAAGATCTGAAAACTGCTTCAGTATCTCTCATCTCTGGAGAAAAGGATTCTTTCTTTGAGAACACTTGCCTTCTGGTAGGAAAAAAAGATTTAAAGTGTGTCTTAATAAAAGACTGTGCCCTCAAGCCCCTGAAAGAACTTAATTGGGGGAAAGTGCACAAATCTAAAATTGAGGCTTTTTGCTTGCATTGAGCACCAAGTTCCTCAGATTATTAGGATGTAGAAAATGCAGAAGGAGCATGAAAATTTTTCAAGTAGTCTAAGAAAAAAAATCTCCCGTTTGTTGGCTATTCAGCTATGGGACATCATTCTCTTATCACTTCTTTATCTCCAAGACAGCAATAAATGTGAGCAACTTTAATGTACCATTTCTGATCCAGTCCCGGCAATGTTCCTAGGGGAGTGAGCCTGGCAGTCCCTGTTTTTTCTGCCACCAACTCCCTGAAATAAAGTCCCTTGCTTCATTTGTAATTCTGCATCTGTACGTCTGAGCCAGTCTAGAGGTGGGACTGCTGAACATCTCTCCAGATCTGTATAAGCGACAAGACGGTATTTCAGTCAGACAAAATTGCAAGTTTCCTTCTACCTCTTGTGCTTAGTATGCCAAGATACGCTCACTCACTATTAGAACTTCTTGCTTTTAGCTAAATTCTCTCTAAGACAGTTGCCTGTTACTTAATGAAGAGAAAACTATGTCCCAGCCTCACTGAGTTCCAAGTCACAAAGCAGCTTACAAAAACAGCTCCTATTTCCGGTGGCTCTGGGAAACAGCACAGGAGCTCTGCTGCTGTGGATTCCTTTGGATACATGATGAGATGTGTAAACATGAAATTCAGATTGTTGTTCTCAGTCATGAAGCTGACTAAGACCTCCCCTCTCTGATATCAAAAGAATGAAAATGAGCTCTGTGCTGGGCACACTGAGGAGCTCTGTTAGGAACGGCTGTTCTGTCTCAAAAAACAGTAACTCAGCTCGAATGTTCAGCACACAGACCCTCTTGGGCTTCCTGCTGAATAATCCAGTGAAAAATGAGATATTTTATTGACTTGTTTAAAGCAAAGCAAAGAGACAGTGTAGCTGAATCTGCTGTCTTAGTACAGGAGACCGCTTGTCTAACGGCTCATTGGTTTCGTTCCACTGGAAGTGGAAATTCTGCTGAAGTTGTTTTAGAGCACTTCACCACAGAAACCCAGCACTGAAGTCCTGTGCCTATGGACCATGGCAGCAGTTTTATATGCACTTTATTTTGAACATAAACCATCTAAGCTCGTGGTTAAGTATTTGGTATTAAGAGAATTGTCATCACTAAACTGTTTTATTACTTAACCCCAGAGTGATGTCTCCTTAGCTTTACTTGTGTCATCTGAATCCATACCTATTTATGTCCAGGTATTCTGGTGCTTCCTTCTTCTGCTCATAGATACGGGACTCACTTGTTGGTTTGTAACTGATATGTGAGATAATACAAAAGCACAAGTAGGACACATCTGCCTGTTCCTCTGTCTACTCCTCTCTCTGGGGTTTCCTAGGAGAAAGGGGGCTCTTCCTGCCAGACCGGTCTAATGCTGTGTAGGCAAGGCAGTGCTTTACTGTGAGTGCTGGGAGTTAGGTAAGAGAAAAGTTCATCAGACAGTAAGGTTTAAATTCAGTAAAGTGGGTTTTTTTTCCTCCAGTTCCTGCAATTGCATGAAACATTCAGACTGCATTGTTTACCTTGATGTTTTTGAGGAGCTGAATGTCCAAAAGTATGTGGAGATGTGCAGTTCTAAAGCATATCTCTTATTTTGGATGTTGTTTTATCTTGTATTTGGTGCCTTAACTCTGTACAATTTAAGGTCATATATACTGTACCACAGGTAGTTTAGTAGTTGTGTACTTGAAAAGAACCCATCAAGCCTAGTCTGTAGAAACTCTTGTACAGACTGAAGCCTTCTCAGGGGGAGTACTCTTCCATGTTTAATTAATAATCCACCAAGAAGTGAGAGTTATAAGAATGCAAACAGCATTTTAAAATTTTAACTGCAGAGACTGAATTTATCTGAAACTGAATTTATCTGATTTCTAACTTCAAAGGTTTGAAGCAGTAAGATAATTAAAGCTGCAGTCTCTTCTATGCTGTGTAAGTAAACAACTTCAAAATGTCTTCTCATCAACAAGAACTGCATGTTTGTGAGAACCTCTGGACTGTTATCTCTAGTAGAACAAATAACACTTAATTTTAAAAGGCATTAATTGAATGTAACCGGCTACCCTTCATTGGTTAGTACAAGAGAGCTGGAATGAGTAAGAGCTGCAGTTAATTTTTAATTAATTAAACTTAAGCCTCACTCATACCTCTTGGCAGGATCTAGAAGCTCCAGCTGCCTTACGCTGCTTTGCAGTTCATGAGGTGTAGTGCAGCATCAGCCTGAACACAGGATTTCTGAATGCATCTGGTTCTGGCAGAACGCGGAGGCGAGAGAGAAAAGATAACAATGGAAGCAGAATGTCCTTCTCCAGTTTTAGAGGTAGAGCATCATAGACAGAAGTTGGAGGGAAAGTTCCACTGCCTTTTCCAAGTCCATTAAGAGAGTCTGTGGTAAAACCAGGAGGTTTATGTGTGCTGGGGAAAGCCAGCAGCCTTGTGTACTACGAGCCGGGGGAGATGGGATTGCTTTTTCAATAGTTAGTGAGAAATTAGGTAAGAGGTCTAAGATATCCATACAGCAGGCTAAAAGCTGCTAATGATGTTGCTACAGGAGATGAATTTTCTTTTTCTGTTCAGTAAACAAGTCCAGGATTGCAGGTTTTCCAGAGGAGGAGTGCAATAAATCCAATGGACAAATTTTGTTTCCTGATGCAGCCCTATCTAAACCAAGGAGACAGTTCCAGGCAGTGTACAGAGCATGCAGTTGAATTTTGGGAGGGAAAGGAATAACAGTAATTTCCTCAGAAGGAATACTAGTTAGTTATTTCTGCAATGCCCACAGTATTCTAGACAAGCTGCCTTTACACAGAGGAGCATGGCAACAGGGGAAAGCAGATACGGCTCCCACAACGACCTGTGTGATGTACACATTTCAGGTCACCTATATTGGTGTAACTCCTTATGACAAAGTAGGTTCACCTTACCAGCAAAGTGTATTTTGACATTCTATCCACTTCTATTTTTTAACCTAAAGGGGAGTTAATCATAGCACTCATCTGTTTCGAAGGGAGCAGAGCAGAAGGTAAGTTTTAACTTCATACTTCGAAGCTGCTATGAATAGATTAACAGTGTTCCATGGAAACAACCTGATGTACTTCTTTATTTTCTTTGAGCTTCATTTCTGTGTTCTTGCAAAAGCACAAGCTTGCATAAGCGTAATCAATACAAAGTTACTCAGGGTACTGCATCATCTCAGCAGTGGACACTAACTGCATCTTAAGTCAACAGGCACACATAAATCAAGCTTAATTAAGAGGAACAGGACATCTTGGCAAGTTTTGCTTTACTACTGGCACTGCTACAATTTAATGATCTATGCATACTGAGATGTGTGTATTGCTGCACTCCCAACGTGAGTCCTGTAAGGGTGTCCTGTAAAGTAACAAAGTCAGGGTAGGAGAGACAGTATTTATTCTTCTGTCATTATTTTCACAAAGAACTGTTTCTAAGCAGATGGAAAGTCATTCTGCTCAAAGGAGAATAACGGTGGGCTGGAGAACAGCATTCAGAGTAGTACAGCTTTTGAAAAGTTAGTGATCCTATGAATTTAATTATGAAAATTCTGATTTGCAGTACAGATTCTTTCCTGTGTTTTTAAACTCATATCACCGTTTCCCTGCTCAAAATAACAGGATAAAAACAAGTGTAGTTTTCTAATAACATCTATTGCGTGGAAATCCACATACACTGGAAGAAAAGGGAGGCTGTACTGCAGAGAGCATATTCAACAACAGAGCCATTCTCTGGGCAATGCTGCATAATTTAGGAGTGGGTAACCATGCCTTCAGGGACAACATGACACAGAGCAGATGGTTGGAAAAAAAAAATCACAGAAAAAAGCCTCCAAGCTTTGTCCAGTCATACATTTACCCCTCCCTGCAAAAGGGGACAGGTACATTCATACACGCATAATGAGTTATCTGTCAGGCACCGCAGAGGTCCTTAAGGACAAATGTTTTGGAGCCAGTCTCCTTTTGGACAGAAAAAGGAGGAAGTTGACTCTGTCTTCCAGTTCCAAGGTGCAGTGTCTTATTTCTCATCCTAACCCTAAGTCAATATTTATTGATCAAACTGACTAAGCTTTTTAGGCCGACCAGCTCTCTACGAAGCAATTCTGTTCTCTTGAGCCTCCGCAGGGGCCAGTAACTGGTGCTTAACTACTGCTTCCGCTCCGGAATGTCATCGTCCTCCAGCTGCCCCAGAGCCAGCCAGGGACACTTGCACTTCTCAGAGAGCAACACTGCTGGGGCTGGGGGCTCTCCAAAGCACTGAAGTACTACAGCAGAGCAAGTCCCAGTGGGCTGTGTGCTTTTTAGAGTCCTGTCCAGTTCTTAGTGACAAAGTTGAGCATGAAACCTGTACTGCCAAATGTACCAGACCCTTGCTGAGAAGGGCATCGAAGGGAAGCAGTCTCAGAAGTGGAGATTTTGAGGAAAGGCTGGTGCTTTCCAAGGCCAACTCAGAGGCTTTTTTTTAATGGTGGAACTTCCACCCACCAAAAATCACCATCAATCAAATCAATTAAAATTGCTGTGAATTTGGGCTAAAATATCACCTTTGTGTATCCCAAATCACCACCATCCATGCAGCTAAAGAATTCCTAAGCCAGGACTCCTCAGGAGGCAGAGCCCTTCTGACAGGAAATCTGGCAGTGCAGTATGATGTGACTTTTCTGATGATAATTACTTCTCCAAGACAAGGAAAAGACAGAGGCAGTGCTTTGGGGCAGTGTTTCATGCTCAGCAAGTTTGTAGAGGGAAGGAATGCAATTCTATAAATCACTTGTACTGTATTTGTTTCTAGACTTGAATGAATTTCACTTTTCCTTTGTGAGTCAGCGTATTAAACGTTAAAGAAAAGGTCTATTTTTCTAAATCTCTTTCACCAATAGAGGTCTGACCTGCAGCCAAGAGATGGATTTATTTATCCACAGAGGATGGAGTGTTTATTTTTAACCTAAGATTGGATATGGCATTGAATAAAAAGAAGTATGACCTTTAAACTATCTAAACCTTAAATACTATGAGCGAATTCCACAAATGAGTAATATGGTGGACAATTCCATCTTTCTTCCCAATAAATCTCTCTCAAAGAAGTTACCCAGAATTAAACTTCCAAATGAAGTAAAAGATCCTTGTGGTCTAATTACAGACTACTTTCAAAATACTTCAGTTTTCTCCCAGTTTGTAATCAGTAGAGAACAATGATGACTGAACTATTCCCAACTATAAATAAAGCACTTTCAAATAAAGTAATTTGGCAACGACCATGGCTATTTATAGCACTAAAAATGTAATTTGAACATTTGAATTTTCTTAATTTGGTAGCAGTTGAGTGGGAAGAAGAATAACTGCACAGTGAATTTTAAATTGAGCTGTATCTACTCACTAGCCAAAAAAGCCTGCAAATGTAAAGGGAACGCTCTTTGTACCTTCAGTTGCTTCCTCCCGTGCTGCTGTACCCCGTACACTTGGCTTCATTTGGCTTCTGTGCTGTGGTTTGTACGCCAGCCACTGTTACCGACTGTACACAACACGATCTGCACTGTAATCTCGGGTCATTGCCACTGGTTGTAACCCAACGCTACAGACTTCTCTGTATATAAAACCGGAACCATGTCCCATTTGCTTCCAATAGCTCCAATAAAGACTTATCTCTGTAAACAGGAATTGTGGCCTAATGATTGGTTGGGGGGGTTGGTTACAGTGAGCAAACTGCCTTCGAGGGGTTTCTGAAGCCTGGGCAGCCAAACCACAGAGGTCCGTTCTGCCTGAGTCAGGTAACAGGCTCAGCAGGAAGGAGAGACAGGCTCCCGAGGGCTGCAGTGTTAGCAGAGATGACCTGGAGCAGCAGACATAAAGCACATTTATGCTGGAACAGGCAGAATGCATTCCTTCGCAGAGGTGACAGTGAATAGAGCATTACAGGATTGCAGCTTGCGAGGGCTGCTGCACACAAGTACCTCTGGGGGTTTGCCTTGGAAGCAGTACCAGAAGAGCCCAGAGAAGGCCATGATGGCCGTGATCAGCCAGGAAGGCAAGTTTCACTTCAGAAAGAAATCTGGATAATTCCTAGTATTTAGCTAACTAGAAAAACCGGATGTTTATTTTCTTGAAAGATAAATTATACATATAAAGAACAAATAAGGTTCTCTCAAAGTTCTCTCCTCTCATTTCACTGTGTTTCTTAAACATTAAATTCCTGTGGTCCCAGTTTGTCCTCTGAGGTCCAAAGCCAATCCAAGGAATTTCCTTGTCTGGAGCCACTGAGGGCAGGAGTTGGGGATACCATGACAATTGTGTGGCTGGTGTTGTTTGCTTGAGGTTGCAACTCATGGTAAGATTTACTGGAATACACACATATGTCCAGTTGCCTGGAGTTACAGAACCCAGCTTTACTCTAGAAGACAAGTCAGTGAACATATAGTCTTAATTTTCTTAGAAGTGTTTTTCTGGTCTTGAAATGCTGAATCTGAGTGCAGAGGTCATTAATCAAATTCAGAGGAGATCAGACTTGAGAAGGGATTAAAAACTGTTACGAGCTGACTATAATGGAGATTGCTCTTAATGAAATGAGATATATGAAATCCCACAGCTTAGAATGTATGATAACTGGACCAAGACTCAGTGTGAGACTTTTGCCCTCAACAGGCCAGTGTGCAGCCAGCCCACTCTGCTGGTGGTCTGCAAACAAGTCAGTTATGCACAAAGAGCTACTCAGGGACAACTGTACCAGACCCAACAAAACCTTGCATCACTTAAAATTCAGAGCTGTATCAAATATTTAGCAAGTAAGATCCACAAAGAACTGAACAGAGTCACTTAAGAAAACATCCTTAACACTTGACTGAAAACGAAGTCAGTCTTACCTGCTGTATTAGCATAAGGCCTGTCTGTGCTCACGCCTGATGTCAGCTCACGGGGTCATTCCGAAAGCTCCCTCGGGATTATCATCTCGGAGGTGCTGAGAAGGCTGACAGCTCTTCAGCAGCAGCCGGGCAACTGCTGCTCAGTGACAGCTCAACGCGAGCTGGGCCCACTCCAGGAGCTGGCGGGCATTCTGTGGCCTCGCAGGCATGGAAGAGGGGCACGTGTGGGAGTGGGACATGGGAGAAGCCACACAGCACTGGGCCTAGACTGATAAAGGAGGTTGGCACATCCTGTGTTCTTCACTGTGAAAATGCCTGGCATCTCCTACTCAGTTTACTCCTGTCCTGCTGTAGCTAACTTTGCCCAGGCAGTTACAGGGCATCTTGCTTGGAAGAACAGGGAAGCTGTGATCTGTGGCCCCTGTCCTCCTCCCACACCCTGCAAACCAACAAATACCCAAGCCCATCTCCTTTTTCTCGGCAACCTGCAGTGCCTCTCACTGTGAATCTGCAGCTGAATGCACACAGTGGAATCTGCAGCAGAAAGCTCCTTCATTTCAGGCCCTCCCCAGCTCTGCTTGACTGCGCCATCCCCTGCTGGCACGGCACTGAAGGGATCCATGCAGAAGGAACCATCTGCTTAACAAGCAAGATGTCCAGTTTATCTTGATGCAATCAGCATCACCTTGGAAAAGTGCATTTGATTACAGAGGAAGCAGGAAAAAAATACTGATTGACTGATGCCCAAGCAACTAACAAGCCAGCCTGTAACTTCCATGTGCAAAGAACTGCTGCATCTATAAACCAGCCCAAAACAGCGCTCCTTTCTGCAAGAAGTGTCACCTCACTTAATTGCTCACGACATACTGCTGACTTTGGTGGTTTGCTGCAGGGTTGAGTTCCAGCAAGTCAGCTAGAAAGAGTTTTTCCCATTTTGCTAAGCTGTAAATTATCCTTCTCTTTTGTGACCCCAATCCTTGGTACAATCAACTAAAAGAAACCGGAGCTGCCACTGCTTTCAGGGTCCTGAATTCATCTTCACTTTGAGCTATACATTCCAGCACATTTTTTTGTAATGCTGTAAAAAGCTTGTGTGTACTCCTGTTACAGTTACAACAAAAGGCCCTTTCTTGCTCCAGGCATGAACATGAGGCAAAATCCTAAAAAGGCCTTTAGATCCCAAAAAAGGGTCACATACCCTGCACAAATAATACTTCCCTCTTCCCCTTTGCTTAGGTGCTGGCACACACCAAAGGTGGGATTTCCTGCCTTCAATAAAGGCAGGCTCAGCTCTCTGCTGGTTCTGATTCACTCAAAAGGTCTTTTTTTTTTTTAATCTGGGTAACTCTGGATGGCAGTAGAAGAAGGAAGGCTAAACCAGGGCAAGATGACAAAATACAGCTCAGTAAATCCAATTATGTTGCCCTGCAAAGCAGTTCCATACAAACTCCTATACTGGCAATACTGCAAGTCTTGAGGTGGCCACAGAACTCCTGCATCCATCACAAAGCAAGCATGTGGACAGGGGTTTGAGGTGCTCCAGTCAGTTATCCTGGGTTTAATGAACTATGTGGTTTTAAGAAAGATGCTGTTACATGTAGAAGACATGTAACTTCTGTCTGTACATTAAACTATTCTCTCTGAGATCAAATGAATGAAAACTTGACCGGAATTTAGAACTTTCCAGTTACAGTAGTTACTGGCCTCCTCACTCTGCCCTAACCATGGGAGTGTGCAGCACCTGTAACTTGTGAAGACATTCAGAGTTCAGGCTACGCCTGTAACGCTGAGGCGGGGGGCACCCAGGAGGCGGTGTTCTAAATTGGGCTCTAGTCTGCTGTTCATGTCTGTAAGCAGCAGCCGTGTCATCCATAATTCACAGCAGTCTGGCACAGGCTCCCACAGCCCCTCTGGCTGTGGGTTTGCCTCGTACCACACAAAAACCACCTCAGGGAGACGCAAAACACCATCCCCTCCCTTCCGTGCTAGACAGGATCTTGTTCCTCAAGTGATTGATTCCCTGTGGTATTATGCAGCAGTCCTGCCATGCCCTGAGTAGGTGGAGAGCTCAGATGTACATTGCTCTGCAAGCAACCAGCCTTCATCATCCTCCCCTTTCCCACCCGTTCTCTGGGTACCAGTATTAATTACCATCAAACCATCTCTAAGGTAGCAGAGCCTTCAGGACACAGAAGGCATTAGATCACCCCCCTGTTTTCCTGGCAGCCAAGACTTGTGCCAAAACCACAGTGGTCTGCTGTGGTACTCTTATAAGAACTGATAAACCCCTTTTGCTTACACCGTGACAGCGGACAGGAGCACAGCACTGTCATCTCAGAGAGTCCTTTACAACCTTTTCTCAGGCACAGCAACTGAGTAAAATCTGAACAGTAGCCTTCTTTTCCCTGCGTGGCATAAACTGACCAGCCAGATCAGAAAAGTGCATCAGGAGTCATTCTAGTGTCCCCTCCCAAATGACATTTCCAAACGTGGCTCCAAGGCCCCCTTTCCCCATCACACCACCAGCTCTGTGCATGAACAGACGCTCCCAGCAGGGAGTTTAAACACACAGCTTGGATGTTTTCATGGCACACACTAACTGTGCTCAGCATGAGGAGGGCTTCTG
The DNA here is from genome assembly GCA_013398955.1 of Callaeas wilsoni. Classification (NCBI taxonomy): domain Eukaryota; kingdom Metazoa; phylum Chordata; class Aves; order Passeriformes; family Callaeidae; genus Callaeas; species Callaeas wilsoni. Next base: position 62,982 of record VWPU01017973.1, read on the forward strand.
CTCAGAGCTGGCAGCCTGCAAGGCTCATCTCTTCTGCACCTTCTGGAGCCTCAGAGCCCAGTGCGGCTGCGATTCCATCTTAAACACCGCAGCACCTTCCTAAAAATGATGACTTTTGTCACACAAGCTGTTGATTAGGATTGACCTCTGCAACTCCATAACTGAACCAGCCTGCTCACAGGCCTGCTCACTGCACCTGCCATAAAACAACCTGCACCTGGACTCCTGATCCCCTCCAGTGACCGCCTTGTCAAAGCCACACACCAAGGGCCCTTAAGGTGAGATCACGAGAGACCAAGTGACGTCATCTTCAGCTGTACTCAAGCCACTAAAGCTGATTAAAAAGTACTTTTGCCCTAACATTTTAACCAACACACAATTTAAGTTTTTTTTATTCTGAAAAACTTCTGTGATAAACTTTATAGCAAAAGTTTGCTACGTCTCCTATCTGAACCATTATTAGTAAGGAGAGGATCAGAATGATTTACCAGTACTTTAAGTCAAGTTCAAGGTGTATTAGAAAGACATCCCATTGATTTACTTCCAAGACATTTCAATTTTACTACACTTCCTCCTAGCAGATCGTTTTTGTAGAAGGACATAATAGAACTTTCTGACGAGATTTGCAGGAGTTGTAGGAGGAACCCATGGATTACTTAACCAGCAGTCAGTGGTGTGATTGGCTTCTCATGCAGCTTCTCCATGGGGAGAACAGCCCACGGCAGCCACTCATCACATGATAGATCAAACAGCTCCACTCTTTTAGCTCTCTCACAGCCTATTTCAAAGGTTTCCACCTCAGGAGGCCTCAGCTCAGACCTGCCTGTGACAGGCTGCCATGAACATCTCTTTCCTGCTGAAAGGCTGCTGCTGCTGCTTGGGAAGAACTCACTGCCTGCCTCAGCCTGAGGGGCCTGGGGGATGTATGCAAGGGGAAAAAAATAGACGAGGCCATTTAAAACCCGTGCAAATTAAGGTGAAAATTTTACACCTTCCCCCAAGGGCCATTAATGCATTACAAGTTCTGTACACGTTTCCCCCAAAGTATCACTCATCTCCAGCAGTTACTGTTTGGATCTAAAGCTCTGCTGTCCTCTGCTTCCCTGGTGCTCTTTTAACACCCACAGACTCTGGCAGAGCTCTGGGAGGATCTGCGTGATTCCCTCAGGAAGCACCGCCCGCCCGAAGGCCGCTGCTCTCCTCCAGCCCAGCAGCTCAGAGGTGTGCCTGCGCTCCCCACCTCCTTCCCGCCCCACAGCCCCTGCTCGGGCCCTGCTCCAAAGCTCCTTCCGCCGGCACCGCGCCTCGGCTTCCCCCGCCCTCACGGCAAGCAAAATGGCGCCGCGAGCGCCTCCAGACCCACGGGCTGCTGCTGCTGCCAATCACCCGCCAGCCTATCAGAGCTCGCCGCGGGCCCCGAGGGCCCCGCCCCCGCGAAAAGCGCGGGAACCGTGAGGGCGCTGAGGAGGTGCCCGGCGGGGTTTGAGAAGCCGGAAGGTCTGGGGTGGTCTTTGAGCCCCTCCTCGGCTAAATCCACCTCAAATAGCCCGGTTCTACTTCAGTTAGCTCGGTTCCACTCATCCTCCATTCAGCAGGAGCTTACACCACCATGAGGAAACACTTAACTTCAATGTTAAACCCAACAAACATGGCTCCCGGGCAGAGCTGTTCTGCTCGCCTCACAGCCCGAGTTTCCTACCGTGCCTGTGGCCAGATTATCCCGAGGGAAAGCTGTCAGTCCCAGATTACACTGTCGTGTTCGTTAGTATGCAGAAAACGCAGCAAAACCAAGCCTGTGTTGCTCAAACACATTAGGACGTGCTGTGGTAAATTCTAGCAAAATCTCTGTATGAAGAGACCTTGATGGTCTTTAGCAATACAGAAGGAAAAATACTGCACAATAAAGTGATGGGGATAGGAGGAAAGATTAAAATAGAAAGCAACCCCCTGAGTGTCCACTGATGGCTCATTTCCAGTATTATTTTTTAAATTTATTTAGGAAAGACTCTCAGTTCAGTCTGTGGGCTCACAGGAGCTTCCCTGATCCACCAGGGCTCCGGGCACGAGGCCGGGTGAGCCGCCCGCCTGCAGTGCTGCCCCCGCGCCCGCCGAGGGCTGGAAAACCTCCCTGGATTAAACTCTTATGTTAGGCACCTCCGAAGTGTCTAAAGTTAGGCTGGATGAATGTGAGCCAAGCTGCTGAACAGATGGAGTGAAATCCTCCTCTTGATAACAGGAACTTTATATCACTGCCACAGATAAGAAGGGCAGCTAAAAAAAGTCAGGGAGGTAGTTATATAAATTTCAAGACAGCTTACCAGCAATGCTTAAAGGTAAAACTTTCCGATAGATCCTCAATATGCACTTCCAGCTGCGGACCCTGAGCTGCCAAGAAGTTCTGCAACACAAATGAGATTGTGACACTCGATCTCCCACACTGAGACCATTGGAACTTAATGATACAGCACAAACACGCAAAACATTTGGAAGTTGGAGCCTGGGGCACAGGAGATTAATCCCAGCATCAGCAGACTGGCACTGAGCTGGAGTTCAGTACTCAAACCCAGCTGAGGCACATGTGAACAGAAAGGTGACGGACTGCCAGAAAATAACCATCTCACTAATGCCCCAAATGCTACCAAACACACTCATTCCTTTTCTCTTACAGGGCTGTGCAATACTCATGCTTGCAGCAGCTCTGACTCAATGTGGTTCTCTACCTTCCTCATTCATAGTTTTGAACATCTGCAAATTCAATTTCCTCATCTTAAAACTGACCCGCTTCCTTGTCTTTCACATGTAATGGTGCTTCAAAAGATGCACATCTCAGCACTGGATCTGTTTTTCTCAATTAGCTGTGGATATTTTAGATGGGGTTGGATGTGAAACACATAGGTAATATTTATTTCCAAGCATCAAAAACCTTCAGGTAGGCATCTAAAATAATCCACGACTGGAAACTGACTATTAAGTGTTTTGGATGAAATGCTGTGAAACAATGAAGCATGTTCTGCATCCATACTAAAAGTGGAGTATATGCTGCATGCAATTTGAAGGTAATATTTACTTAGAGAGTGGAAGAAATCTGAACGATAAAGCAGCTTTTTCTCTTCCTTTAAGTACCTCATTTTTGGAGGAAAGTACACTATTACACTATTTCCTAGTCCCTTTGAGGAAGACAAGTGGATGAAGTGTTCTTGGGTTGCTTCCTCCTGTCCCCTACTTACCTTTAAACTTTCTCAAAAGGTTGCAATTATTGAGGAACTGCAGAGCTGACCTTACCAAGGGATGCACCTCTGGGAAGACAAAGCAGTGGAGACCACACACAACCACATAATGCCATTCTCTTAAAGCAAAATATGGCTGGAAAAGTGACATCACAGCAGCCTCCTAGAGCGGGGCTGCTTTCCGAGTCACCTTTGCTTGTTTTGGTGACAAGAATCCATTTGTCCTCCTGGGTTTCTCTGCAGAACACAGGGCTGGGGAGCGGAGCTGCCCCGTGGCCCAATTAGCGCAGCCCTGCAGTGGCACGGGCTCAGCCACGGCTGCAAAACCCTGCTGAACAGGACATGAACCACACTTGACCCCACAGAATTTGTTACTGATGGTGATAAGCAGAGATAGCCTACCTTTATTTTGCAGATTCAAGCAGAATTTGGAGGGCCATGGAAAAAAAAAATGTTCTAAATTGGACATGTTTGAGAAATACTGAGTCACAAGTTTCAAGCTGCACAAGGTCATTTTTGCAGTTTCTTTTTTCAAAGCAAACCCTAGATTTTATTATATAAAATCAGTGTTGGCAGCACTCAGAACATGCAGTCTTTTTTAGCAAAGCCCTTTGCAGCATGACTATGGTTTTAGTCTTTGAGAAGCCTCCAGATGCTACTGCTTCTACTTTAAGAAGAGAATTAGCTTTATATTGCAAAATATTTAATAATTTCCTGTTCAAATGAAATGAAACAACAAAATAGTTATACAATTTTACTAGTTTATATTTCAATTCATAAAGTATACACACTGCAACTATGCTACCACAATGTCCACGCATCTAATATTGATGGAGTTACAGTATTTTTTTTTTTTGGTATTAAACAATAGAGATAATGTATGCAGTTAAGGAAAAAAGCTTGGACATAGCATGTTCTATCCCGTAGTTACAGAGTACATTAGCTAGCATTAGTACAGTAAACAAGAAAAAGGTAGAAATACAAAATAAACCAAATATCTTTATATACAAACCAGTGCCTCTTATTGTTACCAGCTTATACTCACACTGCACACAAAATTTATCCACTGATGCAATAGATACTTCAGCATAACACAAACCATTATAAATTAAAAAAATTACAAGGTGCAAAACTCCATTCTACAGCTTTCTGGTGAGAACTCAATACAATCCAAGGAATGAGAACTCCAAGCACGTTTAGCACCTATTAGTGCAACTGCATCGAGCGTGAAAAATGACCTACACCACCTCAGAACGCTACCAGGGAAGCGAGTCGGACAGCTAGAGATGCTCGCAGCTACACTCACGCTGTGATTTTTGCCTCATATATATCTCAGTTTATTGTTTCTTTGTCCCATTCATACCTATGTGCAAAACTAAAACCTGGGAGCTCTGTCGGAGCTCCGCAGAAGGCCTGCTACAGCCGGGTAAAAACAAACAAACAAAAACAGAACAGAAACCTGACAAAACCCAGACAGACTCCACTGAATGTCAGACCATCCACATAATTCATATTATCAGCAGTCCTGGTGCTGGGGATTTGAACGCTGTTGATATGTGGATCAAACAATATGACACAAGTGAAACGGAAATTTGCGCACAATTCCGATTATTCTTGTCTAGCACGTCGACAAGTCTCTCAGCCTCCGGTGGCGAATTTGTTTGGCAGCCCATGCCAAAAAAGCCCAGAGTTGCATAGAATTGATTAGTAACAGAAAGAAATGCCAAACACAGAGAGATGGATGCTGCATCTACTAAAACAAAGTGGGGTTGCTCGACAGGAATGCTGAAATCATCCCCATTCATAAAGCAAAACATGTCACCTCCTACTCTCCATTTCCTACCTCTGGGGACTGCTTTCTGGCACTGATGTAGTTCTTGATAAACTTGTATTTTTTTGTTGCATTTTTTCCTTTTTTTTTCCTTTTTTTTTTTAAACTTTGTTAGTGACACTTTTCCTTTCAAATAAAATATTAAAAAAGGTTATAACTGTAAAAAAACCTATCATATGTAAACTTAACAATTAGGGTTTGGTAAGTTCTCGTACCTAGTCTGTGAAAAGCCTCCAGCCAGACGCAGAATGGAGTGTTTCTCTGAAGAGCTTCAATCTAGCTACATCACCTGTTAAATATCAGTAGTATGAACATCCCATGTCTAGCAATAAAACCTCTCTTGTGTTTCCATCCTCTTTATCACTGACCTATTGAAATCCTGACATGCTGTGTTTCTATTATATTTACATTCTGGTCCTCTCATGTCACAGAATTAAACATCTGGCCAAGGAAGGCAACAAAAGGTGTTGTGTTAAGAAGGTGTGTTTGACAGAACTGCTTTTCAACAAGTCTCTTTCCCTTGGACTCCAGTCACTGTTTTTATAGAGCTTATTGTTCTGTTGAACCACGTTTTCTTTGCAGCTTGTACTTCATTCAGGGCCAGACCCAAATGGTGCTCCAAATCCTGCGAAAAGAAGAGTAATTTCATTAATTTGTTATGTATTCACAACACAACGTTATAGGAGTTAGACCTAGAAGGCTCTAGAACATCTACAAACTCTTGGCCACTTCAGAAGTTAAACAAGTCTTACATAAATTAAGAGCAGCACAACACGCTGACAAAGAGAAACAAAAAGCTTTGAAAAGCAAAACAAGACTTGTGTCATTGCCCTTCGTGAAACATTCCGCTTTCTTCAGTACGTCCAAACTCTTTAATTCTCTCCCACCTGAGGAGGAGCTATTCCCACAGGAAGTGGACTTTCTACAAACTAATTTTTACCTTTCTGTGAACAAGCAGCGCTGAGATATCAGTTTTAGGCTCAAAGCACAATGTTGTCATATTTTACAGAAATACTTCAGGTACCTGGAGTGCTTTGCAATCGTGTTTTAAGAAACATGTCTAACATTTGTCAATGTTACTTCTTCATTTAGCACTGATTGTGAGATAAAGACATGCATGATTCAGTACTCTGTCAGAGCTTGGGCCCCTTCCAAGCAGTTGCAGGAGATCAGGCAGCCAGCACTGCACTGCAGACAGGCAGATGTCTGGAAGCTGTTGTGGCTGCTAAATACAGTTCATGCAATTTCAATTATATCGTCTGCATACAGCAAGTTTCAGACGCAGCGTTTGGTTAAATAACCCATGCAGGAAATAGCAGGTTACGGTTTCAACCAACAGGATCTGTTCCAATCCCTCCACAACACACACACACACATTTTTCTAGGAAGGCAGACATGCTGTACAGACTACAAAACAAACCTCCAGAGCATTACCTGTATTTTACATTCCGCCTCCACAAGCTGCAGCTTGGTCTGGGCCAGCTCAAGCTCCATTTCCCTCAGCTGGTTTTTCAGCGTTTCCTTCTCCTCATCCGTGTCCTCGTCTGAACCATCCTTGGCAGTGCTGGCAACCTTCACACGGCCTTCCTTACTGAAGAACTCGCGGCAGTGCTCGCAGTCATCCACCTTTTGCTAAAGTAAACACCTGGCTGTGAGCGACGTGCTGGGGCTGCGATCAAAGCCTGTTCCTGCCTCTGCTCTGGGAGAGCAGCTCAACACCAGAGGAACCACTGATGGGAACTTCTGGGGAGGCACAGGCGAGCAGGGGCTCCTGCCAGCCCCAGACTCAGGGCTTTGGAAACACTGCTGTGTTATTTTGCTACAACAATGGGCTCTGTCCCTCCCCCCTGTTGCTTTAAGGTAAAACAGTCAGAGAATCTCTTCCAGGAAAGAAAGACCCCTCAAAAAAACCCCAGCATCAACATTAGCATGTAACCACTACAGCATAAGAGGGCTCACCTTTTCTCCTAGATCTCCCCCTTATAGTATTCTCTTTTATCCATAGGGCCTCTCAGCCACCATTTTAGTAATGAAATAAATTATGTGTTTGCTGCCATGATTTTGCTAAGAGATTGAAACGTTGTAGACTGTGGATCTATCTGGTCTCTTACCCGTATTTTCTCAATTTCAGCTTTATTTGCCGTTTGTTGCTTCTCCAGTCGCTCACTCAGCTGGGAACAAATCTGACAAGCAAAATTGTGTTACCAGACCATTTATAAATGTAAATTCCCTCCCAAATGAATGCTAAAGCACAAATAAATGCTGCTGCAATATTAACATGGATAGTCTAAGGACTCTTAGAAAGCTAGGAAAACTGGGATGCTGCATTAAGCTGTCTCATTGTACATTTTCCCATTCTCTACATACTCTTCTATCCCCACAGGAAAAGGTGCAGTTCCAACATAAGTTATTAGCAGTTTGGCCTTGCTAAAGGAGCCAGGAAAAGTTAGGAATAGCATGGCCCTTTTGTTGCCTTTGGGAGGAAAGAACAGGCAAGACAGAGTAGTAAAAAAAGCTAATTCATTCCCTGAGACCTGTTGTGGGCCTACTAAAGAGACACATGAATTTGCTCCCTTGATACCTTGTGATCAGGAGCTTGAATGCCAAAGCAAAGCCCTGAAAGGAAGAAGGCATATTTTTAAAAATTTCTTAGGTGCATTTGATTGACAAAGGGAAGGTGAGAGAGAAGCTTTTTTTGGCATGACGTGAACCTTTGATATCCAAGAGCCCATTTGAACAAGGTTTGGCTGTGACTGAGGCTGTGGTGACTGCTGATCTACAAATACTCACATCAGGGGCAAACCGGACTGACTGCTTCAGGATCTTGGCCAAAGAAAATGCAAAACCAGCCACAGGCTTCCCATTTGGAACAGCTAAATTGTCTCCTCAAATGCATGGCACAGATGACATTGATTTCCAGAAATCTCCTAAAATACCTGAGAAAGTCTTGTACTTTATAGCAAACCACATCATCATGATGTTGTACTTACCTGTTTGTAGTCACCAATAATAGAGCTGTTCTTTTTGATCTCTGACTCTGCCTTATCTAGCTCCCTACGACACATTTCCTTCAGCTGTAGGGGGAAAAAAGAAGAAAATAAAAGATTTATATAGTTGTAGTCTGAAAAATACCCTGGTAGTATTTCTTCCTTCCCCTTAACCTCACTGCTCTTGCTCTACCCAGGGACCCAGAGTCCTGCTCAGCTCCACGCAAGCAGGGAAAAGGCAGGCTTTGGTGGCCATCACTGACAGAACAGCGGGCTATTCGAGGGAAGGAAGGATTCAAAAAGTGCTGACAGCTGAAGTCCAGCACTGCCTCTCTGTGCAGCATCTCTGGCACAGGCTGTGACTTTGTGATTTCAAGTTAAAAATTCCCCACCCTATGAAGCACCTGGCAGGAAAATGCCAAATTCTGCTTTGCTGACGTCCTTTACACCACAGAAGAGGGACAAACATGACTTAGAACATTAAGCCCTTCCTACACTTGTCACTTTTTATTTTTATCATTTCTGTACTGTACAGAACAGTGAGAATGACAGAAATGCCCCAACCTGAGCAGATTCTTCCTCCAGGCGCCTCTTTTCTTCTTCTGCATCAATCAGCTTCTGTTTGGTCATTAGCAGCTCCTTATTGAGGGCATCTGCCTTCTCCTCTGCCTGAAACACAGAGTGGAGGCTGAGCAGAGGCTTCCCTGCTGTGCCTCCACCAGGACAGAGCCAAGAGTGCAGCCATTCCAGTCTTCTAAGGTTTGGTTCATTGTTATTAAAAACAATAAAACTTTATTCTGAAAATTATTATTCTAAAACTTCCCATCTGCAATAGCAAAGCAGCAACACATCAAAATTAAAGACATGTACCACCATACTCCAGCCCTCCAAAATGCCTCCTTGAATTCGGTGATTAATTTTAGCAAAACTGGAGTAGGGATAGCTCCAAAGAAATCCAATACCAGAAATAAGTTTCATTTTCTCGTTCAGTCTGGAAGTTGACCAATACATTCTGAAGACAACCAAAGGCACGGAACAGCTCTCAATGTCCAAGATCAATAAAAGACTATAACCAGCTCAGACCTAGGTTTAATTTGCAAACATTCAACCTTGCAGTGAAAACAGAATTCATGAAAAATGCCTCTAGAACATTTAAAAAGCCCCCAGAACTCTATGACACTTCCCAATGGACGTGACAGCATCCCAGAAAATACTGCATGAAAAATCTGAGCTGCCAAAGCAAACATAAGAATCAGGCCCCTCTCTCCTTCCTCCTTAAGGGAAAGAAATGTCCCACCAGAAACCAACAATCCCTTTTTATTGCAGTTTTTTAAGTATAAAAATATATTGCTGAAAAATTTCAAGCTCTTTATAAACCACTAAAAACTCTGCAAAGTTAAGACATCTTTTCCTGTCTCATACACACAACACAGCACTTCCCAATAGGTGTATGGATTCTACATAAAAATAGATCAATAACTCAACAGATATATAAAATCTTCAGAAAGTAGCTGTACCAATTCCCTTCAAAGGAAGAAAATCAAAAAGTGAATTTTAGTCCCTTAAAGTCCTGCTGATCCTTTAAAACAGACAGCAAGGGCAAAGAGAACATCTTTTCATTATAGATGGGGTTTAAGCTGTTTTAAAGTTAAAGAGCACTGGGATGTGGGAGCCCAACAACAGGAGAAAAATGAAGCCTATTTTCTGGTCTAGTGAAAGCATATTAAGGAAATTCTTGTATTTCCAAATGCTTTGTTTTGATCTTTTAGGTTGCAGATTTCAGACATGCCATGCAGCATTAGAAAAGGTGTGTTAAACAATGTCCTTTGGTACTTTCTTTTCAGGACCTCAGGCTGGCAGAATGAAACTTACCACTTCAGGATCCAATTAGAAGAATTAATCGTGTCCTAAAGTAGGATCAAACCTACCTATCTCCTCCCAGGGGATAACCCAAATGCTGCCAACATCATTTACCATCTTTGAATACAAGATTATTATATATCAAATAAAACATATCAATTTTGCTAAATTTTGTTCCTCTCCCAGCTCTCCATTTAAAAAAAACAATGTAAAAATATAACTGTGTCTCATACAGGCTCAAGTGGCCACAAACAACAGTTAAAAACTGATAGAAAAAGCTTCTTCAGGACAATTTTTGCTGGAGTCCACTCCCTGAGTGCCACTGCTTGGCTATCATCAGTGTGAAGCTTCTGGAAGCTTCACTAATGAAGGGAAAAAGCCCAGGTAAGACGAGGTGAAGATACCAATGCATGGTGAAAACCTGCTTCTAGAACACCTACGATTCACATTTTAACACCTAAGAACAGGAGGTGTAATAAACCCAAAAGTCATAAACCAAAGCTCATTAAGAGCAACATTCACTCATCGGCATCAACATTTACTATGAATAGTCTTCCAACAGCGAGTTTCCAGGAGACCGTGGGAAACCTTAAATTGTCTGAGGCAGATCCAGTGAAACATTTTAAAGCCTGTCAGCTCCTGCACTGTACAACTTTCAGAAGTCATTTTCCTCTGAGATTTCAGAAATGCACTTATCTTGGTACAGAACAAGAATGGCAAAACATGAGCACTTGAACTCTTCCCCTCATCTCCCCAAGCAGATAGACTAAATGTGTTGTAGCCTCCCCTGTGCTAAAAATGCCAGTACCTTTCTGTCTCTGCATGTCCTGGAAAAAAAGAAAAAGCATATCCTAATAAAATCTCCCACACTTGAAAATGTAAAGAAGGGAGTGGGACAGCAAGCTGAAAAACACTCCTGTAACACAAAGCAAACCTGAAGTTTCCTCCTGAGAGCTCTACTGATCTGGAAACAGGCCAGGATGAGGAGTTCACACAGGCAGATTCCAACAAGCCAAATGGAAACCACAACAACATTTTCAGAGTTGCCTGAGGTACCTGAGAACCTGATCCATGCAGAGCCAGACAGACTCAGACTTTCAAGTTTATCAGGAACTTTGCAAAGCCTGTCTGCTATGAAATTGTATTCATAAAAATCCCAGGAAAGCAGAAGCCAGCATCCATGTTATGATCTCTGTGATGGTACAAAGACTTGACACGGCTCCTGCTAGACTTCCTTAGAGAAAAGAAAGCAACTACTCAAGTACAGGCTGTCCTTTGCCTCCAGTTACTCTGAATGCTTTTCAGAGTAATGAGTATTTCAGTCAGCACTCCTGTTTCCCATGGACCTGTCACAGGCCTACACACTGTCAGCGTGCAATACGGATGTGGAGGAAGGAATCCTGTCCCACATGAGAAAGGTACTCCGTGTATCTCCTCTCCAGTGAGAGGAGGAACAAGGAATTAGCCCCTGTCTGCCCTAGACAGCCTGAGGACACGTCTTACATTGTCCAAGTCCTTCCTCAGTGCAATCTTGCTGGTGACCAGCTCGTGGGCGAGGTCGTCGTTCTCCTGCTCCAGTCTCATGTTGGCTTCCTGCAGGCGCCGGTTCTCGCGCTGCGGGGACACAAAGGGGCCGTCAGGGACAGGGGCTGCCCGGGGAGCGTCGGACACACGCAAATGCCCACCCTGCATCTCCAGCGTGCAAAGACAACTCTACCTGCAGGAAATTCCCCGGACAAAACTATAGCCACGGTGTAAATGTAAAATAAATACAGGATTAGCCTTGAGAAGACGCCAGGTATAAATAACCTTGTTCAGCCATTACTTGTTGAGCTACAGAAATGTTTCTGAAGCCTGTAATAGTAGGGGTATCATTCTGCCATCGATACCCTGTCAGGAGTTTCCTACAAGTACTGCTTTTCTTGGCTCAAAATTGAATTTGCATGCTGGAAACAGGTAAGAGAGGAGAATCCTGGGAAAAATACTCTATTTTCTCTCTCCTGTTACAACTCCCAGCACAGAGATGGACACTAAAGAAAGTTGACATAAAACTTTCCTGATTAAAATACATGAATTTATTGTATATATCTGTGTGTGTTACTGTGGCATGTGTATGCATACATAACTTTACACGTGCAATTTATCCCTGTATTACATTTATTTGATAAATAAACTATTTATAAAATTATATGCTTACTGCAATGCACATCATTTGAAATTCGGAAGAGGAGTAAAAGTGGGATTATAATCATGGGAGGCAGAGTTAGAATCTCCAGGCATTTCCTTTCTGTTCATGGCTTGTGGTGCAATCAGCACGTTAAACAGGCTCTACTGAAACAGTTCTGTAAGCCCAAATAAAAATTCATACTATTCCTTTTCTTGCACAGCTGGGCTCACAACAACCCCATCCTGATTAATGCTGCCAATACAGAGATATTCCCTTCACGTTCTCTGTTGCATCCAAATTGGTCAGAAAACAAAATCAGCTCAAAAAAAAGAGCCAAAGTAGCAACTTCCTGTTAAATCAGACCGAAGGTATAGCATTACCTCAAATCTTTCTATAGGATCCTCCTGTTGAGCCTGCTGCTCTCTCATGGTATGATATTCCTTTTCGTATTTCTTCAGCTTCTTCTGGCTAATCTAAATTAAAGCAGCCCATTAGTTCCTGCCCAGAACACTGATAAAAGAACACAACACACACAGGGTTATGGAACAAGCTCCAGGCAGCTCCTGCCTTCTGCAGAGCACAGCTCATGGCTTCGCCCAGTTCCGAGTGTCAAACCCCAGGCGTGGTCCAAAACTCGGTTCCACTCAATACAATGACAGCAGCCTCTTCCTCTTATCCTTCTGTGGAACACAGGGAAGGTTTCAAAAGGCACCCAGAGCATCCTCCCTTGGTGCTGCACAGCTCCCTGGTGCTCCACACACTGCAGAGCTTCAGCAGAGCAGAACCCCACGAGACGTGGTTTCATTTTTGGACTGGCCTGATGCTGAGCCTTCTTCAGCTGCTTTTTCAGCTGTAACATTTATCACCACACAGAAGTATTTGGTTTACTTTACATGAGACTGTAAATGCTGAAAGGGCAAGTGCAGGCTCAGCTGACATTTCTGCCAGTGTCACTCAAGCCCAGCAGAAAGCGGCACCGCGCCCGAGCTGCCGAGGCGTCCGGGCAAGCAGCAGCACCTCAGAGGCACAAGTGCTCTGTCCTTGGCTCCCACACACAGCCAGCAAAGCCACTCTCACGGGCCCCCAGGTTCCCCTGTGGAGAGAAGGGACAGAAAGGTGATGCTGAATTCAGTATTTTGTGCCCAGAGCCCAGGTCCTGCAGGGACAGGGAACACAAGGGAAGCTGTAACAGATCCTGACCAGCATTTTCCTGGTGTCACCTGTGCCAGAGCTTACAGTGGTTTAGCAACACAGACCACGCCAAGATCGCTGTGACCATTTCACATGCAAGACATTATGCATCTAAATGAAATCTCTAGCGTTAGAAGTTGCACCTAAACATTCATTATTATCTCAGCAAACCAAATAATTTTAAAAGCTATGGCTAAGATTTCCTCTTTAAAAACCCTTTTCGGAGAAACAGGTTGAGTTTTACGTGCATAAATGACAGGCAGAACAGAAAACGTGTTTGGTTTCCCTGAAGTCTGGCTTTCTCACTAACAGCCTCCCTCGGAAGCAGCTGCAGAAAGCTGGTGGCCAAGCTCCCTCTAGTGAGAGCTGGCCAGAAACACCTCTCTGCACTCGGGGGAGCACTTCCTTGGAGATGCCAGCCATCACCTGCAGTCGGTCCAACCACACCACAACTGCAGGAGTTATTCCTGCACCCCAGACACCCACCCAGAGAATTAACCCTTCACTGACAATGGAGCCAGTAACTTGAGGAGATTATTTCACTGCTCTGCCCCTGCTCAAACACTGCCCAAATTTTGGGGTTTCACACCCCAAATCTCCCGCTATGTAAAGTAAGATCCTGACAGGTGAGGCATCCACCATGCCAGAGGAAAGGAAGGCAGGCACACCGCTGTACTTTCATCTTCAACTTTTCAAGTGCATTAAGCCAGTTTTGCCCTTTTTTAGGTGATCTTGAGCAGATTTGCCACTGTCCCAAATTCTGGGCATGGGAGGCCTGGGCAAGCCAGCAGGGATTCTGGGTTTGCAGAAATGAACACTGATGTCCCACCACACTTTTTGAGTGGGCAGCAGCAGCTCTGCTAACATCTGCTGCCCAGAGAGGTTCTGAACTCCCCATCCCTGGAAGTGCCAGGGCCAGGTTGGATGGGGTTTGGAGCACCCTGGGATAGTGGAAGGTGTCCCTGCCCATGGCAGGGGTGGAATGAGATGGGCTTTAAGGTCCCTTTGAACCCAAACCATTCTGTGACTCTATGACTTGATGGCAACACCAAGGAGTGACTTTAAGCACCTGGTGTAGTCTCCAGCTGATGACTTCCTGACCTCATTTCCAGCAGAATGCTGTTCTAATCACAATGCCTTAGCCAGGCTACTTCTCCCTTCCTATAAATAATTTATTTTGACATCAGGCCCTTTTCTGCTCAAAGAAACACTTCCAAATACAGAGCTGGAGATTACTACTGACAGCAAAGGACTTGTATTTTAGGTCAAGGAAAGCAATTACATGCAGCACTCCCATCGAGGAGGTGATACAGAAGTGTTCCGTGCCCAGCCCAGCAGTGCTTCCTCCACAATCTCCCCTTTAATGCCCCCAAAGCACCCAGCACTCCAGGACACCACGGGCAGCCTGGCCATGTCCACCCAGAGACTGCTTGTGCCACTCCACACAGCACTGGGAACAGAGGGAATTTTGGCAGAGTGGGAAGAGGAACAAGTTGTTATTTGGAAACATAAAAGGCAAATGCACTCATTAGGATGATGTGAACCAGATGCATGTGAACATTTATCTGTGGCTAATGCTAAATGATTAGAGAGAGAAAATTGCTTTATTCTTGATTATTCTGTAATTTCTACACTAGTTTCACACAAAATATGCTTGAACTCTGTGCAGAATACTGGTATCCACTCTGCTACTACACCAGGATCACAAAATGCCTGGAGTGTGAACACACCAGGGAAGTTGTGTACTTCCACACCAACACTACAAAGGATTCCTCCAGGGAATTTAAGGAGAAAGGGCACTTTGAACCACGTCAGTGTATTTGACTCAGAATTAATCTCCATGATCATAGCCAATTAACCTGCATTTGCCTGTGGACAAGGGGTGGCTGGTTGCAGCTGGAGGCAGGAGCTGCTCCCAGGCTGCAGCTGCAGCAGCCCCTCCCAGCTCACCTTCATGTTGCAGGCCAGCTCCATCAGCTTCTTGGCGTTCTCCTCGGAGCGGTACCGCTTGGGCAGCTGCACGCGGAAGAACTTTAAAGCCCCTTCAAAATCAGTCAGCAACAAATCATCCTTGGTAGTCTGGAGACAAGGAAAGAAACACCAGGAAAAGCCAATTTTTTACAGTTACTGAATCCCAGAGACAATAAAGCAACAATGACTTTGGAAAGCTGCAGTAACATTACTGCTTCTTAACCTTCTACAAAGAGTGTTTCTATTTCTGCAACCTTCTCTTCCACCCCCCCAAAAAAAGCACTGTGCTGCACAGGACATGCCAGATTACAGCACGTGTACCACAGGCAGTTGTTAGCTTCTCAAAAAAATCAACATATTTTTGTAACAGGCATCTTAATTTCTATATGGTGCAAGAAGATGCATAAACCACAGCGTAACGTTGTATACTCACTTTTAACAATCCCAGTGCAACATTGAAGATAACACTTATTCCCTGGAAAGAAAAATTAATGACAAAATAAATTAATTTCTCAGTCTTTATAAGCTTGGATATGAGTTTATTTGGTGGGTTTTGTTGTTTGTCTAGTTTCTGGGAAATGGAGAACCAGGATACATGTGTAACCAGGTGCTAAATAAATCAAAGGCACAAAGAATAACTTTGCAAACAAGTGGCAAAATATCTTTACTGGTGAGTCATTATAGAGAGCAAAACAACCAACACTGGTTTTACTGCCTCCTTAGCAGTCTGAAATTCTGAAATGATGTTGTGCACTTTATTTTATTTCTTAATGAGTAGTTGGTCAGCTCAAGATAATTTAATTTTCATACAGCAACTTCTAAGAACACTGATTCAAATGCAGTAATATATACACCAATATATTAAATTCTGATCTCCACAAACTGGGATAATTCATGCAATGAAAAAGAAAGTGACTCACTTTAGGACAGAGTCCCACAGCATCTATTTTGCCTCTACTCCTTAGAAGTGTTCTATTCATATTGCCCAATTAAACACAAACAGTTTTCCAGTCAGGAGTAGCTCACACCTTCTTCAGGGGTCCCACTCATAATCATGACACATTGCTCATCTTATTTCAAGATCCTGCCTTTCTTCTTCCCACCAAGTTATTCTTTCACTACTACTTTAAAATGATGAAAAATCCCTTAAAACTGCCCTGTGAGCACATTTCCTATTTATGAATTGAAAATGTGTTTCTAAACAAACAGAAGTGATTTTCTCCATACCATCTGCTGCTTTCTATTCCACTGGCATATGGACAAAGCGAGCAGCAGACACAGGGAAAGGGCAAAAAAACTGACCAGGAGGTTTGTGAATGCTGAAACCCTGCAGTAAAGGAATGGCAGGAAATCAGCCACTTCACAGGAACAAGTGCAGATCCAAGAAGAATGGATGCACAAAGTTACCCAGCAAATCATTAAATAACTCAAGGATGCTTCAGTACAAAATGGGATTTGTTCACTGACGGTAATAAGTGCTGACTGTAATTACACTGCTTACCCACATACCACCACACACAGATTACAGACAACATCTCAATATAAAGAATTTCACCCTCTAAACGTATGCTGTGAAATATAGAGAGACTTCAAGCTTTCCAGGAGAAAGAACTCTCAGCTTGTTAGATTACCAGCATGAGAGTTTGCTGGGCCATTTTATACACAATAGCTTCTATGCAATAACATGATAGAAAAAAAAAGTTCCCATTGTGTATAATGTGATTTAAGAACAGAGGAACCCACGTATTTGTAAATCAGCTCTCATCACACTGTAGAGAGTCTTCTCACACAGATTCACCAGTGCCACAGGAAACAGGAGATTATAATCTTTTATATAGCTATTGATTCCTAATTTTTTCTTTAAAATACTGAGAATCTTTTTCATTGCAGAAATGTAACACTACTACATAAAAATATCACATGCCTTGCTCTGAGAGAACGGATAGTAACAAGGACATGAACCAAGATAGTGACAAACTGTCAAAAGCTGGGAGCTGTGCAAGTCTCCAGTT
Organism: Callaeas wilsoni; assembly: GCA_013398955.1. Taxonomy (NCBI): domain Eukaryota; kingdom Metazoa; phylum Chordata; class Aves; order Passeriformes; family Callaeidae; genus Callaeas; species Callaeas wilsoni. Next base: position 80,228 of record VWPU01017973.1, read on the forward strand.
ATAACACATACCTCACATAGGAGTAAGTCAATAATATGGAAGACCATGTAGAGAGGGAATTTTGCAGTGAAGAGGGTCAGGAACCACTGGGAAGCATACATGTGTGCTTCAAGGCTGATGTCCAGAAAGTGGTTATACAGATCAGGAATGTATTCCTAAGAGTAAAACACACAGAAGCACTGAAAGTTAATTTAGGCTATTTTGGAACTGTAGCTGAACCCCCAAACTACAGAAGGAAGTTGGGTAGAGTGACCATCAGTGCAGGGTCCAGCATCCACCAGGCCTGACAGGAACGGGCCTGGGGGCCTCCTAAGGATGCCAAAAGCTTGTCCAGGGGTGGATGCCAGCAGGACCCCGGAATTTGCCTCAGCAGGGCCCAGCAGTGGCTGTGCTGACAGCAGAGCCACAGCAGAGCTGCTCCAGCTGTCAGGCACATCTGCCTGCCCAGCCCCTGCCAGCAGCACGCTGCTCAGAGAGCTCTGCCAGAACACCTGGGACGGTCCTCGCTCTGCAGCCCTGCTCAGGGGTTACAAACACCACCCACCCCAGGAGAAAAGCCAGAGCTGAGCTGCGGCCTGGGCTCCGTCACCCTCCCCGTGTGAGCCCACACCTGCATGAGGCGCTCCAGCTGATAGAACTTGCAGTGCAAATCTTCAAAGTTCTGTTTGAAAAGTTCCCTGAGTCCATAATCAAACATGATTTTGACCAGAACACTGAAAGCTTGCTCCTCAGGCATCTGTGAGACAGGAAAGTGGATTTAGCACCGAGCATTAAAACCTTTCACATCAGCTCAAGCTGCCTGTACCTCCGTTCTCTCTCTGACTGAAAGGCTGAACTGCCACTACTTTTTAATCCAGTTTAAATGTAAACAGGAGTATTATCACACAAAATGAGGTTTAGTGTTGCAAATGGCATTTCAGTGCAATAAACCACCTCTCAATCACTCAACTAAAAATACATCTCCAGACATCAAGACCAAAGCAGCTTCCTGGTGTCTTTGTTCCAGAACCCATCAGAATCGGAATCTTACAGATTTTGACCAGCCCAACCCTTTGTCACCCATGTAAAATAAGGCAGAAGCAGTATTACTAGAGGATGTTAAACAGGATCTTTCCCTTATTCTTAATGATATATTTCCCTTTTCCAATGACATTATTACATTTGATGATTATTTATTAGATGACATGAATAAGAGTGACCAGTAACTGCTAACAGAAGTTCCACACCTCACAACTCAGCACTGGTTTGGGAAGGTTCAATGTCCCTTTTCTGCCAAAAACTGAAGGAACACTCAAAGCTCATCAGTGTTTTGACATTTTTTCCTGCCCTTAAAATCTAGTTTTAATATTTCTGTAGAAAAGTCTGACTTCAGGTCAATTGCTGGTTTCTATAAAGGACAGAACATCTCATCTCAAGTATTCTATTATTAATCTGCAGATGGAGTTTATTAAAACAGAAAACTTTGCTGAAACATTCCAAACTGGTAGTGAAGGACTCGCAGGAACTTAATTTCCTTTTCTGCAACATTTGGTTTTATTATTTATTTTCCCTAGCAGCCACACTCCAAAGGCTGACTTCAAAGAGAATCAAATAAAAAGAAACTTATTTGAAATTTAGCTTTTCTTTAAATGCATACATTATTCCCAGAAACCACAAGTATTGTTGACGACAGAACTCTGGAGTAACACATGGCTCAGTCTTGAGAGTGAATCTCTCTAAGGCAAGGGACACATAACAATGAAAATCTAGAAGAAAGCACATCTGTTTCAGTAGAAGTGTTCAGTTCTCATAGCAGGAAGTGTTGCCCTTCTCTATCTGATTCAGTGAGGAAATAAAGAATTAATTGCTCATCTAGGAAATATTTCAGATTACAGTTACAAAGAACTAAAAGGTTGTTATCATTAATCACTTGGCTTTTGTTTCACAAGAATGGAGTTTACAATCTCTTCTGTATCCTCCCCTGACTTTACAACAGGATGGAAAATCCTCCCCTGAAGGCCAGACTTCCTCTTCCACCAAAAACTGTGGAGAACTCTTCATGCTCAGCCCTCTACGGCAGCAACAGCTGGGGAAAAGAAACCTCAAAGCACTTCTGGGCTCAGGAACTCTGCAGTTCCAACTACCCTTGCAAGAGAAACACTGACAAAAAGCAGATGTTACTTTAAAACAGAACAGTCTATAAATATATAAATACAGATTTCTAATGCTCTTGTATTTCCCAAGCGTGAGTGGATCGAAAACTTTTGCTCCTGACAACCATAAATCTCTCTCTAGCTTCTGAACACACCAGCAATTAAAGGATATTACACTGATGAGATCACTTCTATCAACAGCAATTAAGTTTAAAAAAGCATAATACAGTTTCTTTTAAAAATATGAAGGTATTATTGTATCCTTCCCTAACCTCTCAAACCAAGAAGCACAAAGACCTACAAGACAACAGCCCACAGGCAGCACAGCCTGCATGAGACCTCATGAACTGACATCCCTTCAATGTCCTAAATACTCCTCTGTGTATACAGGACACGGCAAACACCATCTGTATTTCTGACTGATTCCAATAGAAACATCTTCTAAAAAGCTTAAATCTGACCTTGAAACCCTGTAACAAAAACATTTACAGTGTTGTCTTATACACAAATTCCATGCCTACTACTGCTCCTGAGTGCAAGCCTGAATGGAAGGGGTCCTGGAACAGGAACACAGGGGCACGAATGCGAGGCCTTACAAACACCACAGCAAGTTCCAAACAGTGTACTCTTCCCTGTCTAAAATCACTTTATTACTGACCAACATAGAAGTGGATGTGTGCCCTGCAGCCCTGTCAGTTGAGAAGTCTGCTCTAGACAAGTGGAGCAGTCTAAAAGGAGCGAGGGTAAAGGCACCACTTACATGTAACAGCAGCACAGCAGCGAGGAACGACTGGCCTTGGCAGTAGCCAATCTCTTCATCATACACAGAGTAGGCCTAAAAGAAGAATCAAGCCTTTACTTGCACCTGTCTCAAGCTACAAACACAAATGAAACAGAACACTGCATTGAACACAGCTCCATACAATTCCCATGGATGGAGGGCAGCCGCTGCCATTCTAACAAAGGGAAAACCTGTACGAGAACCAAACTGGGATACACAGAGGCAGCGGCTGGTTCAGTGATGCACCAAGGTTGGTGCAGCCTATTAAACCACTTATCTGAGTGCTTTTATCTCTAAACAGGTGCCACAGGGATGTTAGGAAGAGGGAGAAACACTAGGAATTCAAAAGAAAGTGCTGGAAGCTTAAACCATTCCAGCTGAGACACCTGAATACACTGAGCTGTCCATTTTTGCTTATTTCTTCCTTTTAATAATCAGCTTCCGTGCATGCCTATGGCTTCATAACCTCCATGGAGGTACATAGTCATCTCCAGTTACATAATTTGTCCAGCTTGATCCAGGCTGACAGGTCAGGAATGATGTGAAGTCTTTGCACCAAACAGTTCAGTGCAGAGGAATCCAGAAGGGCTTTAGGTCTCCTGTGTGAATAACCAGAAGCAGCCCAACAGCTACGATGGAGAACAGCCAGAGCCTGGTGCCAGAGGCTGTCCCCACGACAGATAATGGTAACACATCCCCCTTCTTCTCAGCCAGCAGTCACACTGCTGATGATGTTGAATGCAAGTTACCAAAACCAGCCCAGAAGAATTTAAAGAATACCTTGCATATTTTGTACAGGGAGTCCTGGCCATCACCCCCAGTATCTTTAAAATAATCATGAGCAGGGAACGTTCGATTGATGTCTCGGGTGATGGCACTGTCTTGTGGAGACTCCTATCAGAAAGAGAAAATAACGTGCAAATTAAAACACATCAAAAGAATATAAATTACAAGATTCTAGGATTGAGACTTGGGAGATTAGCACTGGGTTCTGTGCACTGTTCTAAATTTAACCAAACCCAGTGCACCCCAGGAGAGCTGGCAGCTGCAGACCACAGATCTGGGCACCTCGGCACATCTGGGGAGGGCAGAGAATGGCAGAAGGAGCACACACTCACACTCACACACACACACTCTCACACACACACACTCACTCACACACTCACACACACACTCACACTCACACACACTCACACCCACACACACACTCACACACACACTCACACCCACACCCACACACACACACACTCACTCTCACAGCCCACTTGTGTTGCAGGCCAGGGCAGTGCAGACGCGGCCGTCCCTCAGACACTCCTGAATGCCAGCGCTGCCCAGGCACCCTCCTGGTACCTCACAGCTGCAGGAGTCACAGTCAGCTGTAAGCAGCAGCTGTCCAAAATGCTGTCCCTGAGGCTCAGCTTGAGGAACCACTCCTCATCCCCTCCTCAGAAGCTGGCTAGAGAAAATAGATGAGTATGAGCCCTAGGGAGTGCCATTCAGGCAAACATGAGGGAATGCAGGGACAGGTCCCATATGGGCTGGGACTTCAGCATGAGGGAGATGGAGCTTTGTTCTCTACATCACTCTGACACCATCAGTTTCAGATGCCTTCGACATTTGGAAAGCCAAACAGTAGAAAAAAAGGGCTTTAATCTATCCAAATAACCCAAGCTTCTGTTAGGCAAATGGAAAAAGGTTAGAAGTAAAAGATGGTAAAAAAGTACACAATGTAATCTGGGTAAGGAACATTCAATGCAGCTTGTAGTTCTTTTTCTTCACAAAATAATTTTTCAAACAACAACAACAACAAAATTACCACAGTGTGCTTCATTTTCTCTTCTGATTTTAATCCAAGGTTAATGGTCCTCTCTGGGGCTTAACACAGACATTTCATTAGGAAAGCATTATGCTGCTATTAGACTCAAGACCAGATTGTTTTGGAAATTATATCAAAAGTACTGTTCAGCATTCCAATTTGATAATAATTAACACGGTAAAGAGGTCTGTCTCATTATAAGGAAATCAGAAACAAACAAAATCCACTGCTCAATAAATTTCATATAAATAAATACCGTTTAAGTCAAATATAATAATGCTAATGGCTGGCTGTCAACTTTGGCTGGTTTTGCAAGCAGGAAAAGACAAGGCTCAGAAACAATTCTGAAAACTTTAAACATGTTAACAATACAGACTTAGTGATAACTTCTAGTTTCTTACAAGTCTGCAAGACTGAATTCCAGTGAAGTTCTCCCAGGAGCACAGGTTCTGGCCACTGCCAGCAGCATCTGTGGTACCACATAAGTGCTTTTCCTGAGAGTCACCTGTGTTCTGCTGCAATGGCAAAATAATCCCAAATCCACTTGCCTTTTAATCTACTTATTTAACAGCAAAGCATCTGGCTGGAAACTCTTAAGAGAGGATTCTCAAACAAATCACTCATTATGGCTAAAGAGAACTAATTAGTGGCCTCTCTGGCTTTGCGTGACTCGCTCAGCTCTTGACTCCTGTGTCTCAGTACAATTCCTCAAGCAATCCAATGTCAGTTCCTGCAGCTGAAACACAGCTTGGGGAGAGAAAAATCAACGGAAATGATAAGGTTTAAAAAATGTTTTTCAAACCATGGCTTTGAAATCTCCCCATTAGTACAAACTGCTGCAATCCAAGCATTGTGTAACCTTTTCTTTACTCCTATTTTTATACCTTGCTGTGAGAATTGGCTCAATGGGCAATTTCTCATGCTTTCAGGGAACTGGGAACTGAAGGAAACCCTTCTGAACCCACACCCTTCACAAACTGGGATTGAAAAATAGAAAGCTAAGAATGACAGGAAGAAAAAGAAAGTAATAAAGAAAACAGAGTGGAAACCAGCCATGAGAACTGAGGCAAGTGTAGTAAAGATTAAAATTCTCATAACAGTTTGCTGCTCTGAAGGAAAGCAGGAAAATGTAGCTGCTCAGACTCAGAATATGCCCTTCCTCCCCCTCTTTTATGCACTTTAAAATATTAGGGGAGTTCTATCGAAACCTTCCTCTCCAGTTGATTTAAACAGAAACTACGTGAGTAATTATGGAAATCAGGATGCAGTCCAGCTGGGAAAAGCCCATTTATTCTGTCAGGCTGCATATAAAAGCATATTGGTTCCCACCTCCTAAACCTGACACATTTAAAAGACATTTTCCATGTATTTTCACGATCTTCCAGGGAGCATCCTAGGATCTGCAAACCATGTCATGCAGTTAGAGCCTTGATCAACATATTCAGACCGAGACTGTTACTTCAGAAGCTTTTTCTGTAGCTTAAGGCACAATTAAAGACATGGAAGAGCTGGAGTTCCCTCTTCCTGGGGCTGATCTACTTGCAGTTTTCAGCAGCTCAGGTTTATTCCTCCTAATCCCCTACATAAACCCAAGAGGATGAAACAGCAGCAGCAAAGAATTGCTAAAGGACAAGATTTGTGATGAAAAAAAAGGAAATAAGAAATCTCCAGAGAAGAGAGGAAGCTGCCTGCTGGAAATGGCTCAGCACCCAAAGATCAGCTCTTGTTGCACCAAGGTCCTGGAGAAAATCCCCTGGGGGTATAAAACAAACCCTGACCTGGACACGGGCTGGCTTCAGAACCACCACAAAAATGCAGAAATGGTGAGGGGACCAAACTTTAGGCTCCCCCTGCCCCAGCCCCCAGAATGATTCCAAATGTGGAATTTTGCTCACTGGGTGAGTTCTCTGACACACCCACCACCACCCCAAACTGTGCCTGACTCTCACTCTCGCCACAAAGGATCCATTTCCACACGCCAGTTATTCCTGAGGAAGGTCCCACTGACTGCAGGAATTCTGCCACACGGTCAGAGATTACTGTGGGAAGGGTCTGGAGTCCCAGTCCACCAGTGGAATTTTCCTTGCTTTGCCAGGGTGGGATCAGCACGTGGTGTGTTGCTGCAAGGCATGGACAAGCCACCCTGGAGTGCACCAAGCCAGGAACAGATTCCAGCAGATCCAACACGCAGAGAGAGCCAAAATTCTCTGCAGCTTTCATGGGCAGCAGCAAGGGTAATATTACACGATGAGGATAAGTTATTTTGAGCAGATCTGTACATTTTAAGTACATTCAAAAACATTAAACGGTCTTTTGACAGATATTTTCAGTGTTAGCAGGATCCTGTGCCACCAGGTCTATTTTGCAGGCTGATGGCATTCCCATCATTACTTTTATTAAGCAATATTTACATTCATTTTTACACAGAATGCACTTCCTGCATTTGTCTTTGCCCAAACCACTGGAGAAGGTTTTGGTAGGAGGAATTACACCTGTTACTGAGACCTCAAGGAAGTGACACAAACCACACTTTCAGAGTAATGTACTTGTTAACTTCCCACAAGGAAGGCTGGCTGCAGAATGTGTTACCTGGAGTCAGCACTTACCCAGAACACTCACAGATAGAGTATTTGTGGAAAAAACCTGAATAATTTAGACAAATTTGGACTGCTTAGACACTGCAATTGGATACAATAGTGCATTGATACAGCATAGTTTCAGGCCAAATATGGCAATATAGTGCAATTCTAAAAATAAAAGTGAATCCCTTGTGATATCCAGCCCTTTCGCTCTGTTCGTTTCCTTTTAGGGCTCAAGTTTCCCACAGGAAAATCGAAGCGAGGAGTTTGCCTACAGTGCCCTGCAGCATGTATGGATAAAGCATAAACACCCACCAGCTGGAGGGTTCTGTCCTGCACTTACTACAAGACCATTTAGAGCAATCACGATATGGGAAAAAGCCCCACCCAGTGCCAAGGAACACACCTTCAGCAGCAGTTACAGAAAAGTCATCCGAGACAAGCCGTGAAAACATGTGACGTATCATTTATTTCTTAAATGTATTTATGATCCATTCAGACCTTTCAAATAAAGTGTACAAGTGCATTTCAGAATAAAAAACTACACTCTTCACACAGCTCTGTAGAACACTACATTTCATCAAGAAACTTGAAGCAAAAACTTCCTATTAAACCACCCATGCATCCTTTGGCTACAATAATATCACTGATCAACGAGTACTGCTAGTCAATTCCGAGTTTCCCTTTAAAGAGAAGGAGCATCCCAAAATATGCCACCCCTTCCAGAGACCTCTCTTTAAAGAGAGAGTATTAAATAAATTAGCTAGGCTTTTAGGCAAAACAGTAAGGCTACTTAGTACTGTTGATGCATGATCCATATATTTGGAGAACAGGCAATCCCAGGCTATGTGAAATGCGTCAACAGCCCTTGAAATTTTAGTAGTATCAAGATTACATCAATCCAGAACAAATGGCAGACAAAAATGTAACCAGTGGAACAATCACTGAAAAATGTGCAGTTTCTCATAGGATGGGAAGTGCTGATAACAGATTCAGAAAAGTGTTTATAAAATCCGCTAAGAACCACATTGACATTCTTAAAATTACATATTGTACAAAGCCCTAAACTCTGTGACTGTACAACCACTGCCCTGTTAAACTGCTTGCCTGGGGATACATATACACACGTATGTAAAATACACAGATACACTTACTTGAAAGCAATCAATTTAACATGGCAGTGACTGTACAACTGCACAGCACACAAATATATATATGTATGTACATCTACAGCAAAAAGGAAACAAGCCAAGAGATGTATGACACAGCTGGGGTACACACCATCTCAAAAGGGAATAATACATTTCTTGGAGTTTTAATAGCTCATAGCAAAATTACCTCTTGGAAATAATTATGCAAAGATTTAGAATCAGATATTTACATGCTTCCGATTTATCTAGTTCCATTTAATAATTAAAAATATGCAAGTATTATTTTAAATCAGTAACATTTGTCATTTTTGGCTCAACTGTAGTTTTTCTTATTATTAGTCTTAGTTGAAAAATCAGCTACAGAAATGTCTATGAAAACAAAGGGGTGGAAGAACCCCTCTCCCCTGTATTTTAACAACAGTTCTGAGTTGGCACAAAACAGATAATTCTGGAGCCCCAACTTCAACTCTTCCTCAGCTGCCTTGTGCATGAAAACACCCTTCCTTTGTCTGAGCCAGAGCAGACCCAGAGGAGCCCACCCAGACAGTCCCCTGTGTCAGAACTAAACCAGCACCAGTCTCGAGGCTCAGACTGCCTCTAATTCACCTGTTTGCTCTTCTAATCTGCTTTGGTGGAGGCTTCTCCGTAGCTCTTCCTAGCAGGGGTTCCACACTCACAGCTCTTTCTCATCTTTTAATACAAAACAATTTCCAGCATTAAAAGGTGCACGAAGTTCTTACAAACACACACATACACATTCTCACCTGTGATTTCATCTACTCTTGGCCTTTTCACTGACATTCAGGAAAAAACTATCAGTTGGAACACTACTTGTGTAAGGAGCTGGATTGCCTCCCAAACAAAACTCCTTATAACAACCTCAGACAATGTCAGATCTCCACAGAACACACCAGAATAACCCCACTGGTGGCTTCTGCTGTACCAGGTACTGTGAAAGGTGCAAGGAGACAGGCTGGACACAAGGAAAAACGAGCATCACAGAGCCATGAAGTGGTTTGGGTTGGAATGGACCTTAAAGAACATCCAGTTCCACCCCCTGCCATGGGCAGGGACACCTTCCACTATCCCAGGTTGCTCCAAGCCCCGTCCAACCTGGCCCTGGGCACTTCCAGGGATCCAGGGGCAGCCACAACCTCTCTGGGCAACAGAGAGGTTTTAAAGTAAGATCACTCCACTGTATTTCGTTCAGCAAAGCAACCTAAAAGCACATGCACGCACAGCCTCCCATGCTCGTGGTTTAATTGTAAACAGCATGTGAAAAAAACAATTTAAAAAGGTACGAATACAATTTTGAAATCCCTGAAGAAAAGACATACCCACGAGTATTAAGAACAGTAAAAAAGCTCATCATTAGCAATTGCAAACGTGTTTCCATCCTGTTGCATTCATTAGAGGAATACAAAATTGAATCTAGTGTTTACATGCTAGAATTACAATAGAAACTAGATTTCAAAGGTTACATATGGAGAGAAATGTATCAGCATAGAACTTGCAAAAGACTGTGCTGTACAGCATTTCTAACGACATGAGTCTGTCAAGACAATACAACGATTGCAAACCCTTTCAGACAGTTCAAAAGCGTGGCTGGAGGTAATGCTGCTTTCTGTTCTCTGAAAGGATTAACTGCACCAGTGTTTTTAGTAAGTTCTAATGACAATTTAACCTCAAGAAATACCTAACCCCTCAAAAACCGAGGTGATCAGAAACATACAGGTACCTTACAGCCCTCAGGTTTTATTTCTTTGTACACTAAACAGCAATTCATTCAACAGCATCTACAGAAAACATTTTAAAAAATGTTTTTATGAAATACTTTTAATACGCAGTAATGCTAATATTTAAAAATACTTCACAGTGTGGTACTAATGTAACTTCATAAAACGAGCAACTTGAGTTCGCTAAAGCTCAAAGCCTGACATTATATTAAAATAGTCCAAAGATCCCACACACGCACACAGAATCACTAGCACTATAAATATACCTAAGCCACTTTAGTGCAAAGTCTGGTTTTGCTTCCCCTGACAAATCCCTCTATATTCCTGCCAGCATATTAAAATGTCATCCTTTACTAATCTAATTATTGATTTTCAAGGATTCACTTACAGTTGAAATCCCAGAAGAACTTTTTTCAATTTACCATAAAAGTAATGACTTGGTTTATTAAGCATTTGATTGCTTGGTTCACGTGGTCTCTGTAACACTGAGAATGACTCGCATATGCACAGCAAGATTTGAGTTCATCTTTATGAGGAGCCACTCAAATTCATTTCACCTTTTAATGAAAGGATCTCCAGTAATGACCATCAGAAAGAAGCCAAAGCTTTGAATTACAAAATTGCTATCCTCATCTTACAAATTCATAAACAGAAGTCAGAACAGGAAGTCTGGACTGCCCGCTCTGTTCCAAGCCCCGGTGCTGCACTCAGGCCTCAGCACAGGCAGGTGGAGCCTTCCCTCCAAACACGGGTGTCTAAACCCCTGCTCTAAACGTTACCTGATGCAATGGGCATCCACTCAGCCCTTCCAGAAACTTCTCAGCAAGTAAAGCTGCTGGTTACCAAGCCACGAACAGGTCTGTCCCACGGGGACCTGGTGCCTCCTGGGCTCTCCTGGAGCAGAGCCTGCACATCCTGTGATCGGCTCAGGGATTGCAACACTCCCCCAAAACAGCTTCAGGACAAAACAAAGATGGCTTTAACAACTTCTGCTTCTCAGCTAAACAACCACGAAATCACCAGCTTGAGGATCAGTTCTGACTGCACAGACTGCTGAAGAACATCCGAGGTGTAAAGAAAACCTGGACCAGGACACAGGAATATCACTTCTGTGAATGTTTTCATTACCTGCTAAAGCTCAAGAGACGCAAATGGGATATGGGTGAGACCCACGAACACCTCCATCTGCAGCCACACTGAATGCCTGCAGAGCAGACACAGACCGGGGCTTGTTTTCCACTCTGCAATGGGAATAACAACTGACAGATGACAGAACTCAATATTGTGTGAAGAACCATCAGCAAAGCTGCCTCTATAAACAGACATTTCACCTGTCTAGAAAACAATGTCAAAGGAAAAAACCTGAAAAGCTGACCAAACAAAGTATATCCCATCAGATTAATTCCCTGTGGCTGAACACTTCAGACAGACAACCATGACACAAACCGACATTGCCTGAACTCAAATGAGGGGCTGATCATCACCCCAGGTCTGCAGGGAATCCCTTTGGGGTGGGTGTGGGAGCCCCCAGGCTCAGAGGAGCTGCCTCCAGGGAGCAGCAAAGCAAAAGCAAGAAGGTTAAACTCTGTATTTAAAAGAAGTGTGTATTGTAAAGAAAATGACCCACATTAAATACTCCATTGTTTTGACCGATCTCCAGTAGTTTTCCTCTCTTTGTTTCCATCAGCCACAACTTTCAGTTTCTTTCTCTAAACACAACTGCACCTGGTCCTACACTTACTAAATTTTAATTTTGAAGACCTATCCCCTTCCAAAAACATAACTTAAGTATTAAATGCCTTTGCTTATGTGCAGAAATATCTTTCGAAGCGGTACCTCTGCAATGCACAGGCAATAATGGAAATAACATCTGGAAGTAAGACATCAGCCTAGGAGCCAGGAGAACACACTTCTCTGTAGTCAAAATGGGACATTCTCCCATCATCCCAAAAGAGAGGCTGTTTGCTTTGATGGAGACAGTCTGTAAAACCCGACCAGCTGCAGCCTCCCCAGGTCTGGCCTGACCACAGCCCCATACACACAACCTTATTCACTGTATAGGGAATATTAAAGATAACATCTGGATAAACTTGGATTAAAATATGAGATTATCCTGAATGACACCACAGGAAGGATGTGTTGTATTCTGCAAAGTCATGGGAAGGAAGAAGAAACATTTCTAAACCAAACAATAAAGTAAGGGCCAAGTCAGGCAAATGTTTCAGCAGGTGCTTCAAGAACTCAGAACCAAACATGTGCTAAAACAACAACAAAAAAAGCCCTCCAAAACCTCAACCTCCTCTTATTAAATTAAAATTACCTAAAACAGATGAATCGGAAAAATTTTAGAAGGGTCCTTTGTTTGTAAAGTGTGAAGGCAGATTCCTGTGCTCACATACTGGTTCCTAAGAAACACTTTTTAAAGCACCAACCTGACTTAGAAGTTCTGTCAACTTCAAACCCTGATGTGAAGTACGATCAGACTGAAATATTTCAGACTTCCTGACTCATGGAGTTACTGCCTTGATCATCACAGCACTTGGGAACACCACAATAAATAGCAAAAAATCTGCATATTGAATTTGCACACTGAATGTTTCCATCTCGTATCACATCTAGGCCTTGGAAGCGTCTTTTTTCAGAACAGACAAACTGCTGAAATTTAGGATTCTCACACAGAAAGCCCTCATGTGAGCGGGAGGGAACAATGCCATTGGGAATTCTCTCTCTTGCAGTTCTCTGTGCCTCGGTACTTTGTTCCCCTTTCTTCCTGTCAAAGACTTGTGACGAATACCCAAATATCCAAAACTGCCCCTTGGCACTCTGACACCGAGCCATGTCAGAACTCTACGTAGCAGAAACATATTTCTGAGCGATAAGAAACTTAAAATCAAGTACAAACTCCCCAACAACAAATAAAGACTGTAGAAATTGGTAACATTTAATAAAAAAAATAAACAGTAGATAATACCAAAACTTTTGTTTGACACAAAAGATTTCTGTTGAGTTTAAAAATACTGTCCCTTGATTGAGATAATAGAAAAATAATATTTCACAGCTATTTTCCCAGTCTATTTGGAAAATGACAACATAATCACAACCTAAACTTCCAGTAATCTTAAAAAAAAAGGACTTCTACATAAAGCAAATTACCACCTTCTGAGAAATTGTGAGGATAGAAATCCTTCCCATGGCACTACAAAAAGCCACTGAATTGCATCCTGCAAATTGAACCTTCCAGCAGCTTAATTTGAAAGTGAGGCAGATAACTCTAATAAAAAATAAATTTATAGTCTGAGATGGAACTTCAAAATTAGTTCATTTAATCATATCACAACTCCATTTTTATGAAGATGCAATTTGATTTCTGTCCTCTCCTCAGAGTGGCATTTATCTGTGCAATGCTGTCACCACTGATTTCCAAAGCACCCAGACACAAACAGGGCCAGGAGAGGATTTGTTTCATATGTGCAGGATGAAAATGATGCAGCTGGAAAGTTTGCTGCTTGACCATTCCTAGCACGGACTGTGATGGGAAGCACCCCGTGCCTGTGTTGGATGCATGACAAAAGGTGTTCGGTGCACTGCTGAGAAACAAAGTCATATTTGTTAAAATTATTTCTCCCACCATTAGCACAGTGAACAGAATTCACCCCCTGCAATTTCACTGAAGACAGCAGACTCAAATGTTATAAATATTTAAAACATCTAAACACATACTACACATACTACATCAACATTAAATTAACTTAGAGGGAAAAATGTAATTTAAATTTTTAAAATATCAATAAATTAACACAGACAAAAAGAGAAATATTTGACACTAAAACTAAGCTACTGAGGCAAAACTAAAAGTGTCTGTACAGTGGATGAAACTTGAATGCATCAACTGGCTGCAACTCCTCTCCATCTTTATCTCTTGGAGACTTCCAGACTCTGATTTTCACCTCTTACAGAAAACGTCTGAGCTGAGGAAGACTTGGAGATGAGTAAGGCAACTGAAAACAGCCTGGCTGTCAGGAATGTTAGAACTGAACCCTCACTGCAAAGCAGCAACAGCTGCAAGAATGCATCTGCATCTGGACCAGCCACCACGCTCCAAGGGCAACTCCAGGCTCAGGGCTGAAGCAGCAACTGCTTCAGCTCCAGTTAAATCTCTATGCCATGATTTAGATCCCTCACCAGTTTCAAAACCTTCCCAAATTCTCAAAAACTAGCACTCAATGCTCCTATTTAAACCCTCTGCTTAGCCATAAAAAAACCGCAAAAGCAACAATCTTTGCTTTCCAGCTTCCACTTAAACCTGAAACTGCCATTTCTAAGGTTTTAGGCCCCAGCAGATTCTTCTCTTCTATTAAGTTTAATCAAATGCCATTTCAGTGATACACTGCATCATTTCAAAGACTTGGAAATGTTAGATAAGGTGAAGAGTCAGAGAAAAGCTACGGGGAGTTTACCTGAGAGGCTGTTCCAAAAATACCACACACGCACGCTCTGATATTAGTGACTAAAGCCCTTGAATGGTTCCCCGAAGCCCACCTCTGCCATCATACCCACAGGCTGCCTGAGACAATCAGCCATGATGTGCTGCGAGCTTATTATCCCACTTCTTTTACAAATGAATCACTCCACCCCTGTGCTCCCCCACGGCTGGCTGTGTCTAACCAAAATTACTGCGAGGGCTCTGCCGAGCAAATCACCCCGGGCGTGTCTGCGAGGATCCAGCACAAGCTCCTCTCTGCTCTTTACTACACAGAGAGCAAGAAATGGTGGCGTGAAGGCAGCAGGGTTTAGACAACCTGCGCTCTTAAAATTTCAGATGAACTGAAGAGGATGTTTATCTTGAGAGGTCTGGACTATGGATGAGATATGCTGGGAGCAGATCAAGATGCCACTGAAATGCTTTGCCCCAGGGCCCTCCAACAGAAGCAGGTAGCAGTAGCAGGGGGTTCCACCCCATGCTGCCCAGAACAGGTACACACACACTGCAGGAGAGGAACTCAAGTGTACCAGCACCGAGTGCTGACAAATACGTGCCATGCCAGGAATGCTTCATCCTGCTGCTCTCTCCTTCCCCATTTCCTCAGCGGCAGACCCATGAGACCGTACTGGAGCAAATGTGGATGGGCAGCAGGGCCGGGCTGTAGCAATCGTGGCATGTGATGGGGCAGAGACAAGCTTGTATCCTCCAGGGCAAGGCACAGAGAGGAGAGGCCAGAGCTCACAGCACAGCAGAGAGGAGGGGGGAGTTTGCAGGAGGGACAGGGCAAAGCATTAAAAATATGATCTTGATCTAGAACAACACAGACTTGAAACCATTTAACAAAAACAGAGCCTTCCCTTTGGCCAAGAGAATTACCCCAATTCTAAAAATATCACATTATTTTTCCCTATCTTTTTTTCATTCCCACTGTGACTAAGAGCACACCAGCTGTACCAGAGGAGCTCAGGGAATTCCCCACTCAGCAGCCCAAGGCAGTGACGGGAAGCACAGGGAGGGACACAGAGGGCGGACGGTCGGCGGCACAACCTGCTCTCAGGGCAGGAGACACAGAGGGGCAGCGGGACACTGCAACCTCACTTCAGGAATACCTGCTTCACGTTCATTTCCAAAACAGCATCAGTAAAAAGATAAGGACATTCTTTCAGAAAAACTCAACAATTTGAGGGCCATTCTGCCTTCTTAACAGCATGACAGTACTCAAAACATTTAATCTAGGCTATCTTGAACAAGCTGTGGTCAATGAGATTTGGTTCCTCAGATATTGCCTTTGTCTGACCAGTTAGATACGCTTTTGCCAACAGGATTTAGCTCCTGCTATATTTGAACCATCTTTAATCCCATGAAGGCTAAAGAAAAATGTCTCTGATTTAGCTCTGTGCACTTATGAATAACTCAAATACTACAGTTAAATTTACAACATAGTTCCCTTAGCTGTTTAGAAGACAATTGTTTTCTTTCCTTTCCCCTTAAGTTCCAGTATGTAAAATATCAGAAGAATTTAGATTAAAAAAAAAAAAAAAAAAGGGGACGCGTTATTTTTAAAGTTGTTCTTGAGAAAATTTCCACATACAAACCCGCGGCATTTCTCCACTGGTTTGAGAACAATTTTCACATGTTGGCATCATCCTTGAGTGGCTGCCACAACTCTGGTATCATAAAGCAACACGTATTTTCTCTTAGCTTATCAAAACACATTTTATTTAACTGCTAAATTTGGTCTGATCCAAGTTTTTCTTCTTACTTCACAACAAACAGGAAAACGCAGATGCCGCGCTCTGATCCAAACATGCATCCTACCAGGGAAACGGGGCACGGAAGCCAGATCAGCCCTAGGAGTACGACTGCCCAGACCACATGGCTGCACTCACAGCTCATTAACAGAGTTCACACTGAAACGTTCACATTGTTCACTCCTGTTCTACAAGTCCTGTCTAGGTAGCACTGAAAAACAAATTGTTTGGCCCCTTCTGTTCTGACGCTGGAACGCTGTGTCAATATACTTTGGCATATATTAAAAAAATCCCTGTAATATACCATAGACTGTGACATTTCCACTTCAGATCTATCATTTACATGTGAAGCACGAATCTCCAAAGAACCCAGTAAAGCTGTAAGAAAGACTACATTTTGCCGAAGCTCTCAGACACCCACTCCATTCAGTCACACCAGCTGGAGAGGTAAGTGTCAAGATACAGCTTTATTCTTTAAAATGAATGTGGAGGTGAAACTCCACAGCCTCCTCCACAGCAATCATTTTTTAAAATGAAACCACAACGGTATGTGCTCCTGATTCTTCTATGTCAGCAGCATTTCTCAGAAACCTTTTTGCAAATCTGGATATCTTAAAATCATATCTAAGCTGTTTTGCAATCTACGCAATTGTCCCTGCACTTCCCAGTCCAGCTGACAGGAGTCCTAGACATGACATCCATTGGAAGATCTTTTGCTCCTAGAGGTAGAGGAGTCCTTAGCTACCCTCTGTCTAGCACACGAGGCACAGATGGCCCCCGAGAGACGCTTCAGCCCCTTCTGAAAGACACTGTTGGAGAGACTGTAAATGACACAGTTGCAGAAACTGTTGCTAATGGCAAGCCAAGTGGTCAAGAAGGACGCGACGCGGTTACTATAGACATTGGAGCTCTCCAGCAGGAAATAGATGATGTAGGGCAACCACAGGATGTAGAAGACACTGGTGATGCGGAAGAGGACCATGGCATAGCGCTTGTCCGGGCACGGCTGGGCCTCCCCAGCCTCCCCGTCCTGGGAGCTGAAGCGCACCCGCCGCTCGTTGATCTCCTTGGTGTGCTGCTGGCAGATGCGGAAGATGTTGAAGTAGGTGAAGCAGACGATGAAAGCGGCCGGGGCGTAGAGCATCACCACAATGAAGAGGGTGAAATAGGGATCGGTGTTCCAGGAATTGGCGCACCACTGGAACACATCCCCGTGATATCCAGGCTTTCCCCAGTGAAAGGAGGGTAAGAAGACCAGGCAGGAGTACAGCCAAATGGTCAATATGCAGATTCGCAGCCTCCACGGGGTAACCAGCGTGTTGTAGGTCAGTGGCTTCGTGATGGCAATGTACCTGTCAATGCTGATGCAGGCCAGGGAGGCCATGGAGACGCTCTTCAGCACCGATACCACATAACCAAAGATTTGGCAAACCAAGGACTCACTTAAAACAATAGGGTAGTGCAGCAGAGACAAAGAAGGCACCAGACAGCTCACGCCCACCAGGAGGTCAGCATACGCCATAGTCTGGATGAAGTAGCTGGTGGTGTGGTGGTTCAGCAGAGGTGCACAGTGAAAGACAAATATCACAATAATGTTGCCCGAAATAATCAGCACCATGAGGAACACAATAATAACCACTTCCAGGAGGCAAAAATTGATGGTCTCCAAATAGCTAATGGCCAGGAGACAGAAGGGCCGGCCACTCTGGTTGCCAACCAAAGAGGAGTTCATCTTGAGCACTGCAGTGATCTCTCTACTTCATGCTCCTGCCTGCTGCCTGCAGCCACTCCAGGCAGCTGCTGTCATTGCGGCTGGTGCTGTGTGTGCAGCAATGTCAAAACCGGAGCTCTGGTCCCCAGGGCTGCTCCAGATGCTGCTGCTGTGCATTGTCTGCAGCACAATTCCCCTTTAAATCCGGCTCCCCGCCGCTGCCGGTGCACCGGGACCCAGCGGCAGGCATGTCAGCAACTTCCCCGGCACACGGGAGAGGGCTGATACCGATGCCCTCCTGGGTGGGCTGCCGCGCCGAGGAGGGATGAGGGGCTGGGGGAAGAGGGAGAGGAACCTCCACCGAGTCAGGACGAGAGTCCTCGCAAAGGCTGACAGAGAGAAGGGGAAAGTGTTTTACAGAACCGCCTCTCCCCCGCGCTGCCACCTCCGCCGCTCCCCTCCTTCCCCACGCCCTGCTCAGCGCTCCCCACCGGCCCCGGCTCCAGCCCCGCTCCCTCCCCACGCCCCGCCGGCGGCAGCGGGAGGCGATGCCGCCTCCCCGGAGCCCCGGCAGCCGGGCGGGGGGATGCGCGGCGGGGAGGGCGGGGGTCCAGCCCTTCTCCGCTGGCTCCATTTTGCACGGCGCTTTTGTTCGCCGCCTCTCCCGGCCCCGCCGCCGCCGCC